>VZRZ01001378.1:189095-379323 GCA_013398175.1 Climacteris rufus
AAAAGACATTTCCTGCCAAAGGATTTTCCTAATTCCTCCTTTTTCCACATAAATCCTTTTCTGACATGTCTGGGGATTACTATCAGTACAGGTTTACCTCTGAATAGGGACATTGATGATCATAGTAAAAGCAAGAATAATGAGTAAAAGGCTAATGAGAGAAAGAGTCACTACTGAGAGAGTATTTCACAGTTTGAAAATATTGTTCAGCCATTGAACCAGTTTCATCTCTGGAATAAATTTTCCTTTTTCACTGTTATTACATCAGGGAACTTTATCCCTGATGAGATATTTTTATGTCTTAGTTAATAAAATTTCATGGCTCTCCTTTCAGGTATCTATAGTAACTCCTCCTTCCCACAGACATAAATCAGCTCCAACTTTATCTCCTCTTTTATTTACATTGACAGCAACACCCATTTTGTCGTTTTGCAGTGTCACTTTAATTGTTGTATTGTAGCTTTAAAGGAGCAAGTAGGAGTGAAACCTTCAATTTCTGAGTGCTAGATACGAGGTTGTTCATATAAAGAATTTGCATTTTTTTCCTTTGCTCTCCCATGTTGTTTATTTCTTAAGAACAGTGGATGAAGAGGCAAGAAGGGGACAGAAAAGGGGGGTGTTTTAGAGTTTTAGCTATGACTTGAGATCTTCATAATGCTGGAGCAACCACAGCCTCTGAATGGACAGAGACAATGAAGAAATGGGAACATCTTTCCCATGAGAGGCTGAGAGAGCTGGAACTGATCAGTCTGGAGGAGGGAAAGGCTCAGGGGATCTATCAACACCTAATGGAGCAAAGAAGACAGACCCAGAGTCTTCTCACTGGTGCCCAGTGACAGGTCAAGAGGCGATGGGCACAAACTGAAACACGGAAGGTCCCCTCTGAACATAAGAAAAAACTGTTTTACTGTGAGGGTGATCAAACAGTTGGTAGGGTCTCCATCCTTGGAGATATTTCAAACCCAACTGGACATGGTCCTCAGCAATCTGGTCTGGCTGACTCTGCTTGAGCAAGAGGTTGAACTAGACAATCTCCAGCGGTGCCCGACAACCTCAGCTCCTCTGTGATTCTGACATGCTGTGGGAGAAAACACTACCCAGGCCACAAACATTTTGCATAGGTGCCCCCATGGACCTTTTGGCTTTATCAGTTCTCAGTGCTGATGGGTGTGGAAGTCTCTTTTCTTCCCTGATCATTGTTTCTTGGCTGCTTCCCCCCAGAGTTAAGTAACTGAATCTCCATCCTGGAAGTTCTTATGCCCACAATAAACTAGCAGAGGAGATAGTCCATTAGTTCCAGCAATGGTGCTGATGTGGCTAAAGCTCAAACATATGCAAACACATCCAGAAGATAAGATCTCTAAACAGCTCTTTCTTCCAGTCTATTGGTGTTTGGTGGTAGAAGCTTTCAACCACTGGAATGCAGAAATTACCATCTCATTTCACCGTTCAGCAGCCATCAGATGACGATAGCACCACCACTCCAGGGAATTCAGCATCATTGCAAGCTTCTGTAACTACAGCTATGTGGAAGCTTTGAGTTTCAGGCCAGCTATAAATCTGCAGTCAAGCAATCCCCATCAGGTGCTGAAGAAACAGGAGAAGGTTTCAAAGGCTCTCTGGTGCCAGGGCATCCGGCACACTGAAAGGAAAGGAGAACGTAGAAAAGTCCTCAACTTCCTGCCATTATTTAAAAAAGCTGCTCAACTGTCAAGTATGAGAGAAGTAAGGTATTGTAACAGCCAGCACTCTCACCTCCCAGGGGAAAAAATACCTCAGTGCTTCATTACATCTCCAGATATACCATAAGCTTAGCCCCCACTAAAATACCTGCCATTCTTAATTTGGTCCTTCAAAGCAATCAAAACTGAAAATGATGGAAATGTTACTTTAAAAAAAAAAAAGGCAAAAAAAGAGTCCATTCATCTATAAAACAATTGTTTCTTTCTGATTATTAAATAAGGAGTAATGTAAAGCATTGCAATTGTATGTTAAATATTTTTCGGTGTTCATTATAGATGAACTTTCCTGAGAGCATCAGATGCCTAAGCAGTGTCTGGAAGCAGTAACCACATCCCAGCTGTTGCAGCTTTTCAGTACCTTTACGTGCTTCAAGTAGGAAGGGGATCTGATATTTCATATACCTTACATAGTCATATCTCAGTTACTGAGCTATATGGCAAAGGAAGTAAAATATAACCTAAGGAAATTCTGTAGAATGTCAGTTTGGGAACAAGGAAGACTTCTCCAATCACAGTCATTTAAATGGTAGTATCTCCTTTTAAATAATACTCATAGATTTAGTTTCCTTTTTGGTAACTGGCAAAGCTAGATTGCAGACTTTTTCAATATACCATAAAAACTGCATGTTAGAAAAAAAATAGGTTTGGGGTGTTAGACAAGATCAGACATTAAATTATGGGCTAAACTGAACATAGTGCCCAAATACCATCCATTTTAGTTACTGGCTCACAAAGGAAGGCCAGCTGGAGGTGTGCAGAATTGCCTTTATCAGACTTCTGAATAGTTCTTAGTCTTGTGTGCCACATCTGATGAAAATTTAGACAGAATAAAGACAACAAAGTCAATATTTAACTCACTTAGCTTTTTATGTAGCTGGGTATAAATTTCGCATTATGTCACTTAATTTCCATTGTCATCGTATCTGGTCATGTCACAACGTGTTAAACTAAAAGAATGAAAGGACTTTTAATTTAGTTTGTTGTTTTTGTAGTTTTTGGGGGGTTTTTGGTTTTTTTTTTTGTTTTTGTTTTTTTTTTAACCTAAGGATTTATTCTTTACAGAAAATAATGTGTAGGAAATACACATTTACAGAGAATAATGTGTAGGAAAAGTCATGCCAATTATCAGCACAAATACATCTTACAAAAGACTTATTTTTCCTGTACAGTTGAGAGCTTTAACAGAATTTCCTGCATGAAAAAATATGCCAGTTTAAGGTCCAGAGCAAGAAAAAATATATTGACTAGGCTAGGTCCATCTCCTTCAGAGAGATCATTGCTCTCCTGTCATAAGAGATTTTCAGAAACAAAAATGAGTGTGAGGCTGTAACCAAGTCAAGTAAAGGGTCCCTGAATGGGAAAAAGTCATCAGCTGCTATTTGAGAATTTAAACCACCCATCAGCTAAGTTGCTTTGTTTGCAGTTTTTCAGCTTTCCTTCAGCCACTTGCTGCTGTAAATGTTTGGCATATGTTTGACACATTTTAATTTTTTTTTTTAAAAAAACCTCTCCACTGAAATTATGCTGTTTGATGGTCTATGAATTATTCATATGCCAAATTGTGCCACCTGTATTTAACTGCAAATCCCAAATTAATTGGAAAAACTCCACAAAGGTGCTTGTTTTTCTGCTGTGCTGCCTAGCAGTGATGCTAAACTAACTCAAAAGCTCTTCTAAAAGGATTGTGACATGTTTCCAATTAAAAAAAAAAAAAAAAAAAAAAAAAGGAAGAAAAAAAAAAGAGCGTGANNNAGAAGGAGCAAAAGAAAAGCAGCTTGATAGCTGTAGGACACTAGGAGTTAAGCCACTGTTAAAGAGAATTAAAATCATGAACTCCTTCTCCAAGCAACCCCACATGTGTTTTACTTTAAACACACCAGTAGTTCTGCTGACTTCTGTGAATCTCTTTGCATGACTTTGAGGTACACGTGCTTGAGAGAAATTCTTACTGAGCTTTTTCATTAAGAACACATCCACCATTTCTACTGATGCTCATGGATCAAAATCTGGGCAATTAAGGATGAGAGGCATTGCTAAAAATCCTCACTGCCAGCTGAAAGCAGTGAACACCCTCTCCAAAAATTCAACTCTGTTATAGTAGACAGGAGCATCTGCTTTCAAAATGAGCCTTTCTGCCCAGAAGGCTACAGAGAGGAGTAAAGAATATCCCAGATTTTTCATTCCACATACACTTTTTATTATTTAAGATCCTGATTCATTATGATGTTTCATGTTAATGCAAGCGTATTGCTTTCTCTGTGTATAACAGAATCATAAATATTTGTATATAAATTTAGGCATCTTGTAGGTACTTATATTTACTGAGGTCAAAATGGCACACACATGTCCTCCTCTATATTTTTTCAAGGTAACATGGAAATATTTGTCAATTTAACTGACTGAAGCAATCTCAATCACATCTGATTGAATGGCTGCCCACCTTTTCATGTGGAAATAAAAGCTTTTGTTAAAGTACGGATGAATTACTTCACTTAAACCCTGGGAAAAAAAAAAAGATATTTTGGCCGTGCATTCGTTCATTAGATCCAGATGTACATTATTAACTGTCTATAGTTGGTTTTACTAATAAATCATGCCTGAAGGATTTTGTTTTGCAAGATGGCGAGAGAAGAGTGCTCTTGTTTGTTTAATTGTTGTTGTTGTTGTTTATCACAGTTGATTTATTTGTTCTGTTTTGTTTTGTTTTCCATTTAGGACCTCCTGGCAACAATGGTACAATATTGGAGTGGCTTTCAGAACAGAAGTGTGAGTTGTACCAAGAGTCAGAGCTGAAACATCGGCAGCGCAAAGAACAGAATGTGCAGACCTTGTGGATGGGAGAACCAAAAATAGACAAAAAACAATTCCACACATGGTCAGCTGTTTTGTTAACACCTACCTAGTAACTGAGGGAAAAATGTACATATGTGTGTTCCCTAATGTACATGCAAAAGCAGCAGTTTTCCAGCCAGCCTGCAGCTCCATTTAGTAGAAAACCCAAACATCACCAACTCCTCACTCTTATCCCCTATGCATCTCCTATGCAAGATGAGCCCTTCCACAATTTTACATTTTTCCTAGCTTTCCTATAGAGGGAATTCATCTATCATGCTGCCCCACATAAACCCCAAACATCATTGGCTGTGTTGTCTGAGCCATTTGTCTTTGGACATACACACTCATTCCTCTTTCTAAAAATGCTAAGGATGCAAGGAACACTTCTATCCTACAAAATGCTTAAGTGACTATTTCAGGGAATTTGCAGTCCTTGTGACAGAAAAAGAGAAAGCTCTGTGACATCTTGCAGCACTGGACTTTGTGTCATTCTATTGTAACCTATCTTGTCTTTTCAATGATAAACTTTCTCAGAGGGTGGAGTGGATTTCTCACAGAGGATATGATACACAAAGCTCCTTATGTTTACAGCATTTTTTACATGTATAGTAACATTCCACATACATCATGTGGTTACACAGAGTATTTATTACCCAAGTTTATTAAATAAAACCTGACATTTGAGATGTTTAGAAGGTATTGGACAGAATTATCCCTATTTTGTAACAGACAACAGTGATTTTTCCTAATATACACAATTTTTATGACAACCACTTGTGCTCTAACTGAATTATTTTCCAGAGCTAAAGTCATAATTTTATTGAAACCTTCTCCTCCCCTGGAAACATACATTTTTGAACATTTTTTGATGTATTTACAGCTTTGGAGGTATTTATTTTCCTTCACTTTGATTGCTTTTTCAGACAGACTGTCAGTTTTTCACTCTCTTCCCTCTTTTATACTGGCACCAGCAATTAATAGACCATTTAATGAACCTGAAATATATGAAAGACAATGACTATGACAACTATTTCTACTGTCCTCCATTTCTCAGTTCCCAAGATTCTTCCCACACACATGCTGTCTAAATACCCTGGTAGTATGGAAATAAAATCTGAGCAAAGATGCTTTATTTCACATTTTAATTTGCAGAGGACCTTTATACTTTGACAGAACTAATTCCATAGCATTGAAGTGATCTCTACCAGCAGCATTTGGCTGGGTTGCTGCCATGGCGTAATGTGAAGCTCTGCTTCTGGAGCTGAAATTTGTCCTCATAATCACCTGTAAAATCTAAGCAGCCTCAGCAATGCTGAAGATGTCCTGTGTAGATCCTGGATGTCCTTGCTTCAATTAACCATGCCACATTCACACTGGAAAAAGCCAAAAACTGCCATCACCTGGAGTGTTTCATGCATAGGACAGCTGAGGTTTTCATGTTGGTGAGAAAAATGAGTTTTCACTAACAATGGTTCATGTTTCATCCTTTTTAATGGGAAACATAAAAAGAAAGAGAACTTAAGAGGATAGAGCTGCTTTAGACATAATTTAGAAGCTTTGATATGGCATAAATTCTGGTAAATTCAAGTAGTCTGAAGAGTAGTGCTCTAATCCAGAACTGCCAAAGGACCTGGCCTCACTCCTCTCTGTGCCTTTCCTGACAGGACGATGAATATCCTAAGGAGAAAGAATTCTTCTGAAGGCAGCCTTATGAAAGTAAAATCTTCCCAGAGAGTCCTCCCTTCTTCATTGCCACTCTTACAAAGCCCATCACGCTGGGGATTAACAGTGAGCAAAGCCTTTGCACACAAGCAGCAGGGAGAGAAAGGGAGCTGAGCTGGTGAAGCTATAAGTACAACTTGCAGAAGTGAGCAGCATGAACCCAGCCTGCCTTTTTATTAAAAAAAAAAAGGCAAAACCCCACAAAACTTAAAAAATGTTATTGCAATCCAGGTCTAGGTGAAATTAAACATATTGCAAAAAACATATTGCAAAAAGAAGAGTCTGCTTTGCTTAAGTTGACTGAGGATGGGGATCATAATACAGAGATATTTCCTGATGGAAAATTCTTCAGTTTTATCTTTTCCTGAACACTTTGATTACAACAGTAAAAAGAAATAAAAGTGAGTGTGTCAATTCATTGCGATAATTTGAAAACAACTATTTTTCCTGAGACCTATAACATACTCCTAGTATGCATTTACAGTCCTACATTTTAGGACTGTTTCACTGTCTTTTCTAAACATAAGAGGCGCTGACTACTCCTGCTGCTTGTGTCAGATACTCAGATAGGTATAGCCATTAGCAGTTTCCCAGCTTGTTCAGGGAGCATGATTGATATGTCAAACAAGAGTTATTAGTTCCACATTTTAGAAATAAAAACATTTAGGCAGAGCAAAGAAAAGTGAGAGTTGCTAGATATCACGTTTGACCCCAGCATTGTTCAGGGATTTTGACATGTCACTGTTTATCACCCTACTTTATGCAGCAAGGAAACATATTCACAGCCCCGTGACCCTTTGCATCATGTCTCTAAGTACAACATATATATTTATGTGCATACCAGGAATCCCTGTGCATCTAGTGAAATCCGCACAGAACTTTCCGTGCCCATATTCCATCACATTTGTACATGAGCACATGGCTTTCAGAACAGATCCTGCTCATAATTTGGGGCCCTCCTTTTTCTGTGATCCAGCCATCAGATGGATTTTTCATTAATAGGGCCCTAAGACTTTACACTTGACTTTGGAAAGAGAGCAGGCACCAGTGCCAAGTTTTGAACTGTGCAGTCACTGCGATGCAGTCTGTTGTGTTACACATATCCAAAAGGACAATTCTGGGAGAAACCAGCACCCAGATCCAAAACTGGGCCTGGGTGGGCAGGAAGCTTTACTATGCATGTGGCAGCACCAGTCCTGGACACATTGGTGCTGATAATTGATGGCTCAGGGCTGACCTGTCAGTGTGCTGGAACGGGGGCATTTCTTCATCCAAATAAGTAGTGGGTTATGATGCATGCATGCCTTGGCAAAGTGCCTTAGTTTTAGTCATTTAGAACAAAACCCCTTCCTTTTTGTCTAAGGTTTCATTCAGCTGCCTTCTAGCTCCCTTTATGGTAACAGATTCCTACCCATCAATGCCCTGCCCTTGTAGAAAGGCACATTGCTATATCAGAATTTAATTTCAAATAGACCTTCACTTGCTGTGACTCAAAGACACGAGAAAAATGAGGAATACTGCCAAGTGGCTATCACTAATACCTTGAATTGTCATTACACCTTCCATCACAGGATCTTTGGACCTCATTAGGAACATCAGTAAAGTCTATGACTGAGTGCATTAGGTGTTCATGAAACACTTATGATCATCTTTAACATTAAGTAGGTACTGATACACCTGTGGAAACCCTGTCCTCTATAGTTTCAGAGTAACACAAATTTTCTTACAGAAGAAACTTGAAATATGGAGAGTTAAGAAAGAGACAGGAAATCCTTTGGCACAGCCAAAGTAATTCTTAACCTGCTGTTACCTTGCATATCTGTTGCTTAAAATTAAACTGGTTTATGTAATTGAATTTTAATTGAATAGAATTAAAAAGCTTTCTCCAGGTTTGATATACTGCTTATCTTAGAGGCTGGTCTTAGAGGCTGTGCTGTGCCTGAGACCTGGGACATCATGAGATAAATAAACACACTGATGATAAGTTAGGAGGATGGTCTATATCTCCTTTTAGGTACTTAGTAGAGCTGTGCCTGAGTTTTGTGTTGGAACTGGCCATCCTTCTGCATTTATTTTGTGAGAAAACCATTCAAAAGACACTTCTCGAAAAAAAGACTGAACTGCCACCCACCAAATTTGAAATTATCAAATCATAAAAAGTTTTGGCATTACACATTAGAAGTTGCACCAACCTGCCAGTGCTTTGAAATGCAGCCCCAAAGGGACCACTCACAGGAGGGAGAAAGTCAACATCTTGAATCTCCTTGGAGAGGATAGAGAGAGCCAACCAATGCTAATTGTGGTGCTGGTTTGTTCCACATACACTCCTGAACCTGCCAGGAGCAAGGCCAAAACCATCAACTTGTTTAATTCAACCTTTATTATCTGTTTATCATTACAGGCATTTACAAGATATGCATCATTGCAGCATCTGGACACACTTCACAATTACATGGACTAGAACTGCATCCACTGGCACTGTTAATACCATTAAGCATTTATTATATTCCCACATTGTTTCTTTTGTCTTGTACGCAGTCTGAAACCACTGGAGAGACAGACTTTGTCACAGGGAGCTTAAAGTATGAACAAGAAAATTTTTCCGAGTATGACAAGGCATGATGGAGTTTGGCCCTGGCCTTTTTTTTTTTTTCCCTGACTTTTAGCATTAATAAAGGCACAATTCAAAATAATGAGTTTACTCTCTGAAGACCAAGGTCAAAAAAAACCTGTGCCTTTGCATAAAGTTGAGAATGGAACAGTTTTCTAACACTTACACAGCACTGATTCCCCAAAAGAAAACCATATGTCAGGTATCAGGAGTATCTGTCTGCAATGTATATTCTTTTAGAGAATACAACTCTTGATATATGCAACTAATGGATATTTCACTTTACCTCCAGAAGCTGCAGTTTATGTTTTGGGGTAACTCCTGAGTTACACATATTCTGAGAACTATGAAATTATACTGCCTGTAGCCATGGCAGTATGAAAGTCTGAAATCAAATGTCCACTGTTCCTACGTCACTAGGATCTAATTCCATTATTTTATCGAAAACTTACACCAGGACTTCCAGTATTTCCCAATTAATATGGAGAATGCTCTACACAAAGCATTTTAGAGTGGCTGATGCAGGCTAGGAAGGCAAAGGCAAGATGCTGTTCTGTGTGGTAGAAAGAGAAGTAAAAGAGAAGTGACCGACTGTCAGATTTAAGATTTCAAGGCTGAAGTCAGGCAGCAGAGATGAGGTAAAGCCTTTCTGAGCATATTTTAAAGCTTCTGTTGAAGTGAACAACTTTATTAGATTTCATTGTTTCATGGTGTGTGATGTCACTAGAAATTTTGGATGTGAGTATAAACTGATTCCTTTAAATTTCAAGAATAACTTTTTCCTTATGCAGTAGCCATTTTTGACTGGATATCATGTTGGACTACACGCACTTGGACATGTAGCTAATTTTACACTCCTATTCTTACATCCCAGTAAAGCACTTGTACATTTGCAATTTTAGAACCTCACATACAGCAGGATTTCACTGCTAAGGTTCACTTGCTGTCCTCAGAAAGCACTTAAATGTGTTCCCTTTAAGTGTATTGGTATTTCTCACAATTCTCTTCAAGCCAAAACAAATAGTATCTTTAGATTAAAAAGCAAAACAAAATTCAAACCTGCTGTGGTTTTCCTTAACTCACAAGAATCTAAAATAAGGATAGTGGAATAAAGCCAATCCATAGGATCTGCTTTTGTCCTGTGAATTTTCCAGTTAATATAACGAATTGCAAATAGAAAGCTGATATTTGAGGCTGAAACATCCTGAAAGAGACAACTAGGAATAAAGTGGAAAAGACAGGAATTATCTGTAAAAATACTGTGTGCAGATTTCCAGGAGTCTGTTCACAATGAACAAAAAGCCTGAAAGCAAATGAGTTGGACCAGCCTGAGTCTCTGTGGATATCCAGCAGGGCTGGTGAGTCCACCAGAGGTTAACTGTGCCTGCGTGTACAAGGAATATGAGACAGCTCTTTTGAGCCCTGGCATCCCCCACTGCCAGTAAAGGCTCCTGTTGCACTTAAATCACACCAAAAGGCAGGTCCAAAACAGGTTCCATCAATGACCTTTCCAGATCTGAAGGTGCATTTCTCCTGAGTCTATACTGTTAGCTCAGATACTCAGATGCACAGAAGTGAATCTGGCAGCCACCGTGCCCCAAGATTCCTCTGATCCTTTACACTGGGCCATGTTGTGAAAGTAGAATTGCAATTTAAAAAAATCAGAGATTTGAGGCTTCTTCATCTGTTAGGTGCAGAAGAAGCTCCCATTTGCCACCTCTGGAAAACAAATTCCCAAACATCTGTAGAAATGTTTGGAGAGACATGGATTATCTCAATTGTAGTATTTGTTTGCTATAGGGCTTGGGTTCTTGACTTGCTTTTAAAAACAGTAACAAATAACTGTGTTCTTCCTTATTTTCATTGTCACTTGGATCACAGGAAATGATTTGTAAAGAAGGTGAGAAGATTGTTCCTTTTCATACAGCGCTATTCTCATGCCAAACAGGTGGCTGAGCCTGCTCAAACTCTGCTTAGGAAAAAATGGGGGTACATCAGTTATATAAAACTGATATCCACAACAGAAAACCTCCTGTGTGCTCAGGACAAATCTTGTCAGCAATGTCTACCTGAGAATAACAGGAAGAAAAGTGAAAAGGATGTGGAAGTCCAAGCACTTTGTATCACAGAATATCAATAGAGACAGGGACACACACACACACACACAGAGACATTTACAACCACATGAGACTTTCAAAGTTTCTCAGTTAAACAAGCATAATTCTGCATAACCTAAGCAAAATTTCTGGACACATTCTGCTTTCCAGAATTCCAGCTGACTCTGGTATTTTTTTGGTGGGAAGTAACTGCAAGTAGGGGATTTGAATAAATATTTATTTATGTACAACTATGTCATCTGCTGGACGCTTCACTATTTTTCTGCGAAAAGAATTGATTAAATGGAAAAAATAAAATGCATGAATGAATGTATGAGCTGTCACTGTTTGTTGTTTGTTTTTTTTTCTTACAGCAAAAAAAGAAGGCAGTGACACAGAAATCCTCACCCATGACATGTCAATGTCCCATATTGGTCTTACTATTACTAGTATGTCCCCAATGTTAACATTTTCCTGGAAAATGGATTAAGCTTATTTTATCTATACTTTTTTATTTTTTGCAATTGCAGTCCTTTCTTATAAAACGTGCTCTAAGGATTGGAGAAAATGTGTTGCTTATTAAAGCCACGTTTTGCTCATAGCATTTTGCAAGAGTTCAGATTACACAGTGCACTCTTCTTTACTCCTTTTTAAGGAGGTGTTGTAATTGTGGGGAGCAACGTAGGCCCCTGTTTGAAGCCTGGGTTGCTGGGCCAAATTCACATTTTGATTGAATGGTACGGTTAATAACATGAAATTGTGTGCAAATAGCTAGAAGGAAGGTTAAACAAACCTCACAAATACCCTTAACTTGGGGCAGTCTGTCAAGTCTCACAATTCCTGAGATGTCTTCCTGTACAGCATCCATGTGCATCATGTGGACTTTTAACTGCATTGTCATGCTGTTGGTTGTTCTGAATTTCTTGGCTCATGGACAGTTTCTGGATAAATTACACAGGATGATTTTTTGGCCTTGATAAAGATGAGTTTTATGAAAAGGCAGAGTGCAAACACCATCCAAACCAGCAGAATACATTCAGGTACTACCTAATATCTGAGTACATATGTAATTGCTCTCCCTGATACATGATATAGATGAGTGCTGTGGGGTAAAAAACACTCCAAGCCTCATGAGCTCCAGTAAAACCAGAGCTGCTGTCAGCACAGCCAGCCTGACCCACCTCCCCGTGGATTTACCAGGACAAGAACATAGCTCTTGGTCTGGCCCCCAGTCTGATGTAACACTGGAGGGGTCTTTGTCTTCCAAACTGAGAGAAGACTTGTGGTGTTTAACAAACAATTAGCAATAACAAAAGACATCTCCCAGGACACTAACTTATTTGCTCCTCTTGTGCCAGAGGTCAGCTTGTTTCAACAAGTGTATTTTCTTTGTTTCTTTGTCAATATTTAGCACATATCAGAGAGAACATTGATGGTTTGCAGATAATGCTGTTTCCAAAGAATAATGGAAAGATGTGTGTTGTTGCAGAGGAAACATAAATATACTCTGAAGAAAGAAGAGATGATATCAATCACTATTGCCCTGCCTGCAAGGTAGCAGAGGAGAGGGCAAAAATTTGACTGTGAAAAAATTTGGCTCCAGATCTCCAGTGCATTCATCCCTGTGGGATTTTGTGCTCCTTACATAAATGCTGCTTTTCTATTTAACAGCTTGTTTTTTGCTAAGGACAAAACAATTTTTTCTAAAACATAAGTTATTAAGCTACCAACAGGTTACAGGAAGAAAACTGGAAATGAAACATAAGCAAAAGTGATTCTAAATTAACAAAAAAGTGAATTAGCTTATCTAATTTACCATTTTCCAAAGATGCGGTCACCTCATATCCTTCTGTGCAGTAGAACATTGAGACTGAAGGGCTCTTTTCAGGAGGCAGTGCCAGGAAGCACTAAGTTACATTCTTTGTTCCATCTGCTTTTCTCTCTATCTCACTTTTTCTCTGTCTTTTGGGTTCCTATTCCCAAGAGGGACCCAGAGCTGCAGGGGCTTTTTCATCACAAGAGCAACCTCCTGGGGAAAGCCAGGAGAGATGAGCTGCAGGCAAGGCTCGACCTCCCACCTCCTCCCATCTGGCCCCATCTGAGCTGCCCTGAGATCCTGCTCTTTCACAGGGGTTTCCCAGGATAAATAAATAATGCAGATATTGGCAACAGAACTGCAGAGATGGTGGTAGCTCAGAATTTCTGTCCTTTGGGAATGATGATATTTTTAGACCTGTGTTTAAGGTGTGGTGGAATTAAACATTATATTTAACTTCCATACATCTTGAACAATGTTTTGAAAGTTGCATTTCTAGGGGAATGAAATGCTGAATCAAAATTAAGCTATCATTATACTGTCTTCCTACAGTTTTCATTTTCTCCCATATTTTACTCTGCCACAGCTAGCCTGTATCATCAACGGGAATAAAAAAAAATGCTTTTTCAAATAATTGTAGTTATTTTAATGGTTTAAATTCATTCATATAATTTCTGATATCATGTGACATGTGATTTAGAATACCATAACTTATGAATTCTCCATCTTGTGTTTTTTTAATCAATTGCAGTTACAGTACTACTTAATGCAAACCGAAATATGAGTTATTTCCAGCCCTTGCTATAACAGTTTAAATGTGAAGAAAATAAGCAAAATAAGAAAAGCAAATTATAATAATGTAGTAATTCTTCACAGTACAGATTGCCCTTCAGTCTGGTTTTCCTCTTTATTTTTCCACAGAAACTTCTGTAGTCCTTCTGGTGTTTGGTTTTGTTGGGCTTTTTTTGTTTGTTTGTTTGTTTTTTGCTGTTCCAAATTACCAAACAACACAGCATCAATTATACTGGGGTTATTTCCCCAACAAAGACTACAGATTACTACTTCCCCTATTCCTCCCACCCCATACTTCTGACAACACCAATTTATATAAGGGAGGAAAACTTACCTGAGGAAAACTGTATCTGATCTGAGCATTGCTTCAAGAAAAGAGAATAAAATCTTGGGTCTTTGCCAGCTCTACTGTCTTGGAACAGCCCTTGTTATGAAAGCTCACACCACTATTATTGCTGCAAAAAAAATTTTCTCTGCTTAGTATTGTCAAGCCTATTTATCAAATCTTACCAACTTCAGGACAACAGTCTTTTCTTTACCAACAGTGGGTTTTAGTTCTCTGCAGGTCTGACCACCTGCAGAAGCCACTAGCTGTTGAAATTGTGAAAACCAACAACAAGTAGACTGTATTTCCCGTGATAATCCCAAAAATCTTGCACATGTGTTTAATTTAAAGTGCGTGTGTATTCTCGGTGGAATCGATGGGAACACCCAGATGACTAAAGGTAAGCAGATGTGTAAGTTGTGGGGTCTGAAATTAACACAAGCTTCAAGAAGTGGAAGCTGCAGCAGAAGGGGAAATCAAAGATGACAGAAGCAATAAACAGTAATAATATTGTGGAGTCAACCTAAGACACATGTATATCATGACCATCATCACACTGTATTTCAAACTTAAAAAATAAAAATAACAACAAACTCTAAATCAAAAACCATTTTCTCTTTTTGGAGGGAGATACCTACAGGCACAGGAACTAAGTCATAAGGATGGAGTCAAATGAGGAGAAAGCAGGTTTTTAGAAAGCCTGCTGAAAGACAACCTTTCAAATATCATATTCAATATACAATATAGAAAAAAGCCCTCAAAATTGTAGAGACCTGCAGCTCCATAGCAAAGGTGTCATGAAAGAGCAATTGTTTGAGAGATGACCAAACAATCAAGAAGAAGTGTATTTGAATTTGTCTTTTGAAATTGGGGACAAGCAGCAAGCTCCTCCAGTGCTGCAAATGAGGAGCCAGTGTGAGGATTCAGTGGAGAGATGTGACCCTAACTGTAGTGGTGAGGAAGGAAGATCATCTGTGGCAGCTGTATCTGAATGAGCCTTAGAGAAGGCAGAGAAGAGAAGGTGACCACTGTCAATGCCAGAGCTGATAAGG
Organism: Climacteris rufus; assembly: GCA_013398175.1. NCBI lineage: Eukaryota > Metazoa > Chordata > Aves > Passeriformes > Climacteridae > Climacteris > Climacteris rufus. Next base: position 204,087 of record VZRZ01001378.1, read on the forward strand.
GCACAGGTGAACACCTCGGTCTCTAAGCACAGAAGCATCAGGCTCAAGAGTACTTAAAAAAAAAAATACAGAAGAGTATGACTGAGAATGAATATAATAAGAAATCAACAAAATCTTTTCTTTCACTTCTTACATTGATTTGAAAACTCTTCCTTGCCAGTCATCTACTTTGCAGTTTCAATCAACATATAATATATAATCTGAAGGGAAGATGAAAAAAAAAAAAGAAAAGAAAACAAGAAGAACGAAGAACTGCAACTATCATTACAATATACCCTGATTCACAGCTTCATTTTGGATGATGATACTGGCCTAAGTGTTTTATATAAACATCCATGGTACCATGCTGGTGTTTCAGAGCTGATTGTTGTACCTCCCATTGATTTCTTTACAGCAAGAACTCCTCCTCTCATATGTCCAATTCCACACCTCTCTGGAGTCATCCTTTTTCTATTACATACATAATCAAGATCCAAGCACTTGGCAGGAAGTAAACATTTAGGTGGCAATATTCATTCTAACAATAACCTAATTATATGAATGGCATTTTTTACATTAAGCACCTGTTTAAAGTTATTTTTCTGATTTAGCACCTATGCTCTTAGGATTAAGATAGTGAGAATGACAGATGACCTCTAAAGACCATGGGGTGACTGGCCTGTGGGTGGTATGTGTGGGTGGTCTGGAAGGGGAAGAAGATAGGAGCTCAGTCAAATTTTCAAAGGAAAAAATCCTTAAAAGAGAATTTCTCAGCCCAAATTTATTATGTATATTACCTGTGTCTTGAAAGTTTTATGCTGACAGAGTCAGGGTGATTTCTCACATCTGGCACTCAGTGGGAGCTCACAGTACAACTTAGAATGGGGCTTTTGCTTAAATATTCATTTTGACATTCACTCCAGCACAGAGAAAGAGCTGAGTCACAGCTTTTGGAGTCATAGCCACATCAGAAAATCCCTACAGTTTGAGGGCACTTGGACTGATAGTTTTGGCTCAAATCATCACTGATCTTCTTGTAAACAACTTGGCATCCTTCCTATTTGTACATACTCAGTGAATGATGTGAACTAGGAAAGAAAATAAAATAATCCTTTCCCCCCTGTTGTGCATATGAATGAAACTGAGCCCATCAGAAAGACAGATATCTGCCAGTACCAGCAGGGAGGTTATTATCTTTGCATATGTTTTTTCCTAGGAAAACCCCTGTTAAGGACCATGGTGGTGATATGCAGAATTGAGTTAGGATGCATTTTCCCACTGGCATCCATCTGATTTTTTAATTTCCTGGGACTCTAAACCCTTCCCACATGAACAGTGTGACAACCTTAAAGAGATTACCTTGAACTGCATTCCATTTTGTCAGCACAGACAGCATTCATCCAAGAACAATGCTGCCAAGCAGCTCCCAGATCAATGCATCCATGAGCAGGACCCACATGATGTGGCTGCTGCCAAGAGCAAAGTTAACCAAAGCTGGAGGACTCAGGACTGTGTTTTCCATCTGCCTCTTTTATGGCCCCATGTTGCCTCTGTCTTCCCTTTCCACAAACCTCCACCTGAAAGACAGGGCAAGAAAAACAAAAAGGAGTCATGATCTGTGTGTTTTCCCAACTGCCTTATGTCTTAAAATTATCAGAGGATAGCAAATGGCCAACAGGTGAGAGAGGGGGGGGGAGAGAGATGGCATTATCTGTTTGTGTCTGTGCCTGTATGGTCACATCTGTTCCCAGACTCCTGCACAAACCACAAGCAACTGCTGGAGGCTACGGGAGGGGCAGCACCAAATTAGGGCACATGAAAACAAAATCAGTCCTTAATATGGGACAGAGCAGAAGAATACACCAAATCACAAGAAACAGCTTGAAAAAGGAGAAAAAAAAAGTCAATAATGACAACTTTTTTTTTTTTTTTTTTAAGAAAAAGCAGGATCCCAAAATAAAAAACACACCATTGGTGGTCACTAGTGCTGTGCTTAAGCTGTCATCTGTTGAATCTGGCACTCTGCATGTCATTCAACAGATAAATGCCTTTACCAGAACCCTCTGGACAAGGAGACTGTACAGTGCACACATTTAAACCAGACTTCTTGGGCTGGGGGAAACTCTGTTGGTGGCCACAGACACCAAAGAATCAGGTATAGGAAACTCTGAGTAAAGCAGATGAATGCTCAGAGGAAAAAATAATGAGAAGCAAACGTTTTTTTCCTGTTCTGATCCCACATTTTGGTAATCCAGACTAATTGCACGGTAATGCAACCACTCATAAATCTAAGAATACACACGGATTACGTCTGTGTGGCGAAACTGGAAGTGGTCTTTCCTTTCAGGTAGCCACAGAGCCATACAATCTGCTTTGGGAAAACAGGACATATTTTATCTTCTCTCATCCCATTTGCTCTAAGGAACCACATACTGCCTACTCTGCAACCTATTAAACATGCCACAGCAAAGTGTTTTCAACTGTGTGCCATGTGGGAGTCTCAACAAAGCAAGAAATGGTGGGATCTTTTTGCAGATTATTACACGGGCTCAGAAATCCTGAGCCTGTGCAAACATTAAAAAATACTCAAAATATTTGAACTGGAAAACACGCTCATTTGCTGTAATGACTGTGGATTTCTTAACAAAATAGAGGATCTTCTTTTCCAGTCATCCCCTTGAATGTGAAGTAGGATAATGAAGAACAATTCTAAACAATTTTATTGTAGAATGTTTTCATAGGCTATTTACAGACGTTTCAGTTCATTCATTTATGTACATTTTGTCTCAGTTTTCAAATGAAACCAAGGCTTTCCTGAGGGTAGCTTCATCCAAGTTTTGTCTTCTGCTCCATTGTTCTCCAGTGCACTCCACGGAAACGGGCATATTGCTGGCATCTCCTCCATTCACACCAGCCTTGGCACTAAGTTCCAAGGGCCAGAAATTATGCCTGGGGCTTTTGAAGGGTATTTCTGGGGCATTGCAGACCCTGACACTCCAGCAGGAACGCTGAGCTTTGGAAAAAACCCACCCTGTGTGCTGTTTTCTGAAGAAGCCTCTGCGTGACGCAATACAGCTCAAACAGCCTCTCTCCTGGGCATTTGCTGCCATCGCTGTGCCAGTGCTCTCTGAGTATGTGATCCAGATTTATTACTGAAGTCTCACTCCTTTTCTTCCCCTCTCAACAGCCCATGACTGGGATTAGCATTTTCTCTCTTATCTTTTGAGTACACATGTAAGGAGACAAGAGAACGAACATTTTTACAGCAGAAGGCAGATAATCCTCTGCAGACTATTCACTTTTCACAAGGTATTTTCAACCCTATAATGTGGAAGCACAGTTATTAAAATGTTACTTCCACAGAGTTTTCCAGTTCCTTTTGTTTATTCCTAATCTACATCATCCGGGCCTCCTGCACTTTTGGGTGAGCAGTTGGTTTGTAGTCCAACACATGAATTATCTTCACATGCCAAAGAAAGCTTAGGAATTGCCCAGTATATTTCAAAACCTTGAAAAAGTAGGAGGTTGTATCTGGCAGCAGCAGTAAGCATTAAACCTTCTCAAAGAAAGCTTTGTTATTAAAGAGAGGTAACCCATTTGGATCAAGCAGGACCAACATAAATCTTCGTTCAGGGCTTTAAGGATACCAAGAACTATTCTGAATTTTAAAAGCTTTTTTCTTTCTTCTTTTTCTTTCCCCCTGAATGTTATGTTTGGAGTTTTTTCTGTATTTCCTAGGTCTCTGCATTCCTAAATTTTAACTTCTTAGGAAATAAAAGACCTCTCTGATTGCCAGTTGCATTGTAGATATTGTGTAAAGCAGAATCAAATGAAAACCCGTTTTGATGATGCATTATATTGTTCCTAAAAACACAGCACACTTCAAGAGTTCCTTTAGACTGACTTTCCTGAAGCAGACAACCTCTGAATTCCTGCAGCAAAGGTAACAAGACAATTCCTGTTCTTGTGGAATATCCTGAGTTGGAAGGGACCCGCCAGGATCACTGAGTCCAACTCCTGGCCCTGCAGAGGACATTCCCAAGAATCCCACCATGTGCCCAAGAGCATTGTTCAAATGCTTCATGACCTCTGCCAGGCTTGGTGCTGTGACCACTGCCCTGGAGAGCCTGTTCCAATCACCCTATGGGTGAGGAAGCTTTTCCTGATACCCAACTTTCTGACACAGCTTCAGGCCATTTCCTTGGGTCCTGTCACTACACTAATTCACACAACCTGAGGCCATTAGCATCTCTCAGACTGCCTGCACACAGAACTGAGCCCTCAGACACCTTCCCTCTGTCAAGTGGCACAGACGTGACTACAAACCATCGCAGGGAGTCAGACCAGACCTGGCTGGGCCTTCCTGGAGACATGAAATGAGTCCGTGCAAGAATTCCACTTGTTCTTTCTCTCTTCTATTTACATCCCTTCCTTTCTCTCCTTACTGTACTTTAGGTTTGGATGCTGTGCTGGAAAGCTCAGCCCTACTAGATATCCTTGAAAATTCTGTCTAGTTTTGCAAGAAGCTGTCCATCACGAAGTCTTCCTCCCAGAGAGAAGTGATGCAAGGCTTTCTAGGAAAGCTCTTGCTCCCAGAGGGGAAACCATAAACAACCCAGAGAAGCACATCAGAGACCTGCCAGTTCTTCTGATCCAACCTAGAGCCTCCCAGTATTTTGGTGGAGGTGTTATGGTCTGACTCTTAGAATCCTATCTGACAGGGAAAACTCATCTTTTATTTATTTATAAATAATTCACTTTTAACCAGCTCACAGAGAAAAAAATTAAACAAGAAATAAAATAGCACAGTACAGGGGCAAACAAAACTCCCACCTCCTCCCAAATCCTCTATCAGCCACATGATTTTTGAACAGTGCAACTTCTTGAGGAGTTTCTGGGTCACAATCTCTGACTGCACAGTGGTGGCTGTGTGCATGCCACAGTGATTTCCCCAGACAAAGCAAGTGTCCTGCATGCACACCCCCAAAGCCCCATGCTGGGGCTGGAATCAGAGCTGGCTGACACTGCTCCCGGCACATGGATGACTAACCTACCCCTGCACATGATGCATTAACACAGGGAAGTTCTGCTCCAGGACCTAGGGCCTGGTGTTTTAAAATTTTATTATAATTTTGTATTTAATTTTAATTTTTACACTTCATTTTATTTTTATTATAAGTTAATCTTTTATTTTAATGTACCTTTTTAATCTAGTTTATTTTGGGGCAGAATTTGAATAGAAGCAGTGCCTTATTAAAAAAAAAAATTAAAAAGATCCTTTACCTCATCTTCTATATGTATCAGTTTGGCCCAAAGAATGCCAATACTCCTCCACGGAAACCCAGAGACCATGGCTGCACAACCACAGTGACAGACCATAGAGAGTGAATAATGAATTCTCCTGCCCAAAGGGTTTATCCTGAAAACATTTTGGGTGGCAATCTGCTGTTTCATTGGCTGCATGTAGAGGAATTATGAGGTGGGGAAGAGAAGCATGAATTTGGAGATGGTGCCTCACATCTGCCTAAGAATCTGAAATCTGTGGAATATTTGGAACCTCTGCGGTTGCAAGGACCCGGAATGTGGTTAAAATAATATGCAAATTAAAAAATAAAAATTCTGCTGAAACGTTTGAGTGAATGTACCTTCACTGAGCTGAGGCCAGCTGGGAATTTGCTTAAGGCCCAGAATGAAGTGAGGTTTCTGATGCAGATAGCCCACAGTGGAGCAACAATGTTCCATAGATTTTATGAGTTTCAATAACTCTGCTTTAATCAGAAAATTAGAAGTAACCTAGAAACCCCCTAAGGCCCGATTTGAGACTCTATTAAACCAGTATAGCACCAAACTAATATCATGGTTTTCAATGGAGTTACGCTGGCATAAAATTGATGTCAGAGGCGGGTGAATCAAGGCCCAAGACGGCTGTGAATTATTTTCTTCCTATCTGACATTTTAATGTGCAAGGGATAAAACGTGGTGGAGTTGGGAATGAATCCCAAATGCTCCCAACCTGAAAGGCTTGATAGAGAAAGACATGATTTCAGTGTTAGTTTAATCACTCAAATACACAGAATATGTAATCAGAGAAAGCACCACCTAAACAACCAGGCTGACACAGATCTTAATAAATTAACAACCTGCATTTATACACTGACACAAGTAAAATTTTATAGGGTATTACAATGGACAAATCCAAATATTTGTATAAGATTTACTGATTATTATTTCATTTTTCTGGACACAAAGTTAAAATATTTACCCTATGGCATTAGGAATAATGTTGTAAACTGTAATGTAAGCAAAGAACTTAGCAGTGCTTTTCCTGTGTAATATATCTGCAAGAAAATACATAACTGCATTAAATTGAAGAACAGTGTGCTAATTAAAAACAACAAGAAGAAATGGACTTTACAGTGCAGTAAGATTTTAACTTAAGTGAGCCATTTTAGTTTTGCCCCACTTGTAAAATAACAATATTTTAATGTTTAGTAAATATTGGCAAAATTACACAAAATCACTTAAAAATTGAAATCTGCTAAATAAGCAAAAAGAAAGCATCTGTAAGTAATCTAACATCTGAATATAAAAATATTAATCAAGAGATAAATGTTGCCAAACATACACATAATTATTTTAGTTCATTAGACCTAAGTCTGATGAATCTCAGTGAAACTTGCAAATACATTTGAGATTCAATCCATTCTTGCACCACTTTTACATCAACAGAATCCTACTAATTGGAAGTCAGCGGAGACCTTCTGGTGGTGTATGAAAAAGAAGAAATCAGGCACTTGGCTTAAAGTTTTCCAGGAGAGACACAACCACTTATGATTTCAGTTTCTTAAGTAGAATGAATACAAAAAAAAACCCAAAGTGCAATTTTTACCGCCAGGAATTGTACAACTCAAGCATGCAAAATGAAGCAATCTAGTATTTTAGTGCCAAAGTAAGTTCACTTAAAATTTCTGAAAAACTACAGTTTGCCAACTTGATGTCTGCTGCATACAACCAGGCAGTAACGAGGGATAAACATAGGAAGGTAAATGGCCATCTTCCTGTACAAATACTTGACTTCATCTTAAATGTTAAGCTGAAATCGCCCTACAGCCTTAATTCAAAGCTGAATCTATCACTTTTATGCCCTGTGCTTACGTAGGGTTTTAGCATTTGTGCAACTGTTGGCATCACAAAAGGAGCTGAAGTCGTAACTGAGCCTCAGTGAGCATCAGCAAGCCTTGGCAACTCCGAAATGGTGGGACCTACAGGCTTCCTCTGCTCTATACCACTGTCAGAACAGCTCAAGTTCTTCTACCTAATTTAGGACTGGGTCCTTATTTACAGTCACATTCATCTGCCAGTGCAAACTTTACACGTGTTTCCTAGAGTGGTCCAAAAGCCACCTGAGGTCCCAAACGCCTTGTACATGACACAAAATGCTCTGTTCCGTGTTGCATTTACCGAACCTTAAGGCAAGTACATCACTGACAAATTGTGCTGCTTTGTTCCCAGCTCAGTCTCACACATCCATTAGCTAGATAAGACTAATCTTCTCAAAATTCTAAGGGAGCAGTTACTTAAAGAGAAAGAAGAAAGGTCCAAGCATCAAACTTGCTTTATATCTACATTCCTAACCACTCTCTTTAGAGCTAGGTAACAAACTTCCATGAAGAAATGAGCAATGCAGGATAGGAAATGGCAGGAACAGAATTATGATTCTCCCGAACAGATTATACACTAGTACACAGCTTTGGATGTTTTTTCTATCGATGCATTTATGTGCAAGAAATAGTCCAAAATCACTGGGAGGGCAGCATTTGAAGGAGAGAGAAATAAAGAGGGGAAGATTTGAAATTCTACATTGCCTAATAACAAACAATTGACTAATACTGAAATACATCCAGCAGCATTTCAGTTATAATACTTCAGCAAAGAAACAATACTACTATATCAGGAGAAGAGATGTTAAAATATTTTATCAACTGTTTCAGAAATCACTGAGGCTGCCTTCTTACAATGGTTATTTAGACTGACTAGCAGAAGTCTGTAGTTCTTATTTAAAATATGTCTTGCTCACTTAAGATATTTTCACTAAAAAAAAATTATTAAACTGCACATCAGTTTTTCTTACTTTGATTAACAGACTAAGAATGAATGTTTCATTCTTAAAAGCAAAGTTACAACCTACTGTACCATCTCCTTTAGTCAGTCTTAGTGTGTCTTGCAGAATAAGGTTTTTACTACAATTTTTTTACTAAAATGCCACAGAAAGTGATGACTCATTCTTACTATAGTTGTAGATAATTTTCAAAATGTCCGTGTCCATTTCTTTGTTAGTTATTGAGCCCACTGGTTAAACTAATTACTTCTCCATTTAAAACTTGGATCCATATTTATAAAAGGAAGTTATACTTGTCTTTTTTAGAACATTCTTCATGTCCTTTGTTCAGATGACACTTTTCAAAGAAAGCAGGGGGATCAAAGGCATTTGAAATGTCTTTTCCTTAGTCACCTGCCAAGTTCTACAGCTTTGCTGACCTGTATAGAGAGAATGATGCTACTAAATTTTGCAATACCCCCTTCACTATCACTACTACTTGAACACAGGAAGGTGACTGGAAACCACCTTTTGCCTGGCTTTTGTGCTTCAGTGTCCAAAAAGGAAAGAAATGTTCCTTTTACAGCCATATGAGCTACTAAACACATAAGCCTTGATTAATGCACATATGCTCAGTGGATCATGTTTTTGGACTGGATTGAGAAGGCCAACTGATCCTTTCAAGCCAGATACCTAAATTGGAAACAAAATATCTTTTAAGAATTTCAATCCACAGGTTTCATTACAAAAAGATTTTTCAAGTTGTCCAGAAAACTCATGTTCAGTTCTCTGGAAACCATTTCCCATGCTTCAAGATTGTTTATAGTAAATAAATCATGTGCTGGATTAACAGAAAACCCAAGTCAGGTTTTAGCCTGAGTCTTTAAGCTTGAGAGTTTAAAAAGAGATTCAGCAAACTTTTTTCTTTTCTTTTTCTTCATTGCTGCCCAAGACCAACTGAGAGAAGTCAAGTCTCCAGCAAAGACATGACGGGTAATTTAACTTTTCACATGAGAAATACTCCCCAAAAGATGACTTAATTGATTATAGTAGAGACACAAACCCCCTGTTTTTCTTACTTCAGCTCTAATTCAGCAGGGGATGTTTCTAATCTCCTAATTTCAATCATCCTTGGATATGATTTTCAGTATATTCATAGGATTGCTTCAATAATATAGCGACAGAAACTTTTCTCACAGCATCATGTGATAAATCCATATGATGCTGAAAGAAATATTTTTTTCTCCGTGTCAACAGCCATCCCTCTCCAAGAGCTTTAACACCTTGTCCAATAACAACATGAAGACCACTCATGAAGAATCGTTTCATGAGTCCCCTGGGCCTAGAGTTTATTGAGCGTAGTTTAGCCGACCTGGCAGTGAGTACTCAGGAAAAAATATCTTTATGGCACATATAATTGTGATAACAATTTCACCCTATTTCCAATTTCTTCCACTTTAGAAGGATCAGTTGCTTTTGGAATCAGGCAGCTCCTCATATTGCTGAGTTTTTAATTATTGAAGTTGCACAAATTTGCCATAGATTCATCACCAGATCCATAAGTAAATACACTGGAAATGGTACATAATATGTGACAACAAAAACAAACAAAAAACTCCCTCCATACTAACTTTATCTGCATCTATTTTGACTTTGAATTTTCAGCCATTTACAAAATTTCATGTGTTGAGGTATTGAAATTATTAATATCAGCCAGGCTGTGAAATCAAACTTCCATTCCACACAATAAAAGTGAAGCACTGCTTCAAAATCCAAAATAAAGTATAATGTACATTGACATTTCTCATTCTATTTCCTGAAAAAAGTTAATTTTTCTTTTGTTTAATGGAGAGAGAGCAAGACATATTCATCCCAGTGACACTACAGGATTATAGTTCCCTAGTAAAAATAAGGGGTTTCCCACAAAGCAATGTGCACATAGCACAAAGCTTTAGGAAAGCTACTTATCTACACATCTCCTTTGTGTTCCTAAGAGTCACACCAGGTAGTCTTTCACCCAGAATCCTCCATCGAGTCTCATTCTTGAGTGCATAATTAACTTTGTTAATTGTGTCTGAAAGCTATGGTACTTAACAGAGGGCTGCCATTTTCAGAAGAGAGAGTACACAAAATTTTACCACTGTGATATCATTCTGGTGGCCAAAGTTACGAATTTAGAATCTCTGACTTGCTATTTTTGTTTCCAAATCAGTAAACAGATGGGAAAATCTAAAATATAGCCTGACTTCACTAATTAGGGCACAATAAGAGCAAGTTATGGAACATGTTTTCCTTTCCCTGCTATAGAAACTTCCATCTTGCCCTGACATCCAGAGCAATATCAAAGAGGTCAGCATAAACTCTTGCCCCTTCTGAGGTGTTGGGTGTGTCTCTACTTGTATCTGGGCATCCATGCAAATAATTTCCCCATACTTTGTGTACATTTAGACTGGAGAATGTATTCATTGCAGTAGAGGGCAGTAGTATTCATTCACAAGCCAGACAGAGCTGTGTACAGTACATATAAATATCAGTGCAGTTGTCAGACAGTTCAGGCAAAAGGAGTGTGCTGAAGGAAAAACAGTTCTTCCCTGGAAATGAATTGTATTTTTAATACCTTGATCAGAGAGCATAATGAACTCACGTCACACTCTTTACAGATAAAGACAGGTAATCAGATTTTGTAATCCTAATATTAAAGTCATCCTACGCATGCTAAAATTAGTAACCTTTTAGGAAATCTTTCCAAATTTATGAGTGAACAGAGACTTCAACCACTTGTGCTTCATGCAACAATACGTGTAATTTAAAAATCTGCAATATTGAACTTGGGGCCATCCCTACCCCATTAAAAAGAAAAGTCTCCTCCAAGCCAGTGGAAACTGGCAGTCCTCACTGAGTAGCAACAGCTTACAGAAATATATCTCCATTTGTAATCATTTTAGTGTATGGATGATGACATTTGCAAACATCTGGATCTGATGATGTCCACAGGAGATTCCAAAATGGTAGTGTCTAAATGTGATGATACAATAAATACAAGATGTTTTATTTTAGATTGAAATAGCAGAATAAAGACAAGGGCAGATTTAGATAAAGCATTCAAGCGTGGGACTTCAGGTGGCAGCTCACAGGCCCCCTAACTCTGGAGAACACCTCCAGCTACAGCCACCTCCTGAGATCTCAGAGCAGCCCTGCAGCTGCTCTACAGCCAAAATTCTTAACAGCTCTGTGCTCACCAAACTATGTGCCTGTAATTTAAACCATTCACTGCTCAACATAATTAAGAACCAATCTCTGAGGCCAGAACAATAGTCTGCTCAAGCACTAGCACATGGGAGCAAAATGAGACTTTATGTCTTGGCTCATGTTTGCTTTCATCATTTTTTTTTTCCCCTCTCTTCCAAGCCTTAGCTTCCCCTCTCCTCCCCGCAGCACATCCGTGGGCAGTTTTCAGGTTACTGTAGCCTCCTTCAGGCTTTCTTCAACGCTGAAACAGGGCTGCAAAATTACCGCGAATGTATGGTCACGCGCGAGCACTAAAGCCATAAATTTTGGGTCTCTGCAATGGATCACTTGGAGATCTAATGCAGAGACACTGAAAACCAACCAGGGGCACTGCTATTTCTGGTCCACTCCAGGTATTTTCAGTGTGGAGTGGAGGGGAAATGGTGGGCTTTGCACAAACTTTGCTGTTTCTCAAACCCCTGATGGCTCAAGAACTACTTTATGCCTCAGCTTGACCAAGGGCAGCCACAGGGACATCTTTGACAGCCAAGAATAGCTCATATGGAGCAGCCCTAGGAGATTTCTGGTTTCCCACTACATTCCCTGCTCTGCCACTCACAGGCTGAGAAGGTCGAGAGAAATAAAATCTGTTTTATGACACAATTTTCCTCTGTCAGGAAAATATTCTAGACTGCTTGGCTCTGTGGCCAGGAGCTTTCCAGTGACCAGAAGAAGGTTTGGGAATAGCTCTTCTTCATCGCTGAGGTGTGGGACACCACCGACCACATCTGCACAAAGCCTTTTCTCATGGGCTACATAAGGTCACTGTTAGTGAGATGCAACTTCAACACAGGTTAAAGGTTTAAACAAAGAAATAGTGCAATGAAGGAAAGCAATTAACACTGACAAAAGTGTAAGAGATTCTGGGTGACAAGCAGAGAGAAGAGGCATGCTGTCATGGAAAACAATCAGAAACGAGCTGTTCTTCCTATGAGTGCTGAGCTTTTTGAAAAGGACTTTCCACACTTCATGCTACTGACAAAGACATAAACTCAGGAAATATTTTCTGTTTTGCATAACAAAGTAATGAAAAGGAGGCCAGAGAAGGAACAAAAAATATAATTTGAAGATCTGAAATCAAAAACACGTGGAGACGGAGGGAAACATACAGCAGACAGGGGTTAACAAAGGGGAAATCTATGCATGGTTCCTGTCATACTTTTTCACTGTGTATTCCTTATCAAAGGACCACCATCCTTCCCCACAGAAAAGTGACCACTAGTCTCCATAGGTCTGGAGTTTGCACAAGTTAGAGGGATTAGCTGAAAAATCTAAAGACCCCCCCAGTGAGGGGCCCTTCACTGTTAATGGTGGTTCCAGTTCCCAAAGAAATACAAGAGGTACACAGTTCAGGGGGAGTCCTGTGGACTGACTCCTTAAAGGTGACTGCCCAGCTTGGCCACGGGCTGAAGTGCCTGAGGTTAAGGGGTGGGAGGGAAAGGGGGCTGCTTTTGTCCCAGGAATACCACCACTGGTAAAGACCACGGACCCATAAACCCCCTCCAAACTCAGTGAAAGGACATCGCTGCCAACTTGGTTAATCTGGTGCATTTTGTGAGTGGGAAGGGAAGAACTACCAGAAGAGCTGCTCTGCATTCTCCAGCTGGGCATGCTATGGAGACCACCATTCGGAGGAGCCAAAAAAATGGATTTGCAATTCAAACCCTCTACCCTCACCATGGGACACTGCTCATTATGCCATCTTTCTAACTCCAGCTGACTAAATTAGCATTATTGAAACACAGAATAATAGGTAGATTAAGTTGCAGCAGGGCCTTTCTATCCACTAATTAACCTTTGATACCATGAAATTAGATACTTCTAAGATTGTCTTTGTAAGAGATACCCACTGAAGTTGAGCAGTAAATGTGACTGTTTACTGTGCTAATCAAAAATAAGGTATGTGCACCGTTTGTGTCATCTTTCCATGGAAACATGAAAGGAATTGGAAGCCAGGAAAAACTGGAGCCATCCATTTACCACCCCATACCTCATTTCCACGAGAGAAGCAAATATTTGTACCCAGGAGTGTTTTTAGGAGCTTAGACACTACTTTCATTTCATTAAAATTGTTCCTAGACTTCCCAGATGCTCAGTGGTGTGTGATAGGATGTGTATGCTGCTCACTCATGGCCTGACACTTCTGCATACGGCCCCACATATGAAAAGAAGGAGAAAATCACCACTGCTAATGTCAGTCTCTATTGCTATTGGCACCAGAATTACTTCTCTTTAAAGTTAACGTTTGGCACGAGAATTACTTCTCCTTAAAGCTAACATTTGTCTGCTGAAGGCATCTACGCTCCTTGTGTGCACAGTAAAGTACAACATTTGAAAGTGCAGAGCCACCAGGACAGTCTTTGTTTCAGACCTTGAATTCAATTGCCTGATGCTACTGCACATTTGAGCCAGAGGAACTACTTCAAGTACTTCTTAGGTCTGAGAGCACAGAACTCTTTGTTCACAGGTCCCTTTCTGCCTTCAGAATATGTGTTACATAAATTTATCATTCTCCCAGCTTCTTTCCTTCCGAATCTTAAACATTATGTATTTGCTCCAAATTCCACACCATTATGTGTTTTTCCACACATGGTCTTAGTGATGAAGCTAGCATATCACATCAGAGTTTATCCTACAATAATTCATCTTTGTGCAGTAACCATGTGATAAACTATGGATGAAAGAGAGGCCTTCTTTCCAGTCCTCTTATCTATGGAGTGTTGTAAATATTATCAGGAAAATGGTGACCCACTTCCCTCAGTTTCCCTTGATAACTTTACTGGATTTGTTTAAACAAACTCATGTCCTAGTCCTCTGATACACTAACATGTTTGTTGTAGAATCACTGAAGCTTTTGGTAAATTGTGTATTTTACAAGAAGACCACTATCAAAAGTTTTAGATCAGATTTGGCTCCATGATCATACAATGATAATGAAGGAGGACAAATTTCAAAGTAGGGAATAAACCTTTTGTGTGTGGGTTTGCAACAGGAGGGAAAAGAAAGAGAGGTCCAATGTAATTTCAACACACTGTTTCCTAAAAGGTGAAAGTGATCAATCCTGCCCCTCCTTTCCCTTTTCCTCCTCAGACTCTGGAGCTTGTTTTTCCTTTGCTGCTTTTATCAGTTCCCAGGCCCCACCCTGCTGAGACAGAGGGACACTTTTCTTAGAGAGCATTTTGAACATGAAAATCTCCTTGCAGCTCCCCATGATGCTGTGCCTCGTTGGTGCTGAGGCCTGGGGTGTCCATGAAGAACGATGGAAATATTCTGCTACAGAACACAGCTCCTTGTAGAGCCCTGCTTAATTTACTTGTGTCACCTTTCCTGGAGAAAGCAGCCATGCTTCTATCTCATCTGATTTGCTAAACAGTATGAACTATGTTAAAAAACCAAACCTGTGCAAACACCTGAAAAGCCCTGGTTGGGGCATTCTTGACCTAAATTATTTTGTTGGAAGTGGATCATGTTAACGAAGCAATTAATGGAAACTTAAAGAAAACAAGAAATTTGGAAAAAGCAAACATTGAATAGGAATTAGCTGGCAGTCAAGTGAATGTTGATTCTTTTCTACTCACAGGCAATTTTAATTCCAATTTTGTGCACTTAGTCAAACACTAAATCTAGGTACCCCGTCAATCTACTTTTTAAAATTCTGGCTATTTTAAAGTTTCTCACTGAACATTTCATAAGTAATATATGCTGACTTGTTTTTATAAAGCTGTTGAAAGCTAATGCCTGTCCCTCTTTTGGTACTTGGTGTGGAAACGGAGAGAAGGAAAGAGTGGCAAAAGGAGTACAGAAAATAAAAATTCACTAATGCAACACCCTTCCTCTCAAGACAACAAACTGGGAGTGGAGAGCCCTTTTCACTATCTTAACTCTGGAGCTAGGAAGCATTCAGATAGCCATAACCTTTAGCAGAAATTGTGCTCAGACCTTTTCCAGGGTGAGGCGAGCTGGAATCACATCCCCAGTCCCATAGGAAATACCAAGGCTGTAGCTGCTTCTTGTGCAGAGATTTATTTCTCCGTGGGACTTGGCTGTATGGTGCTGGAGATGAGCCTGTTGGGCTGACTCCCACTGCCCTCCCACTCTGCTTATCAGCTAAAACTGGTCACCTCTTCCCGTGCAAGTGAACAGGACATCTTGCCTTATGGTGGTTTAGAACACACCCTCCCTGCCAACACTGAAATCTATGAAAAATGATCAATGCCTGAAACCTGTGAGGTTTTGATTTTTATTTAATTGGTTCTGTCAGCTGTACACCTGTGGCACAATGTAACTTTCCACCAGAGGTGGAATGCATCCCCATCAATTCCCACAGGCAGAGTAGCATATTAAAAAAAAAAAAAAAAATAGACTCTCCTGGACTTTTGCCAAAATAATTGGAAATCTCAGTTTATAAGAGTTTTAAAACCCAGTACCAGCTGGCAGCTACTGTTTGTAGGGCATTCATTTTGATTATGGTGACAAATAACTACTTTCTTTTAAGATAAAAACAAACTCTAGTTTCAATTTGAAATCAAATAAAGCAAAACAACCTTGCACCAAAATACCTGTTACTATAGTATCTTGGGAAGAAAGGTACCTATTCCTACACAATTGCTCCTAAGCCAACACCATGGAAAGGACTAGCATGTCTGGAGTTTGCAACTTTTACTGTTAAATGTCATTAAGTAAAACTATCTTATAAACACAGCAGAGCATTAAGTGTGCTCTGCCAGAGCTTTATATTTAAAATGAAATTTTAACTCTTGTCCATCACTGCCAATGGCAGAGATTAATCTTGTGTAGAGAAGGAAATTTGCATAAAGAAAATATTGTCCCAAGATCACTGCATATGCCAGAAATAAAAGAGTGTGAAAGCATGAAATAAAGAACTAAAACTATGGGACATAGCTTAAAATACCACACCAGCATTTTCAAGCCAAAGCCCCTTACCCTCTGCCAGGCTGAGCTCCCCTCTCTGCTGCATGAGTCATTTGGTCCTGACCCCCCCTCCAGCACTAAGAAAATATGTAGGGAACTGTGGTATCAACTGAAACCACTGTCAGGATGGCCAGCAGTAAAACCCTCAGCAGGCTTATGTCACCATCAAACCTTCTCAAGACACAAAAAATTTTTCTTTGTGGCTTTGCATCACTTGTATAGAATGACCTGGTAGATGTCTGAAATAATACCTGTTTTTTTCCAGAGTCAGTGATTCTGAGAAAAGCAAACTGTATGAATCACTGACTGTATGGATGCATTTCACTCCTGTCTGAACCTCAGGAGGAGTTGGGAGCCCAAATAAAGTTAAATCCTGTCACTCAGATCACCTGTCCTTTTTTTATGAGTGCTGGACATGAGCCTGATGAGAAAACAAGGGAATCAGTTCCAACATCCTGAGGATGGATGGCAGCATGTCATTCCAAGAAACTGGAGAGATGGAGTACAAATGACCAGAATTACATCAGCTGAAAGACTGTGGAGGAATAAAGTACTGCATCTACCTGTACGTAAAATTCAGACTAAGAGATGGGGAGATGAAGAGGAGAAGGACACAGAAGGCACAACTGTCACAGTGCCAGCTACTGGGTCAGTGAAGTAGGGAACTGTGATATCCTTCTGTGAGGAACACCAGTTCAGGAGCACAAGATTGGTGGATGTACTAATCATTTGCTGGTCATCATTCAGCTTAAGTTCTTAAGAAGGAAGAGTGTATAAGCTACAGTTTTTAAAGAGGTGTTCAAGATCACAAAATGGTTTTGGGATCCAGTTTAGAGAACCTAAGTTCCAGAGTGGAATCATATTAGAAGAGTATCACCCCTACTGACTTAATATTCTCTACCTGTAGGCAATCTCTTGCTGGGCATTAAGGGGATTTTGTGATCCTAGTTTAAATTAACTCCTATGGTGGCTTTTATGCAGTACTTTAGAACCATAACTGATCATTTTCTTGGACCAAATTCTTGATGCTTCACTAAATATATGCCCTGGAACTTGGACACAATATCACTAACAACTTTCAGGATTGAGATAAATATTTCATCAACTACATCAAAGATTAGAGACCTTTTCAGATTATTTCCCTGTCTCTCTAATGAATCAAAATGGACACAGCATAGGCATCTGTATCTCTGGATCAAACACGAGGTTAAAAATAAATAAATACTCTCATTGTTGAAACTTCAAGGGACCTCACAGTCACCAAAGAAACGCTTTACTTCACCTCTTTGTGATGGAGTAGATATTTTCCACATGAAAAAGGGTCATGAGCCACCATAATGCTCAATAAAGCTGTGGATGCAGTAGGAAATCTGGGAAGCAGATTGCAAGGAAAACTTTCTCAGACTTTCACAGAAGACAACTGAGTGCTCAGCTGAGTGTTGTCTCCCTGAGATTCTGCAATCACAACATGAAACCTTTCACCCTTTGTGCAGTAAATGGGCTACACCTGCCAGGCAGAATGAATTCTGACAAGGAGAAGAGATGATTTGAGGAAATGCACTCTTTGTTGTCATTGATGTTTTCATAAAACCAGTTTTGTCCGCTTTACAAAGACCATGTGTTGAAATAGAGACAATATATCATGATAAGACCCTGAAAGCTATTGTTTATTATCTCTTCATACTAAAACAAAGTTTTCAATGTTCCTCAAGCTGTTTCTGTCTTTTCCTTGTTTGGCTTTGTTATTTGAGTGCCTTGTCTGAGACTTGACTTTTAACTTTCCTTACACACCAGAATCACTGAGATACCTTACTTGTGGGTAGCACTCAGAGCCACATCTCATGGGGTCCTGGGTCTGTACTGGTAAATGTGTATGACTGTGGCAGAAATTCTAGCCAGGTCTTTTATCTCAAATTTGGATAACAAAAAAATATTTTGTGGTACCCCAGGGATGCAACCAAAAAAAATTATTGTTTTTCTTTTATTTCTGTGTTATTGTTTTAATTAGGAAACCACAAAAGTTATTGTAATGAACCGAACATCTGAAGGAGAAAGGTAAAATTAAATCTGAATGTCCTTGATAGGAGTGCTTTGATGTAATCTTTGGTTTAGCTGAGAGATAGAACTGTAGAAAAGAGGGGTAAGATGGCTTATGTCTGTCAAGTCTCCTACCATAGCTGAAAAGAGTGATCTGAACAGTCTGTTGCTAAAATGTCTGAGGCAGATGTTACTTTTACCACCACAGTCAAAGCAAGGGTCTTCACTGTTTGACTTTCAAAATCCCCTCTAAGTTCCTTACAGAGACATAAAATGGTTTGTTTATTAAATCTGTAATTTTACGAAACTTGTGAGGTCCAGAATGAGATGCCTGATTCTCTGCAGTCTCTGGTGGAACATATATTTCCTTAACCTCTTTAAGAACATACCTCCTTCAGTTCACACCAAGTGCTACATTTGTAATTTAAGAAGATTCTTTTCCATTTCATTATCTCTTCTGCTATATTCCTATTTAATACTTACCAATGTAACCATTTTATTTTTGTGGACACATGGCAAAACTCCATGTCACATTTCCAGTAACTGAATATATTTGTACTTACTTGTTGCTTTTTTCTCTCAAAAGATTTCCAGGGTGTTTTCAAACCTCATATACGAAAGATTCACTTTACTGGCCACAGAAGATTGATCATTGCTCAGCAGCAGAATGCAGTAAAGCTAAACACTGACGAAGAGTTCATGACAAGAAATACAAGCAGAAGCTTTCCTGAAATCTCTGTTCAATTACTATGTATTTGTTTCCTCTGCAGTCTGATCGGGCAGTCGCATCTTTGTCTACCAGCAATCACAAATGGAATTTTTTTTCCCAGTGACAACACTGGGAAACAATGCAGATAAATTAATCCATTGTCTGCATTTAAATTTCTCAATAGTTAGATAATAGTGATTAATTCACATCAAAATCTGAGTGACAGAACAGAGTCTTCATGCAGGGAAAGGAGCTATGCCTCCAAAAGGGTATAGGATGTATCTCCTAAAGTGAGGCAGCATTTAGTAGTAATGGAGGAGACTCTAAAACCACTGGAGCTGGATAGAACTTCAGATCTTTTTCGTCTGTGTTGCATTCACCCACTGTTCCATGTGAGCTGGGAAATGGGGAATCATAAATTAGGGATGAGGAGTCATCTTGCCTAGTCAGGACAGGTCTGGCTTTCTTCCCCCCAAAAAAGGGGGAAACAGAGAACAAAAGTAAAATAAAACAAATACCAGAAGTTACAGAAAAGAGAGAATACAGAGAAAAGAGTTTACTCACTGAGTAATCTTCAAAATGTGTTCTACTGGACCCAGAGACACTGATTACTACTTATAGACATGGAATTTTCTCTACTGTTATACCTGAGAAAAGGAAACAGCAATGGAACCTCCTCAGGATGGGAATTTTGTTTCTTTTCAAATATTGTACACATTTTTATATGTCTTGGTAGAATTTGTATGCAAGTGAGCAAAGAAATCAGTACACAGATGCATCAGTTAGTGCTCTCAGCATGTCTATACAGCAACAAGCAGATTCAGACACAGAAAGAGGAGATATAGTGGCTCCCCAATATCAAGGCTTCCCCAGAAATATTCTTTCACCACTGATGATTTCCCACAATATATAAGTATAAATATGTATATTTATGTGTGTAAAAGTCTATACGTATAAATAGGAATACCTGTTTTTCAGTGCACTGTACATCCCTGACTTCTTAGAAACCAATACAGAAGGAAAGCTTCTCTGCTGATTCCAGGAATAAAAAGACATTGATACCAAGAACAGGAATTCTGTACTGATGTAAGTAAAAATTATGTTTAAAGAGAAGGATCAGTAATACCATGTCACTTGCATCTAAGTGAGGAGAGGTGTAAGAAAAGGTATGTTCTTTGTTTGTTGCACCAACTGGGAACAAGCACAACCTCAGGAGACATAAACTATTCCTGAACACCTTTAAGGAGTGGATTAAATCCCTTGACTCAGTCCCCTGAGATCGGTGGAAAGAGCGGTTGCCTTCAGTCACATCTTGTGGCCTTTCTGATCAAAACAGAAAGTTGACTTTTATGTGTTACAGCAAAGCCAGAGAATCAAATGCATATCCAAAATAAAGTGAAATCTCTCTCTGATAAATACCATTACTTTATATTCAAGGAACTCTGAGGTTAGTCTTAATGTACTGCATGATACTTTATTTTAATTTGAGCATATCTTTCCTGAATTCTTTTCAGATTATTTTGTCAATCTTCATCACACTTCAAAACCAAGGCATCCTTTCTAGATTACTCAGCTTTTTTTTTTTTCTTTTTAATTGTGTATTATTTTCAGAGAAAAAAAAAATGCCTTATGCCTGCTGTCTATTTTATTTGGACTCAAATAGTCAGAAATAGTTTGGTGCTGGTGTAACCAGTCAGACCCATTTAAGTATAATTGACCAACTGTGATAAGTGGGAAGTTTTGTAAACAACTTTAGTGTTTCCAAACCAGCCATCCTGCAATTCCATTGCCCACATGAGAGGCCAGGTCCTGGTGTGCAGTGAGTTTATCAGGAGCAGCCTGCAGCAGAAAATGGAGCTGAAGTCAAAGGGCAGCTTTACAGCAAGGCAGCTCAGGCCTTCTGGCACCCCTTACATTTGTGTGGTGATTTGAAAGGAAGGAAAGAAATAAGGGAAAAGGGAAAAGGAGAAAAAATGCTTTTGTGAACCAATTTTTATAGCCTCTAGTCAAATTAAGCTAACTTTTCAAATGCCCACCAGGTGAACTCAGCAGGATATCATGAAGTCCTTTGGAAGGCTCATCCTGTGCAAGTGGCAGCAGAAGCACAGAGAAGTTTTGCTGCTGGTACCTCTGCTAATTTTATCCCATGCTTCCTCTATCTCCTGTTTCTGTTTCTAATTTCTGCTGTATAGTTCTTAATAATATCTGGTCACAAAATATTATACTTCCACTAGTTGATATTATTGCACTCTTCATAAAATATATTTGTTTGGGGTTGTATGTAAAGTCAGACTAGTCCCTGGCAGCACCCAATATCAAATGCTTAAGAAAGAAATGTGAAGTGTGCAGTGGCAGTTCCTCAGAAAGCCATTCAATTTCCCCTCCTCTAGTTCTTAATCTGTATTCTGCAGAGAGCAATGTCCCTGCTGAACACAAGCCATAATTCTTGATGGTGACCTCCCAACATTCATGGAGACAAGGAGATGACAGCAGTAAAAGTAACTCTTTGGAACACAGCATTAGCACTCAGGGCTATGAGGAGCTCAGTCACATCATAGTGCTCATTCTCCCCAGATGGCAGAATTTCAGAAGAAATCTAACATAGATTATCACATCAAACAAGAAGAACCCCCAAAACTCTGCATTTCTGTGCACCTCTAACCAAAGTATTTGAAACATGAGAGGAGACGTGGGACTTGAAAAAGAACACGACTTTACAATAGTTGTTATCTCTTTAGGTAGGCTATAAGTAAGACATAAAAATCTTCACATTCAAGTCTAACCATGACAATTTTTGGTCCCGTTCCAAATACATTTTGCTTTTCTAGATGCGAAAAGCTTTATTTCTGCTAGTTTCAGCAAACAGTGGAGTACGGAAAACATCAGAGAGGAACCCACTGTTGATGGAATCACAGCAATTTTTATGGCTGAGCTTACATTTACAAGCAGGAGTATCACTGGGGTCAGAGCCCTGTTTCATGTCATGTGACAACTGAGCCAAGTTGAACACACACAGGCAGACATTTAGGTGGCCAGCTGGCACAGGAGGTAAGCACTGCAGTATCACTTTGCCCACCCACATAGACAGTGTTTTAAAACCAGTAAATAGAAATACAACAGTAGTTTTATAGAAAGGCCAGACCATAAATAATTAATCCATTGGATAAATACGCTTACACCAGACAGAAAGGCAGAACTCACCAGCCAAACTTTACCTTATATAAAATTTTCTGGAGCACGTATTGTTGTCAAATGTCATTAATATAAAAAATACAGCTCTGAATTTATCCAAACTTGTTCTTGTTTCATGCAAGCAGCTACACTAGTAGAAGCCTTTCTTGAGAGACATGCTATATTTTAATACACAAATGCCTCTGCACCATGGAAACAACTCTGATATCTGTCACATAGACAATATCCCTCAGGATTCAACTCATTCTGCATCTATCTAATTAAAGTGATGATGATTACAATCATACTAGTAAATATGAAAATTGCCTGTGTGACAAAGTTATCTCTGGTAACTGAGTATTTAAGGGAATTTAGAGCACAATACAGGTAGATATTAGGAATTGTGCTCTTCTCTCTTTTATTCTCAAGCATTTCTCTCTGTAGCTGTATGAGTTGGAAAAAGCCACATTATTCTTCTTTAACAAACGAAAAATTATTTTAATTTTATGCTTTAAAAACAATGTTCATTTATCATTTTCATTACCCTGTGAGCTAGGCAAGCACCCTTAGGACTATGAAAGCTTTAAGTTACAAAAAAATTTCATAAAAATTATATTGAAAGTGGGTTTTGCCACTTCAATATAAAAATAATGCTCCAGTTTAATGTTATTGGGGAGAATTATGAGAGGTTTAATTCTTTAAAATATAGGAGAGCTATTCAATAATACATTTACTATTTTACAAGACAAACCCCCACAATTTCTATAATTTGAACTTTATGTACAAAGGACATAACTTTCCTACATAACTACTGTGTTAATACTACATAACTGCTTTCACTCCTCTGGCAGTAAAGGTAAGAAGGGTCCAAGAAGAGCTGATCTTCCTCCTGTATTGATCTGAGATGACATACAAAACGTTTAACTAAATGGTTTCCAATAAGCTGGAGTGAGGTAATCAAACTTCTGCTCTTGTAATTCCTGCCCAGGAAAGCTACAACGTTCACAAATAGTGTTCTGGGCCACCATGAGCCCCAGGAGGAGACAAGCAAAGGAACAAACCGGAATTAGAGATTCAAATATCAACACCTACCAATAAATCTTTTACAGTGTTTTGAGGTTGTACATTAAAAATATGATCCACCGTGTAGAATTTCCAAAGCAATTCCCCTATGTGCTTCCATAACTTTTTTCTTAGTTGTTTTCCTACAGATTGTAAAAGAGCAAAATCAACCAAAACCCCAGTAACTACTTCTTTTTTTTTTTTAATAAAACCATTCTGGAGACAGAACTTTAATAGACTGCCCATATTATGTGGCTTTACAGACAAAAGTAAACACTTCTTAAAGCAGTGCACAACTAATCTTTGTTTGCAGCAAGATAGCATCAAAACTAAGAATTTAATAGCATTCCAGAAAAGACTGGACAGTTAAAAGATAGCAAGAGTCACCTTCATAATGAGTGAGTAAAATAAGTATGGCTAGGACTATAAGGGAAGCTATAAGTCTCAGAACATGATCCAACCTGTATCACATCAGGGAATTAGGGAAATCTTACTCTCACATGAGAAATAATATTGACTTTTAAGGAATATTTCTTTTCCCACTGACACCGGTCAATGGGCAGGATTTGATCCTGAGCAGATCCATGCACCATGTACCCACACAGCTGATCCAAGTATAAAATGAGGTCTGCATTTAATGTGTGCTGGGGATACCAGGCTCACTGAGCCTGCAGTGTGCTTTTCTGCAGCTGCTCCTTGAACCCTGTTCATCAGATTTGCTGCATATTCCTCAAGGGAATTTAAAATAACTCTGCACAAAGAACCAAAGTTTAACTCTCCCAATTCCCAGGCTGAATCAGGAAGACTACCACTTACTGGCAATTCTGACTGGAAAATAACAGAGCTAATAGGACGGGGGGCACAGAGGTTTCCTCCGCATACATCCTCTTTTGAAAGAACAAATACAGTTTCAGGGGCCATTTGAGGTTTAGGCACAACTTCACATTAGTTCTCATTTCATATATTCTTAGTTTTCACCTGGTTTTACTAGAATTCCTAAAGCTTTACTTCATGCATTTGCTCCCTCACAGTTTATCTCCCTGAGATCGCAGGTAGGGTTTCACTCCTGGCACGGTGCGCGCAGCTACCGGAGCATGTTAGCAATTAGGGGCAGCCCTGGTTGCAAGGCCTGGGAGCTGCAGATCTCTGCACTGGATGAAAACAGATCACTGTTGTAGCTGACACCTACCTGGCCCTCCAGTACCATTTTCCCACTGGGTATTTTGTCATACTGCACTGCTACAAAAGAAAATCTTCTGCAGAAGCACGAGGCTGCCACTGATCGCAGTCACTGGCCCATGAAAAATCACCCCCAGCTTCAGAAAGGGCTTTGAAGTAAAGGGACACATATAACAATAATCATCAGATAACAGCTCTCACTTTCCCTTCCTGACTTCTCTCCCGGGCCCTCTCCCTCACCTTTTTTCTCTTTCTCTCACTCCATTCCTCACCAAAGCCTCAGACTTATGGTTGGACAGATGATCTCAGAGGTCTTTTCCAAACTTAGACATTCTGTGACTCTATGGTTTTGACCACTGCACTGGTCTCCTCTTCTCTCTGTTTTATGTCACATGTGAAAAACCCAGGGCTCCACCTGCTTTACAGTTAAATTATGCATTTTTTCTCATTAGTACACATCAGATATAATCATGGTTTTCAACAGAATGGGAAAATAATGTGAATGGGATCCATATGTAAAATAAAACTCAAATGTTTTGTTTACATATTTCAGGAATTAAGGCACTCTTTTATTTCCTTAGCTGCTGGCAGGTTATGTTGATAATCATCATGCATGATAGCTACTATTTGTTGTATATTTTACTAAATTATCACACATGCAAACAAGTTGGTGGTTTTCTCTGCAAGAGATACACATCACAGGAAAAGCATATTTTATTTAAAATCTCTTCCTTTTCATGAAGGCAATAAAAGTATCTGACTATAACTCCACCTGTAATACTAAAGAACTGAGGATAAATAATAAAAAAAATGTACCCTCTACCAGTGGTATGATTTTCAATACTAACCTCTTCACAAAAGCATGTGGATTGAGGAACACAAGAAGACAACTAGGAATAGAAATTCTGAGAGAATACGTTTAAAGTGGGATCTTTACAATTCATCTTTCAATGTGAGCAGAGACTTGACCAAGTAGCACTCTTTACTATACCAGGGTTTTCCCTTCAAATTTAGAACTTTGATGTTTAAAATAAATCTGTTTCTTACATACCAAATGAAAGGTAGAGTCAAAAGAACACATTAGCTCTACAGAAAAACTAGTGATGAATATTATCTTGTTTTACTTTCTAGAATACTTCATTATAAATAATTTTGCTGGCTTTTGTCCTGATAATGAAATGCATTTTGAATTAGGCATCTGATATCAAGTAAAGGCTATTACAATACAGATAGCTGACGATATATTTGGTGAAAACATGTTTTAGTAGTTAAAATACACCTTTTTATCTGAGTTGCCTTATAATTTATGTCATACAAGATTATTTCAAGTTCAACACCTTCATTGTTTGTAGTAATCCTTTCAATTTTTGGCATGGAGAGAGTCAACAGGTCACAAAAGTGTCTTTCCCTTCTACTTTGCAATTTCATTTGGATTTGATGAAAAGCCCTGAGCTTGTGGGGCTGTGACCTCAGTCAGGAAGTGCACAATTTCTAGTCCACAATTTATGTTCATCAGCAGGAGGGCAACCAGCTCCTCAGTCTCACAACCAACCTCTGCAACAGCCACATCCCTTGAGCCTGAGTTTTAGAAAGGGCAGCTTTACAGGTCAGTTGGTTAACATCTATGTCCAAATTCTTCACAGCCAAATCCCTCACAGTATTGTATAGCGAGATTGTTACATTTGCAGATAATTTTGTTCACATTGAGTTGCTTTTTTTTCACTAAATAACACACACCTCTAAATAGACATTTTTTCATCCTGGGAAATGAAGATCAGTCCTGAATTTAGGATACTCTGTCCCCTAAGCCTCTTCTTTTCTTTTTTTTTTTTTTTTAAAGCCAAGTTAGAATCTGCCTTGATATCATTAAACACTTCTCTTCCTGCCTTAAAGTTCTCTCTCCAAAAGATGGAAATAGGAGCCCTGTATGTCAAAAGGAGACAAATGTCTTAATATTCTCCAGGTACTTTGCTTGTACATTGATGAATGTCCTAAATGAGGCCAAAAGTAAATGTACAATTCCATATTTAATTCCACCCTTAAAGACAGAAAGGACTCTGCAGTGAATGATGAGAAGAAAGAAAAAAGTAGGAAACTGCCTAGAGTAGGTGTGAACATGGAATTAAAGACTGCACCTTAATGCAAAAGGCAGATGAACTAGAGCTGCAAATCCACTTAGTGTTAACACTCCTTGCTTCACAGAACTTCACAGATTAATGTTCTTTTAATGTATTTATGAGCAATGATGTACAAACCTATATATATTTAAGCATTGAATGAGCAATGGATCAAGTCAGAGTCAGGAGAGATTTACTGTGTAACAACTACAGGAAATAAAATCTGGATAACAAATGTAATTTGCACTGAAAATTAATTTCAAAACAGTCATCAATTTATTCATGAAGCTCTAATAAAAAGGATAAATTTTGCTTTCCAACTTAAAATTAGAAAAGTCATTATAAAAGAACCAAACCTTAAACCCATTTAAACTCAGTCAAAAACTCAATTTATTACAAACTTTAACTTTGCAGTCACCATTATTTCCCCACTATTATGATAATTTACACTGCTGCCACCCCACACCACTCATTTTCTCTGGGCTCATCTCCCCTGCCCTCTTGGTGCCCTCCTGATGGCACAGTTCAGATCTGGTCCACCCACCCTGCACAGTGATGCACAGTCAAGTCCTGCTCTCAGGCTCACTGCAGGCAGGGTTGAGGCCGGGCTGGAGAAACCCACGGGGAAGGGAAAACTACTTGATTTCTGTGTTTTTATGGAGTGTGGACACAATCCTACCATCCCTGCTGATACCTTCCTTGATGGCTCGCTCACCTTCCCCAGAGGTGTGGTGTCCACAACAACAGGGCTCCTCCCTGCTGGGGGCACTTGTGTACGGGGGAAAAAGACAAAAAGGAGACAAAACCAGACCAAACATGAGAGTATGCACAGCTATAATCTAGATTGGGTACATAGTGACTCTTCCCTGCCAAAGGCTTCCTCAGAAGCTGCCCACTCTGCCCCTTCCCTTTCCCTATAGATGCATAACAGGATGCACATTGGAACTGCTCTTCAGCTGATGTTAATTCAGCTCAGTTGACTCAAAGCTCAAACGAAGGGAGGGAACAAAGGGTAAAATAAATAAAAATAATGAAGCAATTGCTCAGTTAGTGTAATTGCATAGGCTTCAATAGAACTACACTAATTTCCAGCAGCTGCAGTTCTGGCTCTCTATTTTTATTTACTTTACCTCCTGTACTTAATTTCCTACCCTCCCATTTGTTTGTTATTTTCATGTCCTATGGTGGCTTCATTTGGAGAGTAAATTTCTTGAGGAATCATGGGGGTTTTTTAAGCAACCACCCAAGTCTAGGACATAAAATAAATGCATTCCACTAAATGATAGGTAGGAGTGATGTGGTAGGTATAGAGACAGTATAGAACTGGAGTAAAATAAATTATAGCTGTATCCAGTTCTACAAAAATTTTCTACCTTGGGCAAGATCTTATTTCATACACAATGTTCATTGTTCCATTTTACAATTCATAACTAAAGAATAATTTTTTCTTGGTCAGGTTTTGTATGAAATAGGTTCCATATGTTTTTGGACAGACTTGCTTTGGTTCCTTGAAAACATGATAACTTAACAGACATATTCCTTAATGACCATCATTTAAATTGACTGTATAAACCACTTGCCCACCAACTATTTGAGAAAGAGTGGGGTGGATGACATACAAACGGATGTTTGGAAAGTATCACAGGACTCTCTGTTGCCTCAGCTAATGTCAGTGAGCATACAGACTTACAAACACAACAATTTGACCTATCTTCCACTTTCAGAACTTTCTGTTACTTCTCAAAAGAAGGAACTTTGAGAGGACTGGTGGCTATTTTTCAGCTGGTGTACTTCTTTTGGTTATAATTTCTTCTTGTGTTTGTATTCCTACCAAAGCAACCAAAGGTCTAAATCTGCCAAGCTGTGTGTTTTGGTGAGAACTTTTCACAGAGAACACCCTAATTTGAGCTCTCAAGTGTTTAAATCTGTTGAACCACAAACCAGTCAAAGTACAACAAGATGAATGACACAAACAGAGAGATGCACTGAAATACAATATAATACCCTAACTTCTATAATAGATCCCCAGAGGCCTCATTATTTGTTGACAAGCAAAAAAACAAATTGCTGAGGATTATTATGACCAACCTGTGACAAAGGTCCTCAAACGCTTAAGTTAAAAAATTGAACTCTGCTTGAAAGTTCTTTCTGAATAGTCAAGGTGAAGTTCGTATAAATATTTTTATTTGTGTTCTCATTTTTTTCATAGTAATTGTACTTCCTTAGATTTAGGTATCATTAAGTGTTACATAACTATCATTGCAAAATACCAGCTTATTTAATATTTATTTGGTATTTAATAAATTATGTGGAATCAGTTTCATCAATTTGTGGGGGGAAAAAATCCATAAAGCAGTAACAATTCCTAGTGAAGCAGTTCTCTTGGTACCAGCTGCACAAAGTGTTTAGGACTAGGACTGAAAGGACGTAAACCCTGCAATCTTGTAATGAAAATGTGATTAGAGCCTGACTGTTCCCAAGGGGAGGAAAGGCCTTTCTAACACAAAGAGTCCCTGTACACATGCAGTGGGGGCTGGGAATCAGCCTGCACCATTAGTGCACAGAAATATGAAGTTTTATGTTTTCCTCCAAACCTCTCCAAATTATCTTTATCCAGAGACACACACAGGTTACAAATACAGTTCTTGCTTTTTACTTTCACTCTTTCTGGCAATTTTTCAATTATATTCCTCAGATCTACCTGTCAGCAGCAAATACTGACATATGTTAATGTATAACACAACACAGTGTTTTACTTACCCCTTACATCCATCCTTTCTGTACACTGCTTCCACAGGTAAAGCAGAAACTTCTGGTCACAATCTGTGAAGATACTTTTGAGATGTAAGTTTTTACCTTGGATTTGTATTATGTAGCCAACTTAATGATATAAAACACCATGTCTTTATTTCCTAACAACGGGTAGGGATGATGTCTTGGACAACAATTCAGGTCAAAGTAATCTTGTTTCAGGTTTCTGCAGCAAAAGTTACAATCATTTACTACAAGCCAAATCCATTATCAAAATCCTGTTATTCAGTACTGACAATGAAATTTCAAATACAAAAAAGAAAGCATTTCTACATTTCAGTCCTGAAGGTGGACTTGTTAGGCAAACCTGCTCCTGCCTTTCACATAATTTTCACAATAACATATTTTCAGTTAGATGAAAATATCAGTGTATCCATTTACAGAAAAAAAAATAAAAAGAGTTTTTAAATTGCGTCTAAATCATTCTGTCACCCACATTCAAAGATTTTGCTTATATTTATTTTTACAGACCTATTTCATATAAATATGCCATAAACATTTTCCCATTAGTTTCCCATTAGTTTCCCATTAGTTTCCACTTCCTAAGGTACAAATGCCACTCTAAGATGTAATTTACAGAATATCATCATGATAATTTGTACTGGTGTGGCAGTGTAGCTGGAGGCAAGTGTGAAAGAAATTGGTTTGTGGAAGAAGGACTGATTGTCAAGGAATCTGTGCTACAGTTTTAATAAGAGAACTTTTAAGTCAGAAACCAGGTTATTTAAACAGAGAGTATGAATTAAGTTTTTGACAGAAGAATATTACTGCTATTTTCTCAGGAACCCAATATTTTCTAAGGTTTTGCATTAATACTTGTGGATGATGTAAGGCTCATAAAATAATGCAAAACTCACCCATCTTCCCAGACCAAAAGGCCCAGTATTGCCCCTGAAATTAAGCCACCACTCCTGTAAGGATTTAACAAGGACAGTGGGTCAAACACTGAGCTGAGGAACGGAAGTTGAAATGGAAGTTGTAAAATTTGGTCTGAGGACTATTACAGAGCCAGTAGTTAATGAGTTTAGTCCAGGAGTAAATCAGGAAAGGTCTAACAGTGAGGGGACTAAAGACCTCAGTTGTGTCTATAGTGTTTTTCCTATATTTCAAGAGATTTCACTCTCAGAGTGGTTATACTAGATGAATTTGTTCCAATAAAGCCTCAAGAGATTTGCTCTATTAGTATTAGACAGGAAGAAGAGTCTAATTTCTTTAGTACAGACTTTATCCAGTTTATGGTTCCTCTGAAATGTCTTTGCATACATATATTTATATTTATTTACTGTGAGAACCCTTTCCTTGAGAAAAAAATATAAACAGCTTTTACCAATAATTCATTGCAATTTATAATATCCTTATACTGTAAATATCTGTATTAAATGGTTCCTAAAAATAACTGACTTTATTACTGACATAAAAACTACTACCAATCTTTGAAAGTTATTGCTCTTATCTCAGTTATTTTGTGTTGCCTGCATGTACTTCTGATGCTAGCACTCATTAGCATCCTAATCTTAAAATCCCTGGTGAGACAGACATTTTTCCTGGGATGAAGGCCACCTAAATGAAAACAGACAGATCTGATGAAGCACGAGACAAGGAACCTAGAAGTTGAGGGGTTTATTGGTTTTGTTTTGCTCATCCTTCTGCTTTTGTGTTAAATCTTTCAAATATTGCATCTTCCTGATCATCAGAAAAAGCTTAGTTGTAAATTCATGTTGATACAGCCTGCACAAGACCTCTAAATGAAGTTTATTATATGGAAAAGTTGTATTATATTTCATCCTTATCTTTAGTTTTTCATCAGAAAAAAAAGAAATCATAAAGAAGCCATTAGCTCCTGAAACCATATTAAACCCCAAAATGTGCAATGTTCTTTTAAATTCTTTTTAAATTAACAACTTGGCTTTTACATCAGTAACAAACTGAATTGTATTGAGTAATATTTATAGATGACTCTTCAGCCTAAGCACAGGTTATGAAGTGTTTATTCCATCTTTAGTTTAAAATAAATATGTATTAATATTCCACTATAAGTATAATTAAATTCAAACCCAGTCCAATTTAACTAGAGGCTACAGAGTTTATTCATAAGTTATTTATCCCATTGTCAGCAGCATTTGTCCTATAATGCACTTATTTTTTCTGTTCCTGAAATCTGTGAAATAAAAATAGAACAAAAACTTAAAGAAACATTTTCCCTTAGATAATTCATCATGCTGCAAATTTGTATCACACCTATAAATCATGGAAGCATAATTCAAAATGTGTATTTCCCAATTATTAATTGTTTCTGTCATAATGAATTATTTGGTCCTGTCGGGTAAGAACTGAAGTTATCAATTACAGTAAGAGAACCCACCCCATTTGACTCAATCTGGTCACATAATTAGCACTCACTTCCAGACTCTCCAATTTATGGTGTCTCTCCATTTACAAACTATTATAGTGAGGGAAAATGAATGTCCCAGGTTGTTTTAGACTGACATAATGTGCAAATTGTGATTCCAGGTATAGTGATAATGTCATTTATAGGACAATTCTGTGAGGAAAAAAAGTTGTTGTAAGTATGATATATATTTTTATTAGCCTTTATACTGCAAGTAGAATCAAGGCAGGAGCTTTCAGATGTTGAAGTTTTACCAATTTTAGGAAATAATTATTTTCCTGTAATGATAAAATTGAGGGAACCCAGAGGACCCCTTTAGAACCAGTCAAATATGTTTTAAATGCCACAAAATAGAGACTGTAAAGTAAATATCACATTACTGTAGCACACACCATTTTCCTTGCCCTGCTAAAAGTTGAACATAGATTCCTCACAAGTAGAGGGCTTTTTTGTGTGTGTTTGTAAATTCTTACTGCTCAATGACACCAAAAGACAGAAATGCTAAAATTTTTAGGTCTTCTTTTTGCCTTTCCCAACGTAAAGCCTTTTTCCGTGGCACATATAGATTACTCACTCAGCACTGCATGAATTTTGGCCCATTCCAGAGGCCAGGGATGGTATAAATATACGTAACTGCTTTTAAATGTCTTTTGTTCAGACTGCATTATTTTAGTAAAAAGCAATACCAGCAAGTCACCACTGTGCAACAACTACAACCACTTAGTTTTCCCAGAGAGGGAAAAAGGAATTGAAGTAGATTGCTGAACTTCAACGGGTAAATTTTGCCATATGTTAGCATTTCAAAAAATTAATTAAAAATATGTTCTCCTAAAGAGACTCATCTGAATAAATATTTAAAACCTCATAATTTTGAAACTAAAGCCCATAGTCCTTATGTTTATACACTACATGTAGCGTAAGTGACATTTTATCTGCAATTTCCATTTGAAAAGGCATAAATGAAGCAAATTTTTAAAATTGAAAGAAAAAATATATTTATGAACTCTGAATTGTATTTTTTTTAAAGTTCAGACTTTTAACTGTAAGACCATGATATAATTTTTAAAAACAAACAGGGAGTCATCTGAAAATATCCTTTTCTCCTTCGGATGGTGTGGGAAACCCTTCAACAAATACGTGTCTACATTTGCACAACAGTTTCAAATTACAAACTGCATTCTCTAGCTTTTACAGGAAACCACTGTGTTTGGTGGCAGTATTAAATTATTTTTTTATTGCCCTAGGATGTGTACTAGTTAAAGCAGAACTATTTGGTCAACCACACATACAGGACTGTTTACCCACAATTAATACAGCACATATTAATCACATGTGAGCAGGACGTGCAGACAGATACGTGGCTGACTGGAAGCCCCAAGTTTACCTCCACAATCTGTCAATTTTTTCCAGTCAACCACACAAATGTTTCCTCTAAGCACAAAGAGATGGGAGGACAGATCAACTCTGAATACTTAAAGAACCAGCTCCACAGATCTTAAGCTGTTTTTGACACCTTCTCCTCCCCAGCTGTGTTGATTTTACTGCTGCCTTAATGGGCCAAATGATGCAAAGTTTTCTGTGTTCTTTTAGTGACTACATAAAGTAGAAGAAACTTGGCACCATAATCTCAAAGTACGCTGAAAATAGTACCAGTTACATTTAATTTTAAATCAATACACCTTCCCAGCTATTGCTGAAAGCCTATGAAAAACCACAAAAAGAGCAGTTCCTAGGAAACTGGAAAAAAAGGTGGGCAGAAGCATTATATGTTTTACACCCAAATATCCTTTTTCTTCTCATGTCATCCTCTGGCACAGTCAGGAGCTGGACAGAAATTAGTCTGCAGTGCTAGAGAAAGAAAGCCTTCATTGACTGAGGTAACTCCTGCAAAGTGGATGGGGACAAGATGGACATGAACCTGGGAACACATCTCCACCCTGTTTTGCAGGCACCATTGTTTTGTCACTGTTATTGTTCTCTCTGGGAAAAAAAAAATACAAAGGCTTTCAATGTCCAATATACCCTTACATGAAATTTATGAGTATGTAAATGTTTGTCCTTGGGTTCTGTCAGACAGTAATTCTTAATTTAAGGGTCATATTCAGAGATAAAATACTGTAAATAGCAGCAGTGTTTATTCATTACAACTGTTTGCATCACCACAGTCCTTGATGGTTTTAAGATAAAACAGAATCTGTGACACAAGATAGTCCAAAGCCTAAAATTGTTGTAGTCATAAAAAAAAACAAACCAAGGGAAATACTGGATCTACTGTGTTATCTGAGAGCAAATAAAGAATGTGAAATGGTAGATATATCCTATAAGGTTGCCTGGGACACCTTCAGTGTGTTAATCCCACTGGGAATCCTACTTTGCTTTCTCACGTGAATATTCACAACATCTTAGGAAATTTTGTCTGCTCTTTGAAAACTTTGCTCTAGCGGCAGATTGTAAGGGACAAGCAAATTTTTCTAAGCACCCTCAATGCTACATTCTAGATGTGGCACTTTGAAATAGCTCATTAGGAGCCATCTTATTTCAAATTTAAGATTTATGCATTTAAGCATAATTATGCTTTCATTTCTGCAATGCCCGGGAAACTCTAAAAATAAAACCCAGGGTTGTACTACTCACATTTTGCAAATGTTTCCCAGTGTTCTGTGCTTTTTTTCAACAAGTATGGCAGCCAAATAATTCCTCTCCAAATTAGCAACAGACACGTATCCAGAAAAATAGATTTAAAATTTTGACATATCAAAGTTTTGGAGAAGAGGGTCGGGAAGACGGAGACCTCTCTGTCAAATGCCTACTCTTCTTGGGGATGATGTAGACACCCTGATTCCACCAGCTCACTGGTGATGAAGCTCCACTGCCACTGTGATAATAAAACACCGTGGGGCTTTGTGCACCTCTGAGTGTGTGAGATAGTAAAAAGAGGATTATCCACCCTCCTTGTAAATCATGTAAAACTCTTCCATTGTAAGGCACCAGCAGTCTCCCTCTTTTGCCCTAGATAAAATAGCTTCTCTTTAGTGTGAAGCTTGGATCATTTCTGGATTTTTTTATCCCAATTCCTTGTCCTCTCAGGTACCACCCAGGCACGCTCTTGGGCAACTTTGTATATGTTTGGGTCACACAGAAAGAAAATTAAACCCTCTGCTTTTGGTCTTATAAAGAGCTTGAAACTGCAGTCCATGCGGTTAATATTGACATCCCAGGATGTACAGCTATTGTTCTCCCTTGAACTTTTCTTATTACTAGCCAGGGGAATGGGTATTTGGACTTCTCCATGGACTTTAAAAAGGACTAAACCCAGGCTTGTTTACATTCTCATTTAAGACATTTACCATGACTTCGGCAGAGTGCCAGGCCCTCAAGGAGGACTTTCACAACATTCAGCTTCAGCTTTTGAAGTTCCACATGGCTCAACTCAAAAGTCGAGTCATTTGGGAGGAGCAATTTTTTGAATTTTTTGCACACTGAAATACACATTCCAGAAATTGTAGAGGCTGGTTTAAAATAGAAATAATTTTACCAAACGTCCCTTGATTTTTCCTCCATTTTTTCCCTGTTATCTTGTGCTTTCCTGTGATGTTGGCAAGTTCACATGTGACTTGTTGTTATTACAAGAAGATGCATTTTAAAAAGGGTGAGTGGGGATTTATGTTACCTGGAGAAGTCACTCAGATAAAAGTAATTTGTGCAATCATTTCCACTTCGGTGGTGGAACAGGATGATGTTCTCCCCCATGCTGCCAAGGAAAAGGGTATGGCTGCTGTGGCAAGGGTGAAACAGCTTTCACAGGGGAAACTGACATGTTATTTCTTTTGCAAAAGCCTTCAGAACTTTCTGAAAAGGGACACAGTATTTGGTGAAGCATTAAGGACATTTTGGAAAATGTGCTTTGCTTCCTAAGAAGTTACTCAGAATGTGGTTCAAAATGTGTTTTTCTAACTAAAGAGAAACGTGTGGTGCATATGAAAAAATACAGAAAG
The DNA here is from genome assembly GCA_013398175.1 of Climacteris rufus. Taxonomy (NCBI): domain Eukaryota; kingdom Metazoa; phylum Chordata; class Aves; order Passeriformes; family Climacteridae; genus Climacteris; species Climacteris rufus. Next base: position 239,854 of record VZRZ01001378.1, read on the forward strand.
CCATGAAAGATATCTTTGTTAAATGTCAGTGATATGTGTCTGTTATTTTTCTGTCTTGCAAGCTATATAAACTTAAGACCAGTTGCTTTACAGACAGGGTAGTTATTAGCTCTTGGTAGAAAATAATGTACCACAGGGAATTTACAGTATAAGAAAAATGCTCTTAAATATTTGGGGCCATCTGAGCCACCCAGGTTAAGTGTTTTCTGGCAGTAGAGGTGTTATTGTTGCCATAGCCCTGCCACATGATGTTATTCTCCTAGGTAAAATGTAGTTTTCCTATTAAATATCTCTGCTTCAGTCCAGTGGCAAGTAGCCATGATTTCTTTCTCATACCTGTGATGGAAGAGATGCTTTTGAGGATTGTGCAAAATACCAGAAAGAAAAAAATTTCAATCAGTATTTTAAAAAGAGCAGGTGGACCCCATAAAAAGGCATTTAATTTCTGACCACAGTCACAGAAAATAGAATAGTTGAAGGACTACATTATTGAGTACAGTGACCATAACTTATTGCTTCTGTCTTTCAGGAAGAGCAGAAGACACCCAATCCCAAAAACAAGACATTGCAAAAACAACACTGTGAGGAGGTATCTAACCCTAAGGTTTTTATTTTCATGGGACCTTCTTTTTGCTATTAGACATCTTCTGTTTTTTTTCTTAATTGCAACTTGAATCTAGTTATTGAACATCTAGATTGGCAATAAGAACAGCTACCGTTGCAAACCCAACAGCCAGACTATGTGGTGATTGTCAGGATTATCAACCACCTTCCAGACAGAAAAATAAACATGAAATTGTGTTTTCAGACCCCTCAAACAATGTCTGGCTATACACATTCTTGGCCTTACACTCTGCTCTTAACAATGTAAATATAAAATCATTCTGCATTAAAACTTGACAAAATTGCTTCATCCCTTATTCCAGGGCACCTATAGCAAAGCTGAGGTTTTATGAGTGTAAGTAGATTAGACCTGCCATGTTATTTTTAGTCATGTAGTTATTCATGAGCAAAGGGTTTTTTAGATACAAACCAGGTGCAGACCAGCTGCTTTGTGTATCTGTGAAAGTGGCCTCAAACTGAACAAAAACATTGCAGATACCTATCTTTGAGTAATAGCATTTCTCTGTCATACAATTCCTCCATGTTATTCTTGAGCAACATTTTTTCCATAACTAAAGAATTGGTGGGCTCCTCAGCTGAGGTTGAAGCCATGCCTAAGCACGGCCTCCAAAGGGCACCCTCATGGCCACACTGGGAAGGCAGAGAGTGCAGACTGCTCCTTCCCAGGTCCATGGGCCATCCCAGGGTCAAGTGAGCCCCCTGCCATCCCCTGCTACACTCACACGTAGTCAGTATGTGCCAACAGAGCCACACAACAGCAGCAGAGATAGAAAAACAGCAAATCCTGCCAAACAAAACAGGCTGCTTGAGACAACGGCTGCAAATCCCAGTGGAGGTCAGTGTATCCTTGACCACAAACAAATGATAATGATTAATATTAACACGTAAATTTGTATGAGGAAGGGAAGAGATGCCTTAAGGAAAGCTACAATGCTCAGTAATAACCTAAACTTCATTTCGCATATCTCAGAGTGATTTGCACTTAGCTTCTGAATAAAGGCCGGAAGCAACATTTGATTGGAAAAATATTATGCAGCCAGAAAGCAAGAGCTGTGAGAAAGGAGCCTACAGCACTTGAGACTAGGGGCTGAAAGTTTCATCTGATAGAAGAATGAATGCCTGTTGATCTGGAGCAAACATAATGTGAAACGTTTGCTGAGTGAGAAAAATGTTGGTTGGGCAATATCAAAAGCAGCTGTGGTGTGACAGTCAAAAAACCAATTAAGTAAATGTGACATGGCAGCAAAATAGTCTGTGTGGATTTGGGTCTGTGACGTTACTAGAGGGGACAGGGATGTAGAAGTTGCTCACTAAGCTGTAACTGTGACGACAGCACAGGGGACCTGCCACAGCGTGGGGGGAAATACATGTATTACTCAGTTTCTATGTGCCTTACTTTTATAATTAATTATAACTATTCCTTACATCTCTCATTTTCCAGTTGATCAGACACATCTCATGCTATGGTGAGGGTAAGTTAACAGTACATGTAGCCACACTCACCTCACATTTACCTATAGTCTCCATTCCCTGGATTTCTTCTTGTTCTCCTTTACACCAATCTTGGAAAAAAAGCAAACAATCAATCAAACCACATAAAAAATAAAAAAAAACCACAAAAAACTGATATTTGATTTAGTCTGCCACAAAAGAAAAGTGTTAGATTGACTAACTCTGCAAGAATATAATGAAAGGACTATGCATTTTCACTATCAAGAGCAGATCTTCCAGAGTTGCCATTCTTCTCCTTTGAATGAATATGCAGTGCCTGTAATGGGATGAGTTTCACTGCTTTTTGAGATACTACTAAAAGAAAAAAAATACTGATTTGTCTAAAAAGACTGAATATTGACACATTGATTGAAGGCTGGGTGGGTAAGATACACTGGATATCACTATTTTGTAAAGTGGCATAGGGCAAGAAACTGCATTTTGTATTTAAAAATACTGGAAAGCCAAAATTCAACCACAGATAACAAGGCTTATGTCCTTTTCATAATTCTTGTGGGTTTCTTCATGAACAAAGAAACTAGTATTCAAATTCTCTGGTTGTCTGAATCACATAAAATATTTGGCCAATGAGACACTCTCAAGAGACTAGATGAAAAGTCTTTATCTCCAAGAGATAATGTAACAAAGCAAAGCAAGTCTACGTTGCAGATTATTATGTAGTCATTTCAACACGCTAGGCTTCTTGTTTTCAGTGTATGCTTGCAATAATTCAAACACGGGCCTTTTTATGCCCCAAATGGTGTTAGCAGCTCTGGTTCCTGAAGCTTTCTACGTTTCTATAGAACAGGACCAACTTTCTTTCAAGCTTCCCTGACATACTCCCACCTTTTCCTCAAGGGAGCACTTCAGGATGAATGGATGGTTTAGTCTCCATGACCCACTCACTCGGTGGTGCCACTGTGACTGCCAAGAAGTGACTGACATCAGCTTTAAGTGCCAGGCAAAGGCCAGAAGTAGTCAGACAGACACCAGTAATTCATCCTGCACTTACTTAATGCACATTTCTGCTACTGTTAATCTGCCTGAACCAGTGACCTACAGCTAATGGATTCAATAGGCTTTTTGCTTAAGTCTGACCAAGCTATTACTAATACAGCTGAGCAAAAAAAAAGTATAAAAAATGCTTTGAATATGAATATGGTCTTTTAATGACCTTCTCTATTCCTAATGCCTTCAGCCCCCTTGTTTCCAGGTCAGACTAATGTCTAAAGCAATCATCCCAAGCAGCAATGGGTTATCTTTGGTGTCTACAAACCATTCCACTTGGTGAGCTCCACTTTCTTTCAGCAGCAGCTGGGAAAGTAATTGCTGGTGGAAACACATGGACACAGTGAGCCTCAGCACCGCCAGGACTGCATCAGGCCGTGTGGTTAACTTGAACTGCATGCGTTTGGATTCCCTGTCTTGATTCCGAACCCACAACATACGGGGAGCATATTTCCCCGCTCCCACATCGTTGATTGCAATCACTGTTATCCAAATAATCTGGTTCAGAGATAAAAACTGTTACAGAAAAATGTTGGGAGAAACACAGTAGATCAGCTAACAATGGACTGGCTAATCACTTAGGAAAACTAATAAAATAATAGTGACATATTAATAAACCATTCCGACTCCTGGCTCACCAAGTATTTGGTCTATGAAGTCCAACAAATCCAAAATTCATCTGCTAAATTCTACTGACACTGAAATCTGTAGGAACTCTTGATCCTTGTGTAGGGTGATGGGTCAGTTCAGTGAGTTCAGCCAAGCACTAAGGCCAGATTTCAGGAATTCTGACATACCTCCAAGCGATTGCAAAGGCTTACCAAGCACTGTAAATAGCCCAAGCACAAGGCTCCAAGTGAGCAAAGGACCCAAGAAGCAGCTGCCTTAGGTTTTAGCAATAAAAACATTGTTACCTTCTGCCTTATATAGATTTTCTACGTGACAAACATCAGAATTAAACAGTTGCAATATTCAGTACATTTTTATCCAGATAAATATTGAAAACATATTTAATGCAATATTGAAGGGATTACAGAATTCAGAAAAGGGAAAGTCTGACTAATGCTGCAGCTGTGCAGCATTCCAGTGAATCCAAGCCATTGCCAGCATTTATTAGCCACTCAGCCTTTGACAATAAACAATCTCCAGCTCATGATCATATATCCAGACAGATAGAGGTACAGTATTGCCTACACAGACACATTAACGCTGTCCTGTCTATGTGAATACTCTCCAGCATTAGCTTTAGTTCAGTGAGCCTACTATAAAAGGTGCAGTTCAATTTTGATTTTATTTTCTTTAACAACTATGGACAATTTACAGTATAATATGTCTTGTTGTACATTTACTTTTGCTTTCTGGGAGAATTACTGTGGCCCGAAGTATGTGAAGACCTTTTACTCATGACATTAAAATGAAGACTTCAGCCATTTTACAAAATCAAATTTTAGGATGGAAAAGATGTTTTACCCCATGGTACTTGGAATCAAACTACTTAAATTTATGATAGCAACTGCAATAGGGGGCAGCTTCTCATCCATTGGAGTAGGCATGATTTGAAAAAGAAAACACCAGTGGAAATGTCTAGGCATGTGTTTCTCAGGGAAAGGTACAGTACTGCAAATGTCAAATAAATAACAATTATATCATTCCATTAAACCATATAAAAAAAACCCTTCAGGGATTGTTTCCCACCATTTTATGGAACAAACTACATAAGTTTTGTGAAGTCTCTTCCATTTCAGCACACACCCCACACTGGAGTCAGATAACCAGGCACACGTGTGATGGACTCAAAGCTGCCTCTCTTATCTTTGGCCACCACCACATTATAAACTTCAGTTAAGAGCTTTATTTATGTTTGGTGTCTGGTGAAGCTTCAGAAGAGGAAGCAAAGTCATTAAGTAAACAGAACTTTGTAACGTGAAAGTGTTTTGGTTTCTTGAAATACCTGGTGTGCCAAGGACATGCACGAGGGTTTTTATCACACCAGCCAGGACACTTGCCTTGACATATAGCATTAAAACTGGCCTAATACCAGCCAAGATGAATCTCTGATCAGCTGTTCTGAGAATGGTCTAAACAAAAGACAAGAATGCTTTGCAAAGGAAAAGCCAGGGAAATGATTCAATGCTTCTGATAATACAAAGCAGAAAGTTACATGAGGGAGCCTCTCATACAAAAATATGTATTGTTTCAATACACAAGATAAAATAATTACTTGGCTTTCTCTTCTGTTTCTTTTAGTAAATGGAGAATGAAATGTCACCGGTATTATTCAGTTATAGCCTTGTCAAAGTTCAACATATCAGAGAAAATCTCCAATAATACTAAGAAAGAGATTGTTGTCAGCTGGAGAGTGTTTTATTGTGGTACCTTGCTATGATAGTTTTATAAATATAACCCAAGAAAAAGTGGAAAAAGCAACAGATTCCTTGCAATATATGGAAGGATTAGGGTAAGAATAATATATCTATTTTCATTTTTCCTCCAATGCTGAACGTTCCAACATGAAATACAATGGGAAAGTATTTTAAAAGCATATTTTTCATTAACATAAAATTTTCCCTTCAGTACAACCACCTCTGGGGCATCCAGACTTAAAATGGTAATTCTCCAAGTAGCCTTGGGTGGTGAGGATACAAACCAGCAAGAGTAGGATCAAGCACCCAGTGGGGACCCAACTGACAACAACCCTTTGCTGACCCCATCACACTGGTCTAAGCTGCCAGGCATGCAGATTCCTAAATTGTTGCAGTTTGTAGTGCATTTTAGGACAAATATTTGGAGGCAAAGCAAACTGGATGATGCTTCACACTGTAGCTTATGACCGGAATAGACTAATAGCTCAAACAGGTATCATTCACAAGAAGGATGGGCAGGTGTAGCTAATACTTTCATCAGTCATCCCAAATTGCCAGTAGGGGTTAGTCATTGCATTTCAAAACCTCTCTCATGGAAAAAAAAAATGGGGCCATATATCCTGGTCCATATCCTGGGTTTACAAAGAATTGCAGTTGTATGGACTTCAATCCTTTGACCACTCAGCCAGCAGAGCAGAGATGTCAGGGAACTGCCCCAGGGAGGTGAGAGACAACTTTGATAACACCAAGTCAGTGCTGAATTGCCCTTGAAGCTCAGCTATGGAGCTAGAATCCTGAGCTCAGAACTGGATCCAACTGGCATGAGACAATAAAACACTGTGGTTGTTACACTGTTCTTATTTTTAGTAAAACAAGCATTGTTAAGATACCACTTCAACCCAAACTTGCTCAGTGGTGCAAAGTTGTCAGGTGGTCAACCAAAAACCGTCAACGTTATAAAGTCATAACAAATCTTTCCATTGGTAGCCCTTGCACCCTCTTTCACTAATGACTGCAGGAAAATTACTGAACATTAATTAGTTTTGGAAGCCCCAACACAGCTAATAACTCACACATACTAGAATTTCACTATTTCAAATAGAATTCCACCCCAACGAAGCACGATATCACCCCTGAGTTCACATCAAGTTCAACCTGCAAAGCACCACGGTACAGTACATGCTGCTGGATATAACAAAATGAAGAAAATGACTACAGCTAAACTGAGATTATTGAACCTGAGAGAGTTGCTGGAATCAATGATCTCCAGTTGAAAGCCTACCATGGTGGTCTGATCCAGGGGACATTTATTACTGTATAAGGAGCAGTAGCCCAAGAGACTAGACAAAACTCAATAAATACATTTTTCATTTATGAGTGCAGTGATAACCTGGACAGTCAACTAAGATCCTTTAAGAACAACAAAAAAATCACTCATTTCTCTGGCCTTTTGTTAAATCTTTTTGATGACTCAGAGAGGTTTAGGAGAAGCTGTGGTCAGGGATCAGGAGCTCAGATGCAAGTGCCTGCAGGTGATAGTCATATAACAGATAAAAGGGCTATAATACTGTATGGCATCCAAGCAATCAAAAAGAACATTGGCAAAGAAGAAAAGTAAGGGGAAAAGAAGCCTGAGGTACACATTTCAAGTTGTATGTTTCCTTTAAAAAGAGATACAGAATAAATCCAACTTCTTTACCATTATAAGTTACTCCTCTTCCTTTTAAATAGCATGTGAAACTATGACAATTAAGGTAACATCTATAAGCCAAGGTAAAACAGCAACAGCTTCTACGTTGTCCTCTCCAGAAAAAAAAAAAAAAAAAGGATAATATTTGCAACTAAGACTTTTAGTAGAATCTGCCTAAAAATTTGCATTCTAAATAAATAAATGCTGTTATCATGAAACATTATTGGGTTCTTTCCACTCCTGAAATCAAGCCAAGTATTTAAGCATATAGTACAGTTTTATCATAGCCATTCTATAAAGACAGCTCTTTGCATTAGGCCTTTCTTGATGAAATGCTGCTGAGATTCTCAGCTGGATCTTCTACTTATTTGGTTATGAGCAGAGTTCACTGTGGTTTAAAGATCAATATTAATTTAAATTAAAATTCTGTCAGTTTCTCAGGATAGTCGTTAATTATTGAAGGAAGGAACTAAAGGTTGAACAGGATGTTGCAAGGAGTTGATATTTTTTCATATACTACTCGGTGGTTGTTTCAGCTCCTTTTTGCATCTGCAGGACAACACACTTTGGTAATACCATGACAATATATCATTTGAGGACACATGGGTGCATTCCTAGAAAATACCAGACATGGCTTGCACAGACTTTATCCCTCCTCCCTCCCACCTCAGATTAGGCACCTACACTGGAAGACAGGCCACTCCAAGTACCTTCTTGTGGTGATTCAGACAACTTGTACTTCAAGGCCTTTTAGAGACTCCTGCATCTTTCCACTTCATAGACTTCAAGCTGTTACATCCCAGGTGAATCCTCTGGCTAAAATCAGATGGCATTAAACAGGCCAGAGGGTAGACTTAAAGCTGGACATAAAAAAAAAGCCTTACATTTACTTCAAAGGTAGCCTTACATTAAGGTTCTATCTCTTTCTCATCTTCCTTATTAATTGAGATGAAAATTCTTATCTAGCTAGCAGAATTAATTATTTAGATACCTTCTTTAGTGGTTTAAAAGTATGCCTTTTAGTAAATAAGCAGGTAGGCAGTCATCAGCTTGCATTTTCTGTGAAATTCAGTTCATTGGAAAAAATGCCATGCTTGAATTTTGAGCGCTTCTCAGGATTTAGACCAAGTTTGACGATCAAAACCAAGAAACAAATAGCAATGAATTTCTGTGAATTCCTTATTTCATTATAACACCTTGCCCTGCTACAGTCCTTTGCATATATTCTGAATAAAGAAATCTTCCTAGATTGAAAGAATTAAAATATAATAAATCAAAAACTAAATGGCCCAAACACAGAAGTGTGTTTCCTAGCACAATCAGGAACATTAAGCATATATATCTGATGTGGTGATAGAGGAAAACTAAAGAACGTTGCTTTTTTAATGTCTCTTTATAGCTCTGAAGGAAGCTAGAAATATAATTACAGGTCAAATAAAATCATATCATGTGCACATATTTGTGCCTACAAAATGGATGTCAAATTGAAGGACTCCATAATTTTTCTGATTTATCCATTAATTTTATTTATTTATTTATTAAATAAAAGTTTGGAGGCCCCACACATCCATAAACACATTCCATTAGATAAAAAAATTCTAGATCATGGGACTCCTTCTTATTGCCAGTTTTAAAGTAAAATAATGGCATATTAAATTAATAACATTACATAATGCTTCATGCTACTTTCCCAAGCAGACGATTACTTGCGTCTGCCACAGAAATGCCAGTCAAAGGTAAATGTGAGGGGAAGATGTCAGCTGGAGCAGCTGATAAAGGACAAGTGGAGTCACTTCAACAGTCTGTATCCTTGCAATCAAAAGAGAATTCTAGAAAATTCTGCTGTTCCAGACAATTGCTCCACAGGTTAGCAGGCTAAGTCCCCAGCAAGCAGTCATCTCAACACAGTGTGGGAATCTCTGAACCAAATCATGTCTGTGGTATTAATTCTTTGGGAAAAGAAACCTTACTTTGTCTGTAAAGTAAAGAATCATTTCTGTGGTATTAATCCTTTAGGAAAAAACAGCTACTTTGTCTGCAAAGTAAAGTATTGAGCCATGCTGAAATGTTGTGTCAAATACAAGTGATTTCTGTCAAGTTAAACACTGAAGGAGGCATTTCCAAAGCCTCATAAGGACCACAGATAACCCCTTCCCCTTAATGGGCTTTAAGGCATCCAGACCCTATGTTAGCTTTGAAAATTTCAGAGTTGATGAGGGGTATTTTTTCAAATTCCTATTTCATGTTTGGAGGGCCTATTCAGTTACAGTTGAGTAAAAACAGACTTTGTGTTCACTTCAGTGGGATTAGTCTCCTTCATGAGAGGGAAATAACCAGGATTCATGTCTTCCTATTGTTCTCTGTTCAAACTTCATCAAAAAGTGTAACCCCAGAGTACTGACACCTGATGTATTCAAAACAGGGAGCCATACTGTGGTGCTCTGACCTCGTCATATCCTGCTGAGAACCACCAGGTTAATCCAGGCTAAGTGAGACTCTGATGTTTAGAGCAGGTCTGTTTTGCAGCAGAATATTAATCTCTAAAAGGGATGGGAAGAAGTGACCAGAAGCATTATTTATAAACGAAGATAAGTGCTGGCTAACTTTCCTGCCTTATGCTTATATCATCTAATTACTTTGGCACAGCATTTCACCCTTTCATGTTCCAAGTCTGGTTTGTGCTCTAGCAATTCACATCATTCTCCTTCCTATCTCTTGAGTTTTCTTTCCCCTCCCTTTAGATACACCATGAACACTCCTAAGTAAACTGATCTTCGGGGTTTTATATGATCAGTGTTGCATAATTTCTGCTCCCAGTTTCCAAACAACAGTAATTATCTTTTTGGCTGCAAGACATTATGCTATGATGGGCACACTTTTAATGGGATCTCCCAGACCCCCATGTCAACCTCAAAGCAATCCAAAAACAGTAAGAGCTATGAATCTCAATGGCTAGGTTCTATAATCTGGGGAGAGGGACCTCTAGAACCATTAAATTCTTTAAACAACAACAAAAACCAAGTGAGGCAAGACCTAAGATACAGAACTTGTCTGGGATGTTTTTACAGCAAGTTAAGTTAAATGCTCAAACTGCAACAGGGTTTATGGCTTGCATGTGCTATTAAAAAGGTTTGTATGTGACACAGCTCCTTCAGTCTCAACATCTGCAAATCTGAAGCCAAACAGGACTTCTTCTCTTTGACTTTCCTAACACTAGCAAATAATGATTTCAGCCTCACTACCTATATCTTCTTTTTGAGTTGGCTTGGAGTTTTAATAAGCTGGTAAAGTTTCATTAATGTGTCTTACATAAAGGACATTTCTTAATCCCAAACTGAGGTAATGAAATATAATTCCTCACTCAAATTGTCTCATTACAGTGTATTAGAAAATGACAAATCAATCTATTCAAGAATTAAAAAATTAGCAGGTAGCTGGTGGAATAAATTATGTTTAATTATAAATATTTGCATCCCTTTGTAAATAACATGATTTAGGAAATAGATTAAAAATGTAATGTAAATCTTTTTTGCATCCATTTTTAAACAAATATTTAGCTTCTTCTATACACAAATGCATATCTTGTTCTAGCACTAATTTGTAGAAAATAGATCAGTACCAGGGGAATCTTTGATCTGCACAATTATCAATTACATAATTAAAATCAGAAGAGTGAAAATGCTTTGAAGATTTATTAGTAAATTAATTTATTCTTATTTACTAATTTTCATTGCCTAAGATTGAAAAACATGAAACAACCAAGTGTGCATGTTGGCTCTGTAGTGGTCTTTGAACTAACAAGTCTCCCATGAGTTCCAAGAAGTATATTTTGGGTTATTTAATAATACAGTATATGTATACCTAGGAAAATATAGGTAGAATCTATGAGGGGTGGATCTGTGATTTGTAGCAAATATTTACGTCTGTATTTAAGGGTTTATGAAAAAATAGCTGAGTTATTGAAGATTTTAATTACATTTTCTCTCCAATTTTACTCTAAAAATGCTTTTTCCCTGAAGTAAGAACAGGGTGGATACAAGGGAATTAAATATAAACCATCAAGTAATTGGGATCATCTTATGTTAACACACAGTAGTCTACTGTTTAAAATTAAATCACAGCACCTCAAACTTTCCTACATGGAACAAAGATTTTTAAACTTTTGCAGTCTATTTGTTTTTACCAAAGATGCTACACATTGTGACATTGTACTCTCATGAGCAAAGGTAAATCATGTGCCACACAATTTTCTTCCAGCTGGGCAAAGTGATTACTCTAGAATTACTCCTTCTGTGCAGCTGAGTAATATTAACTATCCAAATGGTTACTTGGAAACTCAAAGATCTGAGGAAATCCCTGGGCTAGATGACACATTGGAATCAGCAGAAAAATGAATATATAGGTGGTAAAATATATATTATTTATGGAGCACTTCAAACAGCTACAAACCAAAACAAAACAAGGTTTAGAGCCTACTTTATACACTCAGATACATAAAAGACACTTTGGGTATGAATACTACCAAGAAACATCAGGTTTTGAGGGTAAACTGTTTTTTAAAAAGATAGTATGTAAGTGAAAAAAATGGAGATGGATATTGCATCTGCAGACTTATTATACACTCTAGAAGGAGGTAAAGAATTTTCAGTTCAGAAATAATGTTCTGGATTTTAGAAGAAATCAACTTATTTGAGGGAATTTGAGAAGAAGGAAGCATGTCAGAACATTTCAGCAGCAAGTCCCCAGCCTGATACCAACAGACTGATTTGTATCATTTAAATATCATAGAAAGCTACCAGAAACAGAGCTATGCATCATAACAACCACATAAATCTACCTCCTTAAGGAAGCATTTAAAGAGTTTCGTCATTCAAGGTCTGTTTATGAGCCTGAAGGCTCATGTGCTCAAGTACTCTGTTCATTCACCTCTTGTACTCAAACAGGGAGATGGCATTGGTAGTGACTACATACAAAGAAAACCGAGAAAAAAGTATCAGAAGTTCAGAGGATGAGCATTCTGCCTGCCAGCTCACAGTCTCTGTGTAGTTCCTCTAGTAATTTTGACCTTGTATAAAGGATGAGCAATTGAAGATGAAATCCCAAAAGTTAGTCTTTTCAGTCACATACATCTGCAGTGATTTCTTCTAGGAATCAGGCTTTCCAACACCACCTCATACACGTGATATTTTTAGTATTTCCTGGTTTCAGTTAGGAGAGAAAACACAGAAACATAGCTTTTAAAATGTATTTTCCCATGTATTTCTCTTGCCATTGTACCTTAGAAGTAAACCACAGCAGAGAAACAGAGCACAGCAGTATAATAAGCATCTGGACCATAAACAGGGGTGAGTTACTTCTTCCATTCCAATGACTATTTATGTAAATGTAACTTTAATCAAATGTGATCAACATGCTTCTTTTTTACACTAAATGCAAAAACCCAGCCCAGTGAACTGTAATTGCAAATGTGAAATAGCATCAGCTCTGTCAGAAGCTCTTCCTAACGTCATAGAGCTGAGAAAAGACAGAGCTATACCTTCTACCTAAAGCCCTCTGATACAAATAATTAAATGGCACAATCACTGGCATTCACTGGACCTGCATTTTGCTAAGTTAATTAAATGGTTTTTGACCACAATATGGATCAATTATTGCTCAGACGAGTCAGACACTATGCCAAGCAAGCAGCATCACCAGCTATTCCTCTCCGCCCTAATTTGTTTCAACAAAGGCTACACTATCGTCCTTGTTATTTTATAATTGACATTCTGAAAGGATGTGCACGCTGCTGTGTCCTTCCTTGGGAGGAAGCTGGGGAAGACCCTGGCAGCAGCAGTCACTGCCTCGGCCTTTATTCCACTGGTGCTTGGCCACCACTGCAGACTGGGCAAAGAGAAGAGCTTTGTCTCATACTCCTGTCCTACACAGTGCATTTCCCACACTGTTTCTGGGCAGTAGCAGAGCCAGCTAATTCTCAATAAAGGAATTTTTATGATAAGTGAAATTTCACTGCTTTAAAGCTAAATAAAATAATTTTAATTGGGGCAAGTGTTTGCTTGAGAACTCAATTTTCACTCCAATCTTTCCATTTCAGAACATAACCTGATCATTTAAAAAACGTGGGAATGTGCCCCAAATTTGAACATAGTTACTTTGAATTACTTTCCAAAGATTCAGAATACAAAGCAGCCTTTCCAGTGATTTGTGCCATTCTGATAACTTGGAATAGTCAGGAACTGAGTTCATGGCTGCCTTGCATTCCCAAAGTGACATAAAACAAATGGGTTGTATCAGGGAATTCATCCTTTCTTAAGTACTCTTCTCCCTTCTATATATCAAATAAGTAATCCATCAAAAAAAAAAAAAATCCAAACTTTTACTGGAGAAATAAGACAGTCATACCTAAAAGTTGCAATGTTGCTTCACTCTACATCCACTTACACAGAAGCTCAGCAGAGAGGGAAGAGCTCTGGGTCCTAGGAGAGAAAATGGGAGTAACAGTTTCCTGAGGACCCCTAAGCCAGCACACTATTAAATGTACCGTCTAACATTGTTCTATTCTTCCACTCTTGCAGCTACCACATGTGGTGGACCCAATCCAAGTTAAACACTCTCACCAGAGCATGCTCCAAGACAGACGACGGGGCCTCGCCAAAACAATGCAGTTCTATTCTCTATTTATTTTTGTAGTTCAAAGACCTGGCAGTAGCCCATTTGATGCCTGCCATAAGGACCAGAGCGTTCCTGATTACTGCCATGAGATTTCCAAGCCCACAGACGGCATGTATTCCAGCCCATGCCAGTCACCAAGATGGACTATGTACAAACAGCAGCAGGATCCTCTGAAAGAAAGAAAAAAGCCAGCTCCCATTTCCACTTTGAACCCCCCCGTGATAGGCTGCCAACTTGAAGACCTTGCTTTAATCACAGCAACCACATGAAAGAGTTTATTCTGTTTATCTTGGTTCATTTAGGAAACCAGTGATAAGTCTGCCATGAAAAAATTCCATCTTCTCCTGGAAGTTGGCATACTTGTCCCAAGATACAGGCTTTGATTTAATTTTAAGTGTGGTTATTTACAGTCATATCACTGACTGCATGAGTTTTCTTATTCTGCCAGATGACTTCCCAAATAAGCAAGCTGTGAATGCTTCCAAATCCCTCTCAAGTGCAGTGGCATCTCTGGGAGAAAGTGGTGGGAAAAGGGCATCAGATCCTCCTAAAGCCATGGCTGAAGAGTTCAGGCTGCATCCTTGATGCATGCAGACAGTCCAGAGGCAAGAGGTGTTGGAGGAAGAGCTGTGGCCCACACATGGGAGGGGATGAGAAAAGCAATGAGATCAACTTTTCCTTCTTGCACTTTTCTGGAAAAAAAAAAAAAAAAAAGGACAAACACAGTCTTAAATAAAGGTACGAGACTGGTGCCCCCATTACTGAACATGAAGTATTACCTTGCCATGGATAGCAATAACAGTAAAAAAACAACAGACCTGGAGGCTAATTGCAGATAAAATCATAGAGCCCTCTTCTGCATGGGCTAGATACGAGTTTCTTGGCTGTGGAGTGTTATGGATAACCAGACAGGTCCTGTTGTCGCTGTAAACCTGAGCAGTGTATATATAGTATAACCCTGCTACCATCTACAGACTGCTGGCTGTCCCCAGTACTGCCAGGTGCTGTAGCATTGATTTTCTGGGCTCACCAGGTACCTCATAGACCTTAAGGGTCAATGAACATGGTTCTCTCACTGGCCACAGATGGTAGCAGTCTGCTGTAACCAACTGAAAGACATTTATGGACATATTGGATTCCTGGAAGCTACATGAAGCCTCAGCTTCTGGCAAAGACATAAATGAGAATGGACAGGAAAACTCATATTTGCAGAAAGGTGCATAATTTTCAAATTTTGAGGGATCATTATCTTCAGTGCAACCATTTTTCCTCTTAAGATGCAGGTTATATTACTACATTTACTTCTGACTTCTCAGCCCTTGGCAGCTATAATTCAATTTTCCCGTTTAAAATTGTTGAGGTCTCTATGCTGATATCTCAGCAAACACAATATTTCATTTCTAACTGTACGCTGTTCAGTCTGGATTTCTTCATGTTCACAAGCAATAGATTTGAAATACAGCCTTGCAGAATAATCAGTAATAAACATACAAAAGTGACAGGCAATAACTTCATAGTTTTCATGTGAGATAACATATGATATTTTGCAAAACTTTGCTGTATTGTGTGATTGTGCCAATTTACCTCTCACAGTAAGACAGAGTTATTCATATTGCGAGATATTAGGAGATGCTACTATAAATCTTGCAGGATCTTGCAAATGTGCAATTACTCTTTGCAAGTGCCCAGATGGGGATTATATCTCATTATATCAAGTGCTATGCAAAAAAAACATGTCTGGCTGTAATTAACGGGGTTGGAAACTTCAAGAAGAACAGATCTGCTGATGAAAAAAACACAAATGCTCAGAGCTCCGGCTTGAATAACAACTCAAGTGACTGGATGTTTATCTTAGCCTTGTCCAAAGTACATAATCATCCTGAGAATGCAAAACTGGACTGAATCTCAGGAGTGAGCTTCCTTGTAAGCTTTTCACTAGGTCCTTTATCTGTGTTAGAAGCATTAGAAGCATCTCCAAAAATTTTCCTTTCTGATGCTACAGTAGCATTTAGTTTTCTGATTTTTTTTTTATAAACAGAAATAACAGAACCTTGAAGAAAAAAAAAAAAAGAGTTTTATAAAGCATTGAGGTTAAAAAAAGGTCCATTTTGTTGGAAACTCAAGTAAGTTCCTATTTTATGTGAGAACTGATTCACTCCAACACTTAGACCTGTGGTTGCTCACAGAGGTGTAACACGGTTCTGCCAAATTCCCAATTACCAGCCCTAGCCAAATTTTCCAGCACAAAACATTCCCATTCCCACTGCCTGGAACCTTAAAACATGTCTCTGAATTCTCAGTTCCCTTCATGTAACATCTGTAAATAGACATCATCCCTGGATTATCCTGCTCAAGAAATGCTTGTGGCCAATGCTTGTTTGCAGGATTTCACTTTCATTTGCCCCAAAAACAGATTTCCCCAAAGATGCATCTTTGGATGATCTCACATGCAGGTCAGAGACAGTCAGCTTGGGGTTGTCCCCAAAGTCTTCTGTAGTATTATTAGCTGAACAGGTTCCACTGAGTATGTATTCAGATATGCTCCTATTAAAACTGACTTTTAATATTAGTCATGGACAGACCTTCATACTTCTGCACAACTTTCCCCTTACAGCCAACATAAGTTTAAAAAAACCTGCATGTGAATAAAGTTATTCTCATTGTCTAATAAACATTTTGATTAAGCACACCAAGTGTGGATCCATCTCTAAAATATTTTTAATTGCTTTGAGATGTGAGTTTTCATCTTTCTCTAAAAATAACATATTATATCTATTCCAGAGGAAGCATGGGACAAGTCATATCAGGTTTTTAAGGTGTAAAGTGAAAACAGCTGAAATTTTTCATTCAAGAAAAATGACCTTTCTGAAAGGAAGGCTTCAAGTTTACAGTTCTATGAAGGAAAACTGAAAATAATTCCTTTTCCTTGCCTTTGTAAATGGAGTCCAAAAGCAGGGATGGGTGACTTTCATTTACCTACCTTTAATTTCACTTTAGCCGTGTCATTTGTCAGTCAGAACCAATGTCAGGATTGCACACTTATTAACTGAGCTCCTCTTACTGAATCCTTGCAACTCCTACTACTGGGCAAGCCATGAAACATGGCAGTTCACATTCATTTTGGGTTCAGTTTGCAAAACAAGTAACCAGAAAAACAATCTCTCTTGCTTCCCTTTCCCTCTAAGTCCTAAAACCTGTCTTGAAAATGTTCAATGACCCCAGCCCTGAAAAAACACAGTGCAAATGGATGCAGCTTTTTAAACAGCCTGTCATAAACACATGATGAACAAGGGGAGATGTAAGGGCTATTTTTAGATGGATTGCACCAGTTTCAGAGAAAAATCATTTTTTAAAGAAAGGCTTTTGGATCACCCTATCTTATATGCAGCTACATCAATTTTCCTCAGTTTCCTGTACACAAAACCCAGTAAATGAGTCCAGCATCATCCCTGGGCTTTCTGTTAGATGGAGAGGAAACGTCCTGGTGGCTCCATGGACCAGCAGTTCTCACTTAGCAAGGACTTGGCTAACTGTGGGAAGCTCCAACCCACACACTGATTCTCCTGGCTCACTACTTCACTCTTCTGACTTCTTCCATTTTCTTCCATGCCATTTGCATGCAATCAACTCCTTCAGAGCTTAGGATGCGAGACTCAGGTTCTCTTCTTGCTAGAATTCCTGCCTCCTCACTCCCACTCGCTGTAATTTTGTACTTCTGTTATATCTGTCTAACACCATGCTCTGACTAGAGAATGGGTGTGCTTACAGTAACTGGCCCTGAAAGTTGCCCTTGAAGGACCACTGCTGTTTTATGTTTGGAAATACCAACCCTGACAAGATATGCCAACACTTAATTTGTACTTGAACCATTTAGTAGGTGAATTGACTTTGATCACTCTAACAGTTAAAAGAGCCCGAAAAAACAACCTAACAAAAATAATATACAATGGGAATAAATATACTGAAATAATGCTGCATTCTTGAATTCTCTTAGTCTCTTTTTCTGATCTCTGCAACTCTGAAAAGCACAAGAGGCATTTTGTGCTATTTATATGTAGCCTGTTCAGGAGAATCCCCCTGCAGCTGGGAGAATATGACAGTGTGTACTTACCACAAAATACACAATACTGAAAGGCTGCTCTGAATTTTTTATGGGTAGGGATGTAACAAGGAAGAGCTCTGCCTACAGATCAAATAAGAAAGTGTTACCTGGATCTAATGATATGCTCTTGCTTTCTGTAAAATAGGATAATGCAAACCAGAATAAAACTCTGGCTGTATATCCATAAAATATATTTTTTTCCACCAGAAACTAGAATAGTTTAATGTGTTGATTTTTACATCCTGCTACAATCCTTTAATAAAAATCAGCCTGGAGCTTGGAGGGTTCAGCTATTGTATTTAAAATGCATTATTGTCCATACTGCAAACTTGACCATTTCTCCTTCTCTTCTGCCTATAACAATATTTCAACAGAAAGGAAAGAACCAAACTGTGCTTGTTAACATGCTTACATGATTTTCACCCTAATAAATTCATGGTTTTATGCATTCTGCTAATTTTTCTAACAAAGCCAGAAGAATTTATTTCTAGCAGTTAGCTGAGGCTTCTAATCCAACACAACACTTAAATACATACTGAATTTTAAGCACTCAAGTTGATGCCTTGACATCAGCTGAAACACCAGAGAGCAGAATTAGTTAGAAACACTTATCATAGGATAAAGAATGGTTTGGGTTTGAAAAGACATTTAAAGACCATCTAGTCCAACCCCCTGCCATGAGCAGGGACATCTTCAACTAGATCAAGGTGGTTAGATTCCTGTCCAACCTGATCTTGAATGTTTTTAGGGATGAGGCATCTACTCCCTGCCTGTAAAAACCTTAAAACTCACCAAAACCCAAGAACACCCTCCCACCACAGAAGAAAAACCCCAAAACTAAACTTCTAAGAAATTAACCCCAAATCTGTACTCTCAGAAACCCCTAAAAATATTTTTTTTTTGGTAGAAATCAGAAACAAACAAAGTTCTGGCTTTCTGAATGTGTGCCAGGAAAGCTCCTGTCATCTGCCAGAAAGTGAACTTACAGCAGGGGAAAAGGCAGCTTCAATAAGCCCAAGAAGGGAGCAATAAAAGCAACAAAATTATTATAAACAGCCTGGTAGGTAGTAATTGCAGCCATAAAACCATTGCTATTTACTCACTCATTTTTTTTATAGCTGTCGTGGAAAAAGAAATGGGAAAATGTTGATGAGATGGTTTTGAGAAGCTTTAACTGTTGGAGAAGCTCACGGTGTTCAAAAGAGCTGTTAAGAATGAAAGCACAGAAAGGTTCAGGAAATTTGATAAATGGGACGTGTCTTCTGTTTTTTGAGGAAACCTGATAAAGCCAATTTTATGTGCTGGTGGGGTCAGGGGGAAAAGGTCAGTGTAATTTTTTCAGAGTGATGAATTTAGAGATATTTCTTGAATGAATAAAAGCATCAATAACTATGGGAGTTAAATAACTGAACTCAATATTTGTATTAACACCTTAGACGTGTCATTGTTAATGCCTGATAATTATTTTAGTGCAAGTATCTTCACTGGGCTGGGGTAGAAATCATATCTTAACATTTATAATGGAAAGGTAGCCATAAATTTTGTTTTATCCTGTGTTACAGAAACTATAAAACTGAAGATCAGATTTATGAATCGAAGGTTTGAAATCTAAACAAGTGCCTGAGGACTTGAAGGCTTCTGTTTGGTGTTTTGCCTTTACTTGCCATAACCGAGATACTGCCT
Source organism: Climacteris rufus (assembly GCA_013398175.1). NCBI lineage: Eukaryota > Metazoa > Chordata > Aves > Passeriformes > Climacteridae > Climacteris > Climacteris rufus. The sequence goes on from VZRZ01001378.1 coordinate 259,487, forward strand.
TAGAATGAAAAAAACATAGTTTGTTGTTTCAAACAGCCATTTTAAAGGACTCCTGTGGTTTGTGCCTAGAGGTGCTGGGAAAAAAAGGAGGATTAACATTTTCCTAAGGAAGCTAAAGTAACGTGCAAATAGCATACATTTGTAATGCATTTGGTTGAAAAACTAATTGAAGCTTCAAGGTTTAAAAAAGAAATTAAAGGCAAAACATATAATTAACTATCTGATTTGATACAAGTAATCCATTCATTCTCATTGCTGTAATGTCACTTTATAACTCAATACCACAATATAAGAATTAGCCATATCCATAGCCAGAAGCTTTCTGCAATGTAGCAGAAGACTGGGTTGAGCTTCAATGTACTTGAATGCCAGTGGGAGTAAAGATGAAGAGGAGACCAAGGAATATGGTGCCTTCAAAGTCTACATTGAGGACTTCTTTTAGCATTTTTCCTATATTTTTCCTCATCACATGCTAGATAGTGACATGATAAACTATTTCTAATTAGTTTAACTATGAATTAGTCAAGAAACCAAAGCCAGCTTCATTCAGCAGTGACATTAATATCCAACAACTAGGTCACATTATCCACAATAGCTATAGAGCCTATAGCTTTGTGGAAAACAACTTTCTATAGTATCATAGGACCTGAATAAAATCTGGGATGCATCTAGTTCAATAATGGATTCAGCCAAGCAGAAAATTAACCAACACATGGTCTAACCACTAATCCCATAACTCTAAAATTCCTGCAGGATGTTACGTATCTGTTTCAATCAAACCAGGAGTGAGAAAAAGTCCAGAGTTGTCTCATAGAGTGTTTGAAGGAAAGAGAGTTTTATTCAGAAGTGAAAGACTAGATGCTTTCACCTACTGAGCAGCACTTGCTGCAGCAGGTAGGCAGGAAGGATATAGCGGACACTTGGCTCTAATGATCCTTCAGGTAAGAGTAGATTTGCTATGTGGGCCTCATGCCCATTTGCTGGGCATGTTCTCCAACATAGTTTCTGGAACAGGCATTCTTGGCAATTAGCAGAGGAGCTCTCACTGGCAAGGAATTCTGCATGTGGGCTCAGCAAATTTAAGAAAATCCAGATCACAGAATTCCTTATTGTTTCAAATGTGTTCCAGCTGTTTTCTGCCAATCACAGTACTTCTGGATGCCTGAAAGTACCATGTTGCTGAGAACATCTGTTAATGCAAAATATTATCAGATGATGAACAGCAAGAAGCTATCAGAAAGGATATATTCTTACTTCCTATGGAAAACTCTATGCCAAGGCTATGCCTAAAATGCCTAATCTGCACACAAATGCTATTAAGGTCCTGATCTCACAGACTTCCAACATGCTCCAAGCCTCTACTACCACTTTGAGGACTGTTCTGCTTTGCATGGAGGCAATCCATGAGAAGCATGAAGAAAGCTCACAGTGCTTTGTTCCCCTCTGTGGTCGTAAGAGGACAAGCTTATCTCATAAAAAAGGATGTGGGGCAACGGTTTTAACCAAAAAGGGGTGGGTTTAGATTGCATATTAGGAAGTGTTGCCCATTTTTCACTGTAAAATAGCCAGCTTTCTCTGTTAGACAGTTTCAAGGATGAGATTTTGTAAACATAGCTATGTTGTTGTAAAAATTATCTTTTTACATTCCTTTCCCATGGACACCGATCCTTTTGACGGACACTTCTTGTAACCAATATAGTTAAAGACGGAAGTGTTAATTTTCTCCAATGATCTGTGATTTCTAAAAGTGTATATAAGAATTAAACGAAGGTGGGTTCTCCCCCTTCCGCCCTTTGCTCTGAACAAGCTCTGACTCCGGCTCTCATTATTTCNTGGAACATGGTCTTCATGAAGATGGTCTTCAAGGTCACTTCCAACCCAAAACATTCCATGATTCCAAGATAAGTATCCATTCCCACAGTTCAGATATAGCTAAGGATGACTGTAAGGTTCCCAAAAATTCTCTCAATGAGGTTTTTAAAAAGGCTTATGGTTGTTCGTGTAGTCTAAGTTAGATACATGGGAGAAATACTGAGAAGATGTTCTCAAGAAGTCAAAACAAACGAAAAAAAAGAAGTCTTTACTGGCAACTTTAGAAAATCAGAGAACTTGGCAAAAGGTTTAGTGCAACATTAATCAACATAAAACACTTTTGAAAGCATTAACTTGGCCCATTCAATTTAGCAAACTCCAAGCCAGTTTGATTTTGAGTTACTCAAAAATTCTGAGAAGAGGGAATTAGGACAAGGAGAAAGAGAAGGAAAGACAGAAAACATATAGAAAAGGACACATATAGCTACCAACTCCTGCGTTCCAGCAGTGTTCAGCTGATAGAAATTCCAAGAGGAGGTAGGGCCAAGATGTGCTTGCCGCTCTAAATACCCCCTGGCCTTCCTGGGCCCCAGGTGGGAGTTCCGGTCATTTGGCCGCTCAGGATCTGGGTTAGGGGCTCCAGAGGTGGACGTGGATCATTGCCTCTGGTGTGCCAGGGATTGGCAGCCAGCTGGGATACAGGTTCTAGGGATGTGGGGTGTGAAGCAGGGCACTGCCTCACCACAGCAAGGCCCAAAATGCCCCTTCCCCTCACACACGTGCATCCCAAAATGTCTCAAGGCATCAATCTTTCCAGATTCTCACAGTGACTCAACTGAAATGAAGGTATGGACAGGTATAGGTGAATCTAAGAAGCTGACACAGGAATGTCATGAGCCTATCAGGTACCATATCATTAAATTCCAGATACATATATACTAATCAACAGCAAAAGAGAGAAGGATTTTTTTTCCAGGTTATCAATAGTGTATCAATTTTTCTCACTTGAAGAGAAACAAACAAAATTTCAAAAATATCCAAAGCCAGACATTAGAAAGTGATCAGGCAACAAGTTAGTAAAAGCAGACAACATAGCACACTTAGCTTTCACTGATTTACACAGTAGATAAGGCACCAACTTTTCCCTCAGTGTGAATTATTTGCTGTTTTACACGAAATTAGGGTGCTAATCAGCTTTGTGAAATACTTCTTTCCCTCTTTAAGTATGTTACCCCAAACTTGAAAAAGAATTGTAATGAACAAAACAAAGAAAAAAAGGAATAAATGAAAATTTTCATCTTTAACTGATTTATTTATTTCTTTTCAAGGCCTAGACTAGCAATGTTAAAATACCTGACTATGATATATGCGATCTGACATTGGCATGCCTGTTCAGTGTTTGTGGGAGATTATGTGGTTATACACCAGACAAATGTCAAGGTCCTTAAATTTTCACTGAGGTACATTCCCTGTGGTTTCATTGCAGAGATCAAGATTTTAATTCCCAGGGCAATTGTATTTTTAAGGTGAGATTATATATTTATAAGGTTTTCCATTGCGGGGTACTCTTTTTTTGTAATAACAATTGTTAAGAGCTCTAGTAATGCATAATATATTAAAAAATAGGGGGTTTTTTTCTTCAGTTATCTTTGAAAATGTATTCTGTTTTGTAACTATATCTTGTCTTCCTAAAGTGACTGCAAATAAGAATGATATGCATCAAGAACCTTTAAGAATAAAAGTTTTCAAAACTGCTTCCCTCATACTGAAGCAGAGTTTGAGAGAAGTGTAGTGTTCAATTTGCATGGTAAAAATGCAGGAACCAATTGGAAGGCAGTTGCTGCCAGGAACATTTGGTGTCAATTACAGCAGGGCTGAAGAAAAAAAAATATCTAATTTGGGGGGGAGGGCGGGTGTTCTTGGGTTTTTCAGGAGTGAGGATTTCCTGCATTTTCTGTTCCATCAAAAGGCAGTTTGTCCCAGCAAAAATGTCAAGTTGTCTTTACCTAAATAATTGCCCCACTTGCATTCTCAGTAGACCAGAAAGTTGTACTATTTTCATGAGTAATAATGAGAATACTAGAATGTGATTATTAAATGCAGATATCTGAGGGACAGAAATTGTAAAAATGGAGGACAATTTTCCACTTATTTAAATGGCCCCCACTATTATTCCTGGAATTGTCCCATGACTGCTGCTATCGGTGGCCACGTACCTCAGAGACCAGGTCTGTCTTTATGCCATGAGTAACTTATCCCATGAGTAGTCCCACTGATTTCATTCCCTACCCTTCCAATGCGACAGAATCAGGCCCTTTTGATCTAACAGAAAAGTTCTCAGAGTGGATATGCAGAGACCCTACAGTTTTCTGAAAAGCCCTTTTTAAGAAAATAATAAAATTCCATGGACCCTCGTTTTCAGTTCATAAAGAAAACTAGTGCTTTCTGGGTTGAAAAAAATGACCTCCAATGACTAATAATGTCCTTGCTTGTGGCTTCAGAACTTAACACCCATAGGTTTTCACCATTTCCATCCCATAGTGCAATTCCTTTCCCCATAAACTAAAGTTCCAGCCCACACCAGTTTTATTACACACCTTTAAAATGTCATTTTAGGCTAAAAACGTGCAAAATTAATTTTAAGTATGTTCTACCAATCATAAAAAGCACATATAGACCTCCACAGACAACGTTCAGAAATTGTGTCGTGTTGGGAAGGAAAACAGTCATAGCTGTTCACAGACTGGTGGTGAACCAATGTTGAACCAGCAGTGAGTCATTCAAGCTATTCTTGGTTCCTCCAAAGAAAGCCTGGATTTTTCCTTCCATTCTTTGTGTCCCTAGCACATGGATGCTCCTCTGCTGTGCCTCCACCACACCTGACCTCTGAGCATGCTAGGTCACCTGGTGTGATGGAGGTCTCTGGCCTGGCATGAGCAAACCCTAAGTGGACAACTTCTCACTGACACAGAAAAATTTTTGAGCTGGCACTGTCTCTTGTGTAAGTTTTGCAACCTTGTATCTCACCAGAGCTATAAAAGGAGGCCCAGTACGTGATCTCATTTCCACCACATCTGGAACGATTCCACCAGAGTTGCTAAAAATCCCTCTCGTGCCTCCAGAAAACAAGGCTGCAATTACTTCAAAAGCAGTTAGCCACCAGAAAGGGTGGTAGGAATTCTCCTGGTCTAGGGGCACATTTGGCTACAACATGCAAACCCATCTCCCATACCTTAGACTTCTATGTACTTGAGCAGGGCACCAGCTTTTGGAGTTGCTGTAGATCCCTATTTCACTCCACTGAAACTCAGAAAATTCAATTTTTTTGATGCCTCGTGGGCAGATTGCAAGGTACAAGATCACTGAAGTTTTTAGCTCTTGCTTGTAGGCATAAGACGATCAATACTGGTGCAAAACCTTATTACAAAGGAAAATCTACAGAGACTAATTCACATTTTCGCCTTTCCTCTCAGAAAATATATTTGGTCCCACAGTGACGAGGATAATTCACATTTATAAGTGCAGTGTGACAACAATTAGTTCAAAGTTTGGTTTTGTTTCAAAAGTCCCTAAAATTTTCCTTTAAAAGAAAACAGCATTTTCTGTAAATCTGTATTAGTCCTGATTAGTAGGCTTTCCACTACTTTCAAAAGTAATTGTTGCATTTATTTGAGAGGATAGCAGCCAGGTTACATTTTCTCACAACATAATTAGCATTATTATGATAAAAAAAAAAATCCTACTCTGGTATCTTAATGTCACAAATCAAGCACAACCAGAACTCATCATACAGCCATCACAAAATAAAGGCCACCCTTTATTCACACTTCTTTATTTATGTGAGTTTTGAGAAAAATTTCACATATCACTCTGCACCAGACACATTTCTTGGTCTAATTAACATCCCTTTAATTTTTTCTTTTCTATTCAAGACCTTATCAGAAAATGTGTGGCAAAAACTTATTTTTGACTTTCATGTCTTAATTAAATGAAAGGTGTGAATTCCATTTATAGAGATGAATATTCCAATTTAAGGGAACCAACATGGCAATTTCTCTGGTTACCCATCTGCCACGATTATTTCTAATTTTACATTGGTGAAACCTGGGAAATATGTTGTTAGCACTTCTCTGTCTCCTTTTCCTAGCATTGCCAGGGAAGAGTTGGCATAGTCTCATTTTACTTATTTCATTCAAAGACCTCCTCACCTTCCCTTGGCTTATTTTTTGCCCTTTTTTCTCCTCCCACCCACCCCCAGTCATAAAGCTTTCTGCAAATTATGGTAAGCTTCACAGCTCCGTGGGTTTAGAGAAAGCCCTCATAAAATAAAGCCTTTTAATTTTTTTTTTTTTTTAAAGCAGAACACATGCAGGGTGCTTAAGAGAGATGTGAAAACTCCCTCGTTTGACTACCCTCATTTGAGGGCAATTTTTGGCAAGCTATGAAATTCATAAAGAACACAAGGAATAAATTAGCAGGTCATCAACTTCTCTGCAGCCACAAAACATAAGGAGAAAGTTAATGAGGAATTGTTAGGTTAGGTGAATCAATGGAAAAGTGTATATACATGAAATAAGACAAAAGGGACACTGTTTGTTTGATTCTCCTGAAAGTATTAAGTTGATTTGTTTTTATTTTAATTTTACCTTTTTTTTTTTTCCTACATCTACTAACTTCAGTGCCTCATTGCTGAATGCTTGCCTTGGTCTCCCAGAGCCTGCTTTCAGAGCTGAATATTTACAGGTCCAAATAAAGTGCTGTATCACAGCCTCACATTTGGGTTTGATACACCTCAAGGAGTCACCCAATGCATGTTACCCAACCTTGGAGGAAACACTGGGAAATAACAACATGCTGTGTGAAAGAAAATGGCATGAAGCGTTTACCTTGCAACAAGTCTATATGTAACCTAAGTATTTTACAAGCGTTGTTATATCAGATTATTTAGATTACTTAGAAATGTGGGGGATTTGTCCTTTGCTTGAGTAGAAAGCAATTTTTCCTGTTTTCAACTATTTTACTGTTACCAGATTCATTTCTGCCACTCCAGAAACTAAGTGAATATGTCAACAAAACAACAAGGAAAGATTTACATTTCTTAATAAGTTAAATGAATAGAAAATAACCCATCTGCGGTGTTCTCATGCCACAGCTGGCAGTTAAAAACAATTAAATAGGAATATAGCACCTTGCTGATACAATTTAAGCATTCAGAAATTCACCATATGCTTGACATATGCTGAAGGTCACAGACAGCAAATGGCAAAACATAAGAGAGTTTTCTAAACGTTATAAATTATCATCTTGCAGCTAAAAAGGCGCTGAACCCAACACATAATAGATTTTAACACTGGAATGACCTGAAGTATGATTATCTTCTGGTCTGATCTTCTTCAGTAAGTATTTGGACTGGTTGTAACTGATAAAAGACGAATTACCCAGTTTTCCATATATCATCCACCCTCAGACATACCAGCATCTCCTGGCAGAATAGTATGGAGATAACCCTCAGATAATGTGCAAGTTAAAGCAGAAAGCATCTGGCTCCAGGCAGTAGGCAAGAGCTATGGCAGAATCCCTCCCTCTCAGCCTTCTCCATAGGACCCCCTTCTCCAGCCTCCACCCCACCTCCCACACACTCTTTCCTTCCCCCTCCACTCCCACCACTTACAGCTCGATAAATCAGCTCAGCGCAGAGTCCTGATGGCTGCTGGAGGTACAGGGAAGCCAGGAGCCCAGGAGGAGGGAGGAGAGTCCAGGAGAACACGAGGGAAGGCAGCACCAAATATCAACTGGGACAGCAGGGCCCAAAGGAAAAGGCTTTTCCTTATAGGGCAACACATGACACGTAGGAAAAATCACACTAACCTTTATTTTTATGGCTTGACAGCTCCCTCTCCTTGCTGGGGTCAGGTTGGCATATGAAAGGAAACTGGAATTAAAAAAATTCCTTGGTATTGTGCAGCAGAGTAAATGTAAAGTATGTTAAGTACATAGGCATGTGTGACCAAGTTAATTTATAAAAGTAAATGTCTATAAAGATTGGAATTTCATGTAAAATGAAAGTTCACATTTTCATAATAAAGTAAATCCAAAAATGAGACCTGATTTACTGTGCATTTGTGTGTAATAATCTTCAGCCCTTGACCCCACTCTCAGCTCAATTTTTTAAAAGCATTTTTAGGTTCCCTCCCCTAATTTTATCCTTTCCATACATGTTGCAGTATTGACACAGGAGAAGGAGACAGACACCTGTTGAGCAAAGAACAAACTCTGGGCTTCCTCCATCCATCTTTATCTTTTATGTGTTTCATAAACCACTGCGGACTGGAGGAGACAAAGAGTTTTCCCTCAATCACACTGGTCAAAGGAAATGTCCATTAAACTTCTGTGCCCAGGAGAAAGGAATGTAAATAAAAATATACCATTACAATAACATGGCTATGTTTACAGAGAATATCTGAGAACTAGTTACAAAAGAATGATAACATCCAGAACTGCAAAATTCAGGGCAACACATACACACAGATTTTTCTCTTTATTACTTAAAATATTAATGAGACTTTTGTTCTTTTTGTTAAATAAAAAACAAATGAGAATTTTCTTCCACTTTAAAATGTTCCTGAAATTGCCCAGCAGGTCATTGACAGATGAAGATAGAGAACCCCACAGCATGGTAACTTAAACTTTGTTTCCCAGAGCTCTCAGTTTATGCTCAATGCAAAAACTGTCTTTGTGTTTTCTCTTTTTTCCTTTTAATCTTTACAACTCGTATCAGCCTTCCAGTCAGAAAAAAAAAAAAAGCTACCAAACAAATTCTAAACATTTTGCCATGTGCCTTGGTCTTTATTTTCATTTAGCTCATCCTTATTTGATGTAGCACCTAAGTCTATTCCTGAAGTTCTGCTGTAGCTGTAGGATATCACTCCATATAAGACTAAACTTTAGAGCTCATGAAATGAGACTAAGTGCATTTGAATATTTTTCTAATGCATTTTTCTGCAGGATATATTAGGTTTTATAAAAGCAAGAGGTGTGAATAGATAAAAAAGTTAAGTCTGGCAACTGAATCTGTGAACTAAATTTAGGAAGAGATTTGTAAACATTTTAAATACTGAAGACTGACTTAGCACTGTATGAGGGGAGAACTCTGGTTAGACTTTGACAGGAAAATCACTGACTGTGTTGGTTCCACCACCTAAATATACTGTCAGTAATTCTATTCAGTTTATTGATTAATAGATTATTGATCAATTACTGCAGACCTGACCTTGGACCTTTCCTGTAACTGATTTTTACTTCATAAGCCAACAGACTTCTCTTTGGTGGCAATGGCTACCAAACAAATTACTCTCTCAGCCTTTTTTCCTCTTTCAGACTTTAGCAGTTCCAGCCAAAATATTGTTGGATAGAGCAGTGCACAGGAGGTTTTGTGTTGCTTTGGAAAAAAATAAAAGACTGCCCATTCAAAATCCTCAGAGTTCCAAGACCTCCTTAGGATGCAAATGCTTATCTCTTGCTTTAGGGTATAGCATCTCTTAACAAAACAATTCAGTGATAGATGGAACAGGCACTTTCAATTATCTGCTTTGGGGCAAGAGCACATCTTACATTAAACAGGATAGTTATACAAAAATTCAAACTTCAAGTCAGGTTTTTCATGGATTTTTTTTTTCCACAGAAAAATTCTATTTACCAAATTTGAAATTTCATACAGGCTTTTGATTTTTAAGCTAATTTAGCAATTTTGAAAGGGAATCTTCTGACCTTAAATGGAATACATTTATTTTACCACATCTCACTTTTCAGTAAGAGGGTAGAAGGAAAAAGAAAAACATATGACAAAAGGAAACAGTCATTCCAAAAATTTCTAGGAATTTTTTTGAATTTCAGGCAACTATCTCTTTGTATTTTTTCCAGTAGATTTCTTAAAAAATATTTTTATCCTTGTGATCCAGATTGGAAGTGAGCTAATATTTAAAATAACCTTCTAGAATTCTAATAGAGGGATTTTCAAAAGAGGTTGCTCATCTGCAGTTCAATTGTCTTTAATAATACCCCAGAGTAAGAGATAACAATTTCTTGCTCTTTCCACTCTTTCATGGGAAGATGGGCTGAATTATTGACAGTTACAATCAGCAAAATAATCAAGTCATTAAAGCAAAATTGGGCCACCTGCATATAAACACTGAGATCCACAACAAACCAAAGCTGCTTTGGTTGCTATCTAGCACTGTAAATGTCCAAACTCACCACTCACAGCCACATTTGACCAGAAGGCACTGAAAAATTTGACATCTGCTCAAGCTCTGTGGGTTGACCTTTATCCACTAGGCACCCAAAAGATATTTCTCATAGTATAATAACAAAATACAAGCATCCACAAATAAAATTTGTTGCTGATGCTGCTACACCAGAGGTGTCATGCCAGGGCCTGAGAAGGTGGATGTGTCACAGCTTCAGTGTGATTGGAAGCTCAGGGTGGCCAGGAGGGAGAAAAAGGATGAAGGAGAAGGATACAAAGGGGTATCTCTGAGTACTTTTGTCGATGATTTACCCTGCTGTGGCAAATCAGTGAGAAAAGGAAAGAGTACAGCTGGGATGGGGATATATCTGGCATCAACTCCAAGACAATTTTTATATCCTCTCTAAAGCCAGCTGGATGCTAAACTCAGAAACAGGCTTCAGTACAGCAGGGACATAACCCTCCCATCCTGAAGGGGATGCCACCACCACCAAGATACTGAGCTGTCATCCCCATTGGATGCACTTGCACAGAAATGCATTCCCTTCTCTGCTCAAATTAAAAAAAGGGGACCCACAGGGAGCCCACACTTCAAAAATCAAATCAATACCTAAACCCACATTTGACAGAATTCTAACTTTTGAGAGACTTTTAGGGGTCTGAACCTGAAGGGAGAGAATCACGGTCTTTACAGGTGAAAAGAAGTATCTTAATGTGATCCAAAGAAGCAACCACAGGGGTCCTTGCCTAGCTCTGCAACATCCCACCAACATGAAGGGGCAACACAGCTCTCAGGTCTGGGTGTGCTTTCTCTAGAGCCCGCTCTCAGGTGCCCTGCTCTGACTGATCACTGCTGACCACTGAGGGCTCTCCCTGCAATGACACCCTGCACACCAAGCACCTCTTTGCAGACCTGCAGGCCCCCTTGGCACAGCCAGCTTGTAAGTAACACACTGGGGCACCCAGCCAGTTGCTTTGCCTGGTGAATATCTGTAGTGGGTTTATAAATTCCCAGCCACCTTTGCTTTCTCTTCAGATGCTAGCACTGCTGTTATTCATCTGAGAGAGAAATAAATAAGGTACTCCCTGCCATCCACCATGATTCAAGCTACTTTTCAAAACAGCAAACCTTTCTTTCAAAGAAAGAGTCATGTTAGCTCATGTTAGATCTCCCCAGAATGTGTCAGAACTGCATTTCACATCACAGGCAAAATGCTTCTTATTTATACCACATATGCATTTACACAGTGCTGCCCACGAGGACCAGCTCTTAAACATCTCCCGGGATATCCCCTTACATGTGGCTTTCTCATATTTTTACTGAGGGTTATGGCTTAATGATTAAACTTTTTTCTACTTGATGTTGTTGCATTAATTTAAACTAATTATGATTTTAGCATAACAAGCAGCAGCTATCCAGACTCCTTAACTGATTCTTTATTTATTTACTTTTAAAGATTAATGTTACATTTTTCTACTCTAAGTAATCTCCCTTCCTTTGGTTTTATTTCTCAAAAGTAAATTAAAAGAAAGTAATTCAACATTTCCTGGTGGATTTCTAGAAAATGGGTGCCTTTTCATCATCCAAAATGAAAAGGCTTGTTATTTTAATTATAGTAAAAGTATCTTCCCACCACCCACCCCCATTCTGATTTTTAGGTGGAGTTTTTATTGCTCCTCTTTTCTACAAATTCGAGTGAGTGCTTTAGCAGCACAATCAACTTTGTGTATTGTGGAGAGTGGCCTGGAATACTGCCAATTTGATACTTCACTACAAAAACAAAAAGACTTGTACAAATACTTACCCCTCATGAAATCTGAAAATTAAACCCACAACAGCCTTTTAATACTAAATCCCATTTATTTTTCAATATAACTTGTTTAAGATGAATACAGGCCACATTTTGGCACTATTTCTCTGTTTTGTTTCATTTCATCACATATGTAACAAGCAATCATTCAAAGCCATGAAATTGTCAAAGACAGATTACTGAAGCTTTTAAACAGTGGCTTTTAATATTGAGACAAATTAAACTTTCTTGTAAAATACTACATTCGGTGAAAATTTGCATAGGAGATAGTCCAGCAGTCCATAAACTACAATGAAATTAAAATCTACTGGAAATCTACTGCATCACTCCCTTTTTGATATTATTTTTTGTAATCTCTATCACTGTCACATCCAGCTCTGTGTGTGCACTGCCATGAATTAGGTAGGATACTGTCTGCTTCTCACACAGTGGAATCATTAGGCATTTTGAAGGCTAGAAAGGTGGTTATAGATAATTTGTTATTTTTCATATGGGTACCTACTCTTTTTTTTCTCACGACAGAAAGAGTACAGGGTTAGATCAAATTTGTAATGGTGTTTTCCACAGAAAACATGCTACTGCTTTAACTCTGCCCACCAAGGAGGGTTGCTGTCCCACAAAGATCTTGCTAAATGACTCCCTTTCAGGCTGCCAATTACAGCATGGCTATTTCCCAAAGATAATTGATCAGAGCACAAAATCTTCATTTAAGCACCATAAGTGTTCTTCAGATTTGCATGGGAAAAGTCTGCCAGCTGCAAGGCTCAGGTAATTGCACTATTATGTCCCCAAAATAGACAAAACAGAGCTTTATTTTTCAGTTAAATCTATACCAGCCTTTTAAAGGAAAAGATTGCATTCAGAGCCACACACATGCAGCATCCTCCCTGTAGTGCTCTCTCCAGCAGGTCACCAAAGTACAGAAATTGGAGTAGAGGCCTTTACTAGAAATACTACTGTACAAACCCTTTTGTGAAAGCAAATGTGTAAATAAAATCTCAGATTATCTTTCCCACTAAACAACACTCATTATGTTGCAAACTATTTTCATCTTCACCATTATGAAAAAATAATTTCTTACAAAAATGCGGAATTATAGGTATTGCAAATAAACCACTCAGTATATTACGTTTGCTTGGTTTTTAAAATTGAAGATGTATTTTCTCCATCTTGCATGGAGATTAATAATCATTGTATGATTAATGCAATGATTAATAATCATTGTACGTTCAAAGATAATGCTTCAAACTTTTACTTAATTGACACTGTTCTAAATCACTATTTGTCTTTTTTTTTTTAAAGCTCCTTACAAGTTTTCAATCCCCAGAAATCTTTTGGACAGCAACAATGTGATGGAGGCAACTGTAAAGGACCTCTATCTTCCACAAAGCAATTAATTACTCAACTTGGAGAAGGATTTTCTCATTCTGTTTAAGAAGAAAGAAAATAGAAACCAAAAGCCACCAGTATACCATGGCCCAGTGGACTAGTGTTGTTTACATAGCTGAATAAAATTCAAATCCATAATGTATCAGTATTTCTTTTTTCTTTTACCCCGAGGTAACTCAGTTCCACTGAGGCTGGGGGAATCATCCTTGATGTGCAGTACTGTCACAACAGTGCCTCTCTAACCCTGCATTATGCACAAGATTTATTAGAAATACAATTTTTCCCTCATTCTCTTCAAACACTTCACAGTCATTAATTCTGTTTTCTAATCAAATAACTCTCTGTGAGGAAGCCTGAAAGTGCCAGGGGTCAGATTTTCAGCTGGTATGAATGAAAGCAGAGCTGCTGAAGCATCAGGGAGCCATGTCAACTTACACATCTGAAGCTGTGCCTTCTTTGTGGCTCCTCTCTTTCCAACATGTTCTCCTTCACTTAAATTGTGAAAGTATTTCAAGTCTCATAAAAATATATTGTTCTTTTACTTGGCACATTCAAATTATAGTCCAGATTTAGCTGAATTATGACTTTGCCTTCAGACAACCTTGCCAGACGGACATTTTGGCGGGTATTACAAAAGCCATTCGTTATCAGAAATCTGTGGTTTTCTGTTTCCTAAACTAGATATTTATTATCTGTGAGCAGCTGATTCTGCATCATTAATTCATGTCCTCACGATTTCTTGCATTTGTTACTGGAGTGTTTCATAACTCTTCTTACAATTCTGTATTTTTGTTAAATGAGTAATCTAATCTAGGTTTGTTTTATTTGCATTCTATCTATGCTTTCTTCTACTGTTTCAGTTCTTAGCAAAAAAAAATTTAAAAAAAAAAAAAAAGGATTTTAAGGGTTTTATCCCTACAATCCCTGGTTTATCAAAGCCAGTACTCATTGACAACCAGTTCTTCAAACAATTAATTCCCCTTTGACTCACAATGATCAGAAAAAAAAAAAATTACCATTCTATAAATTCAACTAAAGTTCATTTAACTGCTAAACAGCTCTTTAGGATGTAACTCTTTTACAAAGTGAATAGTGATTTATGTTATTTAGTATTAAATAATGGGCTCATGCTACATCAAATACATGCATTAAAAACCTGAGCACAAAGAATTCATCTGATGGACAAGAACTCTTGGAAATCCTACACAAGGTGAAAGGTGCTTTTTTCCTAGTTGAGAAGGCTCCAAATACGAAGTGATAGTCTTACTTTTACAAAGCTCTTCTCTTAACATCTAATATTTACAACAAGCAGCATGCTGTATATTCAAAGAATGTAAACTTTAAACTGCAGCTACAAATATTTACTATAGATTAGATACATAAGGAGAATGATCTAGGCACTTTAGTGTAAATTCCTGTATTCAGATAGCACAGGGCACAAGCATAATCCCACAAGTAATGTCAGAGTTGCTGTCACTGCTTCTTCACTGCAGTAACACAGTGGTTTCTTATTGATATCAGATATTTGTATGTAATACAGCCAAACAAGTGAGATATGGCTATCTTCTTGCAAGTTCTACTGCCCAAGTATGAAACGCAGTAAAACAGGAAAGGAGAAGACAGGAGCAGGAAAATTTACACAGACTTTAGAAATTCTCTTATTAATAGGATTGTCCATGTCAAATGACAGCCCTCTCCCCTCACCATCACCCCTTTCCAAATGCTGTTTATAGCCATTTCCAAATCTACTTAATGGATTTTTTTTTATCATGTCTACAATTACACTGCTCTTCCTAAATGGAAAGTTTGATTTTAAACTTCTCCTGCTTTCAATTAGTGGATTGTCTCATTTGTATAATCCAACTGCTTCTGTTCCTTGGAAAGTATCCTGTTGGTTTTTTTAATTTAATATTTCTAGGTTTTGCCAGATCTTAGCTGGGACAAAAACTTGCAGCTGCATTTGAAAGAAAAAATAAAAACCAATATATGCTGGAATAATTGTGGTACAGAAGAGTGTTCCTAGATTCTGTTCAAGACATTGACACATGGATTGCCATATCATGACACACACCTGCTCAGAGAAATTTTTATCATTAGCAGCCAAAAATAACAAATAATGGACCACTCCAAAGCTTTCATTATGTCTGGACTCACACCCTAACTGTTCAACTCAGACCAAAAATTAGACCCGTAGGCCATGAGAGATTCTTGGTGTATATAAAAGGTTCTCAAAAATTTATCCCAAGACAAAAAATTCATCATGCAAGTAGGTGGGTGGGGTTTTTAATTGTGTTCCTTTCATTCTCATACACATGAGAAAGTGCAGCAGTGGGTCTCACTGTCTCTGTGTTTAAGGATGGTTTTATCTTTCTGAGTGCTTCTAGGTCTCAACTTTTTTGGGAAACGCTAAGGGGAAGGCAAGATTGGAAGAGGAACCTCCAATGGCTGTTCATTCCTTTTTAAAATGGTTTCTGAATGAAGACAATATAGTCTTTAAAACCTGCCTGTCTCCTGCCTTCAAGTAAAAAGTAAGATTTGATATATAC
This sequence comes from Climacteris rufus, assembly GCA_013398175.1. Classification (NCBI taxonomy): domain Eukaryota; kingdom Metazoa; phylum Chordata; class Aves; order Passeriformes; family Climacteridae; genus Climacteris; species Climacteris rufus. The sequence continues at coordinate 275,290 of VZRZ01001378.1, forward strand.
CTTAAATAAAATATCCCTTTAGGTGGGCAAAAACATGTGAAATGCACCATAAATTAAAGAAAGACTTTGGCTCTCTATGTGTGGGATAAGATTCATCCTTATGAAGCAAATAGAGTTCTGAAAACCCTTTTACACGTGAACATTCCAGGATTTCCAGGGTTATTTTTTTTCTTATGTTATAACATCACCCAACACCATTTCTTGCACTTTGATACACAAATAACTGTTCAACAGCTCCAGTAGAATTTATATAATGGAGAGATACTTTGACATAAATTTTACCAACAGAGTAATGACTATTCCATAAATTATTTCAGACTGATTGCAGGGCAACACTTCTATTCCACATCTGATCCAGTGGGACATACTTTAAAAACCCCAAGTAAAGCTTTTTATCCTGCTTTCTAAAAATACACTGACTGCTTTCATAGACAGGAAAACAAAAAGCAGTCCCTTCAAATTCCAACCACAATTTAGAAGGGTGCAAAAGAGCAAAATGGAGTCCCATTCTAAATAAACACATATCTTTGAAGTCTGTGAAGAATTTTCTTCTTTTTAGTAATTTCAAGCACAGTGCCAGCAGTCATCGCTTGCACAGCTACTTCTCTGAAGTAGCTCCAGTTCCAGTAGATGTAACTTCCTCCATATATCTCTGCCTGGAAAATCCAACTAGGCTGTCACCAGAAAACCTCAAAAACCAAAGGTCCAGATCCTCACAGAAGGATAAGAGGGAGTAAGACATCTTAATAGGAACTGGGTGCTTTTGCAGATCTGTGTCTAAATTGTTTATCATTTATAGCAACCACTTCTTGTGAAAACATCAAAGAAATTTTCACTGATTCGAAAACTGCCTATTTGTCCTATTTGCCTATTTGTAGATGCCCTATTTCTGGAAGTGTTTAAAGCCAGGTTGGATGTGGCCCTCCCTAACCTGATCTAGTGAGTGGCAACCCTGCTCAGAGCAGGGGGCTTGGAACTAGTTAATTTTTAAGATCCCTTCCAACCCCAGTCATTCTATGACTCTGATTCTATTTCAAGTCACCTTTTACTTCATTCAATGCACAAAAAACCTTAGTGAAGAATGACTAAAATAGTATATCAAATCAGGTTTGTTGATTTAAATGTTTTTAGCACAGTTCCATCATGCAAATAAAATTTTCAGGTTTAAATTCTTGTATATAAGCAGAAGGCTAAATTTCTCAGCTTTGGTAATGGGTCATGATATTTAGCAAGTAGAAAACAGGCAGAACTAATTAATCTCAGGAGTTAATATTTCCTATACATACATACGCCTAGAGAGGAGAGAGAAACTCAATTGCAGTTGTACAAGAGAAAGTTCTGTCCCTGCCTGCCACCACATTATTATTATATTGTATATTATTATTATAATACCTTATATATACACTGCATCACTTCCTGTGGATGAGGGCCCATATCTAAAACACCATCATCTGGCACTTGAAGAACATGCTGCTTTTAAATTGCCCCTGAATTTTGGCACCTCCAGCAACAAAATAAGTATTGATTTCAACACAATATAAATTTCATTATATTACAGTGTACTTGTGCAAAAACGTCAGCAGACAGTTAGAAAAAAAAAGTAGAGTGGTGTGATGATCACAGGCATGTTGCATGCCATGCTTTCTTTCCAGCTTTTTGTAGAAAAGTGTAGAAAATACTACTACAACATCTCCTACCATCTCAAGGGAACAAGCTTCTCCAGGAGCAGCTGCAACAGATCAAACAAGAAGTGGAAGCCTCTAACTCCCATCCTTTTTGGAAGAGCTCAAAAGACAACTCCTGTCTCTCACCCTTGTAATTTACATATTCATTTCAGCAGAAAAAAGATCCTGAAGGGCCTTCCCCTCTGCCTTGTATAATTTAATTTTCACTTCAGATGTAAAGGATCTATGGCGAAACTCCACACTTGTTTACAGCAGTTAAGCCCCATGTTTACTCAGTTATAACTAAATCAAAGTTTTCTGCCACAGCATTCTGTTTACTTGACTCACTTGGCTTCCTTCACAGTGCCTTTAGTGACACATCCAGACGTTTTGTGGTTGGTAGCTGCTGTCTCCTGATCTTTAGTGACAGCTCAGCTTAATCTCTGGTGTTTTCCATGCTTGGATAGAAGACAGAAAAATAAATAACTTTTTTTTTATTCTCACTGATATTTTTTCTCTTTTCATTTCTTCTTGTTCTTTTTTTTTTTTTTTTTACTAAAGGCTCTCTTCACTACAGAGGATTTCTGCTTTTTACTTTTAATGACTGAACATTCAAATTCTGTTTTAATTGATCTCTGTGGCCTGAGATGCTTCTCACCATTTACAGATGCTTAGGAAAAGAGGTTTCTAGTGACAAAGACTTTAAAGAAATTATTCATTTATTTGATGTCTGATGTAGTAAAAGTCCTCTGTAAAGAAAGAAGTAACTTTTTTCCCCTTGTTTTTCCTCACCTCCTTTGCTTTCCATTTTAGAAGGGAAGGACAGCCAGAGAGGAGGTGGAAACACTGAAAGAAAAACATGATGAAGAGTGCTCTCAGAAGATGGCCTGTGAGACAGACAGCCAGTAGTTTTGAACAGCTCTGGTCACTTGTACTCACACAAGCAAGAAGAAAGGAAGAATTTATCAAGCCGACACTGTCTCCCTGCTCCGAGCGCAGAGACCGATCATTTTCTGTCTCTTGGCTAGTCTTTGTAATAAATACTGGCTTGGGGTGTAATGAAAACCAGCTGAGTGTTTCTCAAGGTACAGATGCTTTCTTTTCTTCTGATTCCAACTAAGATTGTTCTTACTCTTCATAATCTCTCACAGCTGCCAAAAATCCATCTTATCGTTGCATGAGGTGAAGTTTCCATTAACAGCTATTATGGTAGCAGAGGTCGGGCGTCCAGTGTCAAATGAGCTGCTAAAGAGAAACACTGTGCTAGAAAATCCTGTACTAGGGAAGAAAACCTCAGCTGAGGTGTGTTTTATTATTAATTTGAATAGTTGTTATGTGCAGATGTGGCTGGGCTGTGCTGCTGACAGACCAGTTTCTGATGTCCGGGAAAAAGACAGGGAAATTTGGGGTATGGATGAAGTGGGAATACACATCCACTTGGCTGCCTGAAGAGGAATTTTAATAGTTTTGATGATGTTCAGTCTGTCAGCCAACCAGACTGGCTGCTCCTTAGGCTGAGGGGCTCTAATGAAGGAAGCTTTGGCCATAAACATCACTTGCCATTTCAGCACTCACATTGCAGCAGGTGTGGTTCCTGACTCCCAGTCATCGCAGGGGAATAAAATAAAAGCAATAACGATAATAGCCCTTAGTTTCCAATCACCTAATGGAAAATGAGAAGTTCCCCTCAAAAAGAAACAACTCCATCTCAAACATTTTGGTTTTCAAAAGACCTTCCTGTAGTTAAAGCACCCGAATTGAACACATTCTTTGTTGATAGTGAATAACAACATTTTACTGCCCTTCTATGGCATAATTTTCGTTTGGAATTACCTTCCTGAAACACATACTGCCTGGAAGATACTTTTAATAAAAGCACTCTGTATGTGACTTTCTAACTCTCTATCTACATGATAAGTGTAGCAAAGCTGTAATCATATGGGCAGATGCACTGTGAAGTGCCAAATGTTAATTGCCGGTGTGCTACACACTGAACAAAGACAGAAGTAAGCAAATCCAAAAATAAGTTTGAATAAACCTAGGAATTGTTTTGCAAACCCCCTCAATTCTAAAATAATGAAATGCACTATTATTTGGAAAAACCTCACAAAAATATTGACTATCACGATGGATTTTAAAAATTAATTTTATTTGAAAATATAAACAAATTCCATATTTGCAGAAAATACTGGCTGTTTTTCAAAGTATCACAACATTATTCTTTCTACAATACCTCAATACTGCAGGCCCTAAGCTCTAAATACACACTCTACCAAAAATGCCACAACTGTCAGACACCAACACAATTGCAATATCTCAGCAACATCCTGATGAGACGAGAGCACCTTTCCTCTATCAAAAAGCCATCTTGCAAATTTATGTGTCAGGTTGTGTGGAGAATGAGACTTCTTTTGTCAGCCACCAGCATTTCTATGGGATATGGAAAATCATTTCCCACATAAAGATGTGAAGACCTTGCACTGAATTTAATCCCATGTTTTGCAGCTTTAAAAAAAATCCCTACTATAGTTAAATCATTACAAAGCTTTTACAAAATTACTTACAGCAAAGCACATGAAACCCCGTCTTTGCTGGCCTGTTGGAGAAAGTCCAGAAGAGGCCACCAAGATAATTAGAGAGATGGAGCCCCTCTCCTGTGAGGAAAGGCTCAGAGAACTGGGTTTTTTCAGCCTGGCAAAGAGAAAGCTTCAGGGTGACCTAATTGCAGCCTTCCAGGAGCAGGGAGCCTGCAAGAAAGATGGAGAGACACTATTTACCAAGGCATCTAGTGACAGGACAAGAGGGAATGGCCTCAAACTGAAAGAGGATAGACTTAGCTTATATGTTAGGAAGAAATTCTTTGCTGTGAGGGTGGTGAGACACTGGTACAGGTTGCCCAAAGAAGCTGTGGATGCACCATCCCTGGAAGCAGTGAAGACCAGATTGGACATGGATCTAAACAATCTAATCCAGTGGAAAGTATCCCTGGCCATGGCATGGGGGTTTGAGCAAGATGATCTTTGAGTGATTCTACAACCTTTAGCAATCAATTTGAGCAAATCCAGTGCCCAAGACTCTACCACCAGAAACTGGGGAGCAGCTTAGGCTCAGGGGGACATACACAGATGCTGTGGCACTGCCATCACCACAGCCACCTTGACCCCAGGGTCCCCAGGGCCCCATAAGCCCTGGCAGAGAGGGAGCAGTATGGGCTCTGAAGGATAACGGGGAAGCACAGAGAAGATCTGCAGTGTCTGCACAGAGCCCAGAAAGGAAACTCTTAATCTGTACCTTCTATGATGAAGAAATGTTACAGGACCAGAAGATCCAGTATTAAGTAGCTTTTTCTACCCTCCTGCTCTGCTGAAAGCAGAGGTAGACATTTCAGTGAAGGAGCCAAACCATGTGAAACATTCTGCAGCCACTCCTTAGTTCACACAGAGATATATTGTCTTCCCTAGTGCTAAAATCTCAAGAAAGGCATTAAGTCATAGGTCTGATTTGAAAGGATGTTGAATGGATTTTAAATGGATTAATGGACATGTTTTTCACTTGTCTCAACCACACAAAGCTTTGTTTTACAGAACACATTTTGGTTTTGGTTTTTTTTCCTAACTGAGAGAAGACTTATGTATATGTCATGATTTCTGGTGGAAATCTGGTCTGTTTCAAAGTACAGTGATAATAGGAATACCAGATTAATGCATATGTCAGTTGAATTAATGGAAACAAGGCATGAAAGTGAAAATGTACATACTAAACACAAATAAAGAAGATATACTCTGCTATCTAGAATTGCACTTTGAGTATCTGTGAGTGACCAATAGATCACAAAGAACATTTCTCAAGATGTTTTTTACATTAAAACAAATCTTTTGTAACCTCTGTTCTGCTCCTCAGTGCTGGGGTCCTCCTTAAATGTAAGGCTGAGATTACACAAGGATAAAATGGTTAAACAGCTAAAACAGTAAAACAGATACAACAGTTGCACTTGATGGTCTTAAAGGTCTTTTCCAACCTAAACGATTCTCTGATTCTACAACATCAGCACTTCTATTGTCCTCTGAAAATTACAAGCACAAAAGCACTCAGTATGCATGAACCTCCGACAGAATATTTTTCAAGGTTCCTGTAGTTCGGCACATTTCTGTCTTCCAAGTGAAATGGGAAGCTGAACCCAGCCCGAAGGCAGAATGAGGTGGGCTGGCTGAGGAAGACTGCCACAGCCTTTGCCAGACAGCCACATCTTGCTTTAGGGCTGGCAATGTTTGAAGCTTCTCTTTACATGCCAAGAAGATAGAGACAGAGCTGCACTCTCTTCTCAACCTCTACTCTTGCTCTTTTCTTCATAAAGAAGGGAGGATTTTACCACCCTACTTGCAAAAAGATGCAGAGAAAGATACAGGAAATTACATCCGAGGTGGACAGGGCCCCTGAGAAATTGTCATACAAATCAGTGATGGATGAGATCAGCAAAAATACAAGTATGATAAATTCGAGGCAGGAACAGAAATTAAAAAGAAATTGGAAAAACAAACTACAAACCTATTTCTATCATCAAGATGTAACTGTAGACATTAGTGTCATGGGAAGATGTGGAGACAAAACCTGAGAATAAAAAGCTATTTCAGGATACACTAACATAAAAAAAACATAGATTTAAAAGTAATTTTAAAATATTTGCCTTTTATCAGCATCACATCTGATGTAGCTCATGATTCTTTTGCTTACTTAGTATTACACACTTCTTTGTGAACTACTACCAAACACCGACAGCTGCAATGACAGTTTGGGGCTGATTTAGTGTAGCAGCTCCCATATTCCCTCTAGTTTCTCTCTTCCTCACCCTAGAAATCCATCATGTTTATATCCACCAGAGCAGAAATAACAGTATTGCCAGTTAAAACTGCTACACTAATTAAGCTCTGCTTTGTTGGTTACTATTAAGTCAGGGAATACATTTTTTCCTTGGAATTTTTTACAAAAGTAAGATGCTTCCATCCATGTTTCTTAGGCAAACTTTTGATTTCATTAAAAATTACAGCATTGAAAATTAAAAGTATGACATTCGTGAAAAAAGTGAATTGAGAAAATATTATGACAGTGATGGCACAAATGTCTTTTGTCACTGTATTGTCTTCTCTTGATTAGGGTCCTTAATCAAGCAACTTCTTTTCTGATGCCCTACAATCCCTTCTCTTGTTGAACCTGGTGCTTCATGAGAGGTGGCTGAGCCTGGCCCACAGGGGAAGAGGGGTTTATAAAATGCCCAATGTAGTTTTCACTAATCATCACATTCACACTTCCAGACAGATTTTTCATTGGGGCACCTTCGGGTTTCTCTCCATAGATAATTGAATTTCCAGGTAAAACATGAAATGTACAGTTTTACGTTAAAAAACATCTTTGATGTATAATTTTTAATCTGTACTACTCATTATTATACACTTAGTATTTCCATGTGTGTTGAGGAGATGATATTATGCCTGGGTTAACCATACATGCACTGAAATCTGCATCTCCAGCATCTGCAGGATAGTTCTGACAGCCCTGGCAAATACCCTAGGAGCTGCACCAGACCCTGTTTCCGAGTTTAGCAACCGGAAAATAAAAGCATCTGAGACATCAGGGCAGTATGAGCAAAACAATATGTACTGATGGGCTGAGCTGCTTTTATTCTTTACATAAGTAGAAAGTTGCAAGGCTTATTTTTCTGTCAGTGAGCCAGAAGTTCATAGGTAGCGGGGCTAAGTCGATCCAGAGGTAACTGGAGGGGAATTTCACTCACACTCCAGCATCTCCTCTAAGCACAATGCTGGCAGCTTCCAGCAGTTACTTTCTTCTCCCCTCCACCCCCTCTGCCCTTTTCGTTATTACTGCTACACTCAATAAGGTAGCCACATATGTGCTGTTTTTTCCCAGTCCAGAAACAGTAAGTGTTAAGTAGATGATAGTTCCAAAATGCAATGTGTATATCATATTTTGTGACCAACACAATCTCCCAATCAGGGCATTTTGATCTTCCAGTTATAGCTAGGGACTTTGGCAGGAAATGATCTTTTTACATGCTCTCATAAACTCTCAGAAAGTCTGGTTTTGTTTCACTCTTTCTGCTAAAGAACACCAATAGTTTCTCTTTGGTTTCCCAGTGTATGTTTACCAAGCTGATAAAGACTGCAAGATGGATTGAAAGAAACACTTGGGTTTGCTTTATTTTATTTTGGCAGTGATAAGAGTGTGGAATCCATTTTAAAACCAGGAGAAAAATAATTGGCATGTCCTAGTTATATTTTATACATACACACACATGAATGCATGCACACACAGATTTTTTATGGGTACCTTCTTGACTTGCAGCCAAGCCATGCAAATGCGAGCCAGCTCATGTATTTAATTGTATCAGCATATAATGGCAGACAGATTTCCCTCCTTTCTGTGCTGCAGCATGAGAAGCTTTCCTAGGAAGCAGGAGGGTGCATGGCAAGGGAAGTAAAACCCTGGCTTCCATGGCACAAGAGAGATTAAAAAGGCAGACACATCTAGATGATAAACTGAAACACAGTATCGTGCCCTCTGTGTAATTTATGGAATACACGCCTGAGCTAATAAACGCCTTGGGGTATAGTTAGTGGTGAGTGCAAGCCTTGCTCAAGTGCAGTGGTTACATTAAAATCAGGCTAGACTAGCTAATGTTTTGCTTTAGGTACAGGCAACAAAACAGAAACTGCAGTCCAAAACTCAGGAAAAAACTGCTGAACTTTCAGCCCTCTCTGTCTCCCTTTTCACAAACACACAAGCCTCTCAGTAAATTCCAACCAGGAAATAAAAAAAACCAAAAAAAAAAAGCTTAACAACAGAGATATTACTGCTTTTTTATTATGCTCAACATTCAGCAGAATATGCAAAAAAACCCCGCACTTCATTCCTTTCAGGCTTAAAACTTGCATTAGAAAAGAAAAAAGACTGCAAGTTCTTTATCCAGTATGTTGAGTTGAAGGTAAGGTCATTGCTTGCCAGCAGCCTATGACTGACTCTAATTAAACATTTTTTATACCACTCGTCTGCTGCTGGAGAACATGTCATTGAAACACAGGAAACATTAATCTACAGATTAGTGCTATAAAAAGAAAACTTTTACACAATCTTTACTGAACAATTAAAAGATGCTTACAAAACATTAACCCTTAGAATGCTACAACACCAACACCTAATAAGAGCTCCAGGTGGATGCTACTCTGCTAATTGCCTGTTTCTTCCTCTAGTCATACCAGTTTTGCACCAGTATGAGTGAACTCATCCCAATACCAATCCAGTCTTTTGCTTCCATAATCGCAGACCTTAAATTAGGGAATTGGTTATGTGTATCTTACTACATTTTGACTATTTGAAGCAAAGTTCAAATGTCTTTCAGAGAAATGGTGGGTGATCACTCTATAAATCCCTATGTTTCAGGCTAGTTGAGAGCCCAGCATACAGTATTATTTATTCTTTATTTATTTTTGTCAAGCACTGTGGTCCATCTTGAAGCAATTGCATTGCTGTGTGAAGGCATCTCTATGCTAGCTCCATCTGCTTATGAGACCAAGTAATGTTTTGGACTGGGCTTTGGGGTAGGAGGGTAGAGGCAGAGGGGGATTTACGGACGGACACAGATTTCTATCCTCTTGTCTATTTACCAGAACTATGCAATTTGCTATTGCTTGTGAAGTGATATTTAGTTCTTGCACTGAATCCCCCCATTTATTCTCTTTCTTTTCCGTAAGGAGTTATATTTAAGTTCAAATCCTTTTAAAAAGGGTTTAAAGAGATTAGAAATACTTGCTTGATATGGTGTAACGAGCAACATTCATTTTGTCACAGATTTTATAAATCTATATATAGAGAGCACATTCAGTATTTGTGTTGGTATGCAATTAAATTTGAAGATTTTTTGCTTCTATTGGTGTCTATACATGAATATGTATAGAAGAAGAAACAGAATATTTATATTTAACATGGTCTCAATCTGCACCTTTAGAAATGTAGCACATAGCTTAACCAGTAGCATATTATCACTGCTTTTACTTTTCAGCTTTTTTCATAATAAAAATTCTGTCATCCAGTCCTCACTGTTACACAAGCATTTGGATAAACTAGTTAAACAAGATCAGATTGTTGCTGGAACCACGGTGGAAATATTTACACTAAAACTCACCTGGCTTCAACTATTGTTCCAAAGTTGAAATTCAGCCCAGTCTTGAAAGTTCACAAAGGTTCATTAGCTTATTTGAGCAAAACCCAGACTCATTTTCAAGTAAACTTTGGCTGATATTTAGTTCTAGATAAAGGGCACAGTATGATAGTGATATGATTAAAATGGTTTGAACGAAAACCCTCTGTTCCCTCTTGTGAAGTGGAAGAGAAACTTTATTGTTTTGGTTACCCATTCAGCACTCATAAAATCAGCCACTCACTTTCGGAGGGAGGTTTACTGCTTATGCTCACTGTGCAACCAAAGGATTCACACAGTTAGCTCAGAAAATGCATAATGTGGGCAAGTGGAAGCATGGCTGGGTATTTAGGGAGTAAAAATGTCTCAGAAACTGGAATGAGCAAAGTATATTCTACCTTAGCAGGAGACAAAAAGGGAAAACAGCATCCTCTAAAGTCCTAGACTTAAAACTCCATTCCACATCATCATCACCACTTGATGGATTCATAAATTAACTGTTTCTTATTGTCTTTTAGCCCAGTGACCCAGACTTTACTGCAGCTCAGATCCAAACAAAAATCTTTCTAATGAGACAGGAATGGAAGAGCCTTGATGAAGTTTAAGGATACACTGAACCTTGGTCTGTGCTGCCATGCCATATTGCACGTTACTACTCTGCAGAGAGTGACATCTAGTTTGTCAAGATTAAACAAGGGAGGAATGAGAAGGTATTATTACCTCCTCTGAGGCTTCAAATCAGTTTTCAGTCTCCTGCAATGACCCTCGCCACCTTCAAGGTTCCCTGGAGAAAAGAAGGAAAGGAAATTAATAAATAGGGATTCATAAAGATGGCTGCAGCTCTAAAGAGGATCCACTGCTCTTTTTACATCCCTTAGTATATTGTGAAGAAAGACTGCCTCAACCATATGAAAATATAATAAAATGCATATGTTTCTTTTATATATGGAAAAGGTATGTAATTAGTTTTAGTTGAAAATAAGAAAAAATGGAGGCTGGATGAATGTACGCTCAGTATAAAAGAGAAAAGAGCACTTTTTTTTTTTTTTGAAAGAGTCTTTTAAAAAATTCCTAGTGAAACAAGCAGATGGACTAATTTCACTTAAGCTAAAACTAATACACAAGTGGAGCAAGCCAAACTTGAGTCTCTCTTTGTAAGGAGTGTCAGGTATACATTTAGAGGGATTCACATTTTCCTTGGCGGCTTGGGACAGGAATCAAACGCATACCTTTAGTGCTTAACAAATCATTATCTTTACCTTTACTGCTTAGCAAAAGAGGACCAGAAGTCTCAGTTGAGTACTGAATTTTTAGTTGAGTACTAAATTTTTGGTTCATTCCCTGGCTTTGCTTTGTAATCTTCCAGCCAACCGTCTTCAAGACCAGGACAGAACAGAGAATTTTAATCCTAAAGCAATGTGGATTCAAGGAGTGACTGCTCCATGACTCTGGGTCTAGAAGCTCTTCCTTGGTTTGTGCTTAATGATATAAATTCAACTGAATGGATTTGTCCAAGGCATGGTAATGCTTTTAAGAGGCAAGGAAGGCTTTTAGGAAGCAGCCTTGCTCTGGGCTCTTATGGGAGGTTAGAAAACCCAATGCAACTTTAATTTGTATATATTCAGATATGACTGAGTCTCAGTATTCTCTATACAGCCTCTCTCTGTGACAGGTGTATCACGACATCAAGGAAATTTCACCAAATTCCAGGTTTCTGGCTATTAATATAGTGCAAAAATAACAGACCTTCTATTTAAAGCATAGATCTGCTCTATCTAAAAGAGTAGAATACATCAGATCTTTGGGTTTTTCTAATCAGCTACTTGTAATTTTTCTACTTAAATGAGGCAATTTTCCCTCTTTCAGTTCAGTCTAAGTTTTTCCTTAAATTTTCTCTCTCCTGACCAGCTGAAGAGGGGAGCAACAGAATGACTTTTGGTGTCCAGCTCAGGGTGAACCCACCACACTGACCAAGCAAACAAAATTACAGGGTTAAGCATGAGGAAAAAAGGGAGGGAAAAAGGGACAGGGCAAAGAGAGAAGTGGAAAAGGAGATGGACCTTTTTGAGAGGTGGCAAAAATCTACTTAGAACAGTCTTTTACTTATAAAAAATAAACCAAAATTAAAACAAACTCAAAAATATAGATCTTCCATATTTATACCAGGTTGCCCTTTGGAATGCAATCACATTTTAAGTCATAACTATGAAGAGTAAATAGTACTAGGTTGTCTAATTTGTATTTATAATTTAAAGTATTTCTGAAGTGAGAAATCCCTGAGTGAAGACAGAATGTAAACTCAGAATATGTGTTCAGTAACATTTGCTTAGTGGAAAAAAAAATCCTTAGAGTTGCTACTGTTGCTCAATATTAAATCTGAGTAGCTGGGTCTGAATGATTTATGTGCTAAGTTATTAAAAGTAAATCAAATAAACGCATGGGAACACCAGTCATTCCATTTGCTCTCCCTAAATCCCCCTCAGGTTGTTTCTCATATATCAGCAGTGTGGCCAAGCAGGCTGCAGGACTGTTCAAGCGTCATGCTAATATTTTGGCATCTCCAATAGGCAGTGACAAAGGGGAAGACTTTTGACACTCTCAAAAAGTGTTTTGGAAGTGTTTATTCATGTAATTATGACAAGTTGTGCTAATTAACGCTGAAGAACTCTTCTCATGTGACGTTCCTAGAATTGCACTAATCCTAGTGTCTTGAACAGTTTCAGGACACATTTGAGACCCTATGAAATATATTTATATACATGAAACCTAAAATACATTTTCAGAGTTGGAATCTGCATTCTTCCTATATTTTCTGCTTCCAAGTTTCACAGTGATTAAGTTTCAAAATCAGTTTTCTTAATGAGTCATAATATCTGAAAATGATTTTACTATAATTCAAGTTGAATCATAGAATGAATTATAGAATGGTTTGGGTTGGAAGGGACCTTAAAGATCAGCTAGTTCCAGGTTCCCTGCCATGGGCAGGGACACCTTCCACTAGATCAGGTTTGCTCAAGTAGAATGTGTCCTTGACCATGGCAGGGACAAATTAAAGTTAAGGTAACCAAGTTAAACAGATTTAAGATATGTCTTCAATCAAAAACACTTACAGGCATTGTCTCAGGCTTTTTCCCAATGTGACTACTTTGTACAGAATATTGCAAACCATACATAAATTATACTCATTTTTATAAGGATAGCTTTCAAATTATGTTCTCTGTTGTGGAAACTTTCCCATACACAAAGAACTTCCATTATATTTTACTTTGTTCTAATCCCAGTTATGCTTGTCAGGATTCATGAAGGCTCAGTGCTCTCATTCAGGTTGTTAGAGAACAGACTTTAGAGGACTATGCTTTTTGGACTGTAGTTCTTTCAGGTTCATCTATGATGAAATAAATAGTTTGGGCCCATGCTCTTTCTCAAGGAGGATTACAAAGAAATTGTCCATATTTAGGATCTCAGCCAGTGAAACAATTTCCCTTTCATATTCTTTCTTACCAGAACACCAAGATGGAAAATTCATCATATTTGCTGAAGGAACAAAACATTGTTTTCACGAATAAGCATGCTCCCCAATTAACCAGCTCCCATGGCTGTCATAGACAGGCATAAATATCACTGGTTTATACCACTAGATATGTGTCATGACCTGTAAAATTATCACCATTTCTAAATTGGGATGTATCTGTGAAACTGCCTTTGTAGAAGGCTTCTGAAGACATATCTCATAGTGCTTTTCAGTGTGACCCATTATCATGCAGGACTTGAAAGAATGCACAATTAAAATATTTTTTTTGGCCATTATATTCCTACTCCTATCACCACTCCCCTCTAAATTCACAGCTAACCTTCATACTCTGAAACAGGTTATGGAGTTTCAGTGAGTGACTTCTGAGGACTAACATTGCCAAGCATTTATATTTCCTGTTATTTATTAATAAAAAACAGGAGTTTCACATAAAAAGAATATTAGCACTCAGTGTTTTCTTTCCATATAAAATGTTGGCTTTCTTAAAAAACAATAAAGCCTATTAATATCGCAAAATAATTTTCTTTCTAGAGAACCTCTCCTGGTGTCCCATGTATGTTAACCTGGTTGGTTTGTATTCCCAAGGGTTAGGTTCTAACCTAAATACAAATTACTGGAACCTTCATGAGGGATCACCATTCTTCTGTGAAGGCCAAAAAATGGCAGATGAAAATGGCAGTACATATATGCCAGCACATGTAGCACAGACAATTCTCTTAAGGAATCCTCACATAAACTGCAGCCAAAAAAGAGATTTTAGCTAAAACTTTTCAATATTTGGATTGCCTCTAAATCAACAGACAATACAAAGGAAACACTTATTATGCTGGGGAAAAAAAAAAACAACTATTTTTAAATAAATTCAATTTCCCGATTGAATAGAATAGCACTTCCATAAAATAAAATACTCACATTGAGTCTTCTCTACTGCCCAACTGGGAAAGAGAGAACAATCAAATATGAGATTATTCTTATTGATTCTTATTTCCTTACACTTGAGGAACAGTCTGCAGATACCATCTGCAGGTAAATCTTGCAATTAAATTGACACAAACTGCAGCCTAAGACCACCTCTGAGTTTAAAATTCAGTCCTATCCATTCCAATTTGTCCAAGCCATTTTCAAATTCAAGAAGCAAAAAATGGTAATATTATGATGGTGAGCAGCAAACAACTATTTGCTAGTGCTAGACCTCATTTCAGATGCCAGCATTCTGAAAAAGCTGACTTGCATTAAAAAAAAAAAAAAAAAAAAAAAAACAGGAATCTTTTCAAGAAATAAGTTACTATTGGGCATCGCAAATGGTATCTAGATAATTCCATAAGTCTTTGGAAGTTTTAAAGGAAAATATGAGGTTTTGTCTCTGTAACATAAAGTACATGGTGCCTTTTCCTCTCCCCCTATTCAGAAAAGGTTAAGCTATACTCTGAGCCACTTACTTTTGTGTCAGCAAAGTAAGAGCACTACTGAAATGTGAGGTTTCATCTTTCAACAGGAAATGTCTGCCTGCAGTAAGATTTACTTTCGCGGCAACCCTGAGTTTGTGGTAGCACTCACATTACAGGGACAATGAAGGAGAGAAAATGTACCGGGTATTGTATGCAAAACTGTCAGAAAAGCTGGACAACTTTT
The DNA here is from genome assembly GCA_013398175.1 of Climacteris rufus. Classification (NCBI taxonomy): domain Eukaryota; kingdom Metazoa; phylum Chordata; class Aves; order Passeriformes; family Climacteridae; genus Climacteris; species Climacteris rufus. The sequence continues at coordinate 290,327 of VZRZ01001378.1, forward strand.
TGAAAAAGGCTGGTTTTGTTCTGAAGAAAAAGTGGTAGGTGTTCTCTAATGCTACCTAATTTATTTACAGAAATGTATAAGGTGCTGTCTTCCTGAGCACAAGTAAAGTCAAGTAACAAGAGACAATTTTCTGCTCACTTTTCCAAACCTCTCTTGGTCTAAATACTCTCCCAACAGCTGTTTCCTCAGGGACATCTTCTCCATGTCAGACTAAGCTCTATCTCCTGTCCCTTTACCAGCTCCTTCATCAGGTTCTTTCATCTTTTCCTCATCTCTCCCACAGATATGCAAACAAACAAAAAGCAGTGGCTGGGAGAACAGTTCTTGCTCCCAATTGCCTTCAGTGAGCCTTTCCACAGGACACCCTGTATGGGTGACTGTATGCCACCCTTTTGAGTGGCAGCATGAGTTTTACAAATGTTTCATTTCCTTTAAGGCCCTAAAATTGCATTGGCCAAGTAATTCACTTAGGTTTCAGAGAAACCTGGTTTCAGCTACAGATTTTTTTTTAATATTAAAGTAATTTCTACTATATTTATTCTAATAATGCATTTTAAAGTACTGATAATCAATAAAAAGAGGGTATTCCCCAGAATAAAGTATAATATGAAGCAAGCAGAATACTTAGAAAGCAACATTAGACGAATATCTCTCACTTGTTAACAGCAAGAAAAAAAGTTAACTAGAAGGGAATGCTGTTATCTGAAAAATCCAAATGGTTAGCCAGGAAAAGCCAAGAACCTTTTCTGAGTCACTAGGATGGATTGAAGATTTCTGAGGATTTACCACTCTGTTAATTGATTTAGTGTTTTTTCATGCTAACAAACCTCAGAGTATGAAAGATAAAGCTCTCATGTAATCATTCACCTCCAAAGCACAAGTGCAACTGGTGTCTGTATGGGCACATAAGAAAGTAAAACTACACCATGGGTGACTTTCATGAGGCAACGGTACTTTTTTTTTTTCTTTTGAGCCCAAAAATCAACCAGTAGTTTATATGTATATCTCTGAGTTACAGCAGCAACAATAGCCTTAGATCGTTCTGACACAAAAAGCTGAGCTGGAGTTACCTGCACTTTCAGGATGGAAGTCCTGCATAAACCCAGTTGGACTACCAGCTCGTTTCAAGCTTGCTGCTGAATTTCTATTGAGTGTTAATGACCTGCAGCTAATTCCTGATTGGAGTTAAGAGCTTACAACAGAAACTGACCTTTGCTGTCAGGGAGGAAAAGCAGGAGTGAAATGATTATCTGAGGCTATTTGTTAGGTCTGAAAACCCACTTAATGGATCAATAAATCAAACAGTGAATGAAGCTGGTTTAGAAAGCAGGTGTGTGGATTCTAGTACTACATAGGTGTTTCTTGTCAGAGAATAGTGTGGGTTATGTTAGACTGAATGAAATCAGCTGAACTGTATCCTGTAAATCCCCAAAGCAGGATGCTTTTTGTTCTAACTTTACTATCCCTTCTTGTAAGAATAAAAAACACCCTTGGATGTGTAGCTTGCTCGAAATGTGTCAACAAAACATGCATGTGTCAACAAAACATTGGTAAGTTTTAATGCAGTACACTAGTAACAGATAAATGTGTGAGTGTTTGCATAGCTAGAACAGTCAACAGCTGCCAGGAAGCATCAAAGACTGCTTAGTGCTCACATGTAGGATATTTTCTCATTTAAGATAGAAAAATACATCACAGAACTTCCCTAGAAGAAAAGTGATGGACAGGACAAAAGGAGGACAAGCTTGCTTGGAAAAATTTAAAGAAAGTGAAACCCTAAACCTCATCTGTCCTGTTCTGAACATGACACAGCATAAGGGCACTCCACAACTGCTTTTTCCAAGTCATATTCAGATTACCAGCAGTTGTAGAGAAAACTGCCACAGGAAATGCTGCAAAAGCCACACATATTACCCCAAGAATGCTTCATTCATCCTGCAGTAAATCAATGGTCTTCATTAAAAGAGTGACACTTAACAGGTATCAGAAAATCTGTCATGAAATATTTTATGTTTCTGTCAGTTCAGGTTTCTTTAATTGTTAAAATATGCCAGACTGGGTTTTTTACAAAAATATTAGAAATAGTAGAGAAAGTAGTCTTGCTCTCTGACAACATATAATACTTTAGTTTGTGTAATTTTGAAAGGCAGTGAATGCTACAATGTGCTGCAGTGTACCACAATGCTCAGAGTGTTCACTCAGCAGAATGATTGACTCAGTAAAATCCCAGTCTTTCAAACTCTTTTCATTACATGCTTGAGTGTTAGAGTGGAATAAGGCCAGAACTTTACACTATTCTGTGTAAAATAAATAAACACAGAACAAGTAAGTAGGTAGCATACAAGCTTAGTTTTCACATCACAGATCTCTTAAGACAGAGTACATTTGTATGTCCCTTAGCCCCAAGAATACTTTGTAACAGCAGTCTGGAATATGATTCTTGAAGTAAAGCCAATTTCAAACCCATACCCACCAATATCACTACAGCACTTTCCTCCACACAAAGTTGTCCCAGACTGTACATTTTTGAGCTAAATCCAATAATAATCTTGAAATAGCATTTTCCAATTGTTTTCCAGTCCACAACAAAGTTTTCCAGTGTCTACTGATGCATTGAGTATAACCTCAGTGGCAGGAAACCTATACTTCCAGTAAATCTTTCTAAGCATTCAGAAAATATTAAATGGGAAGGAACTGTTAGTCTGTTAGGATGTGATAAAAATTCAGTATGAAACTAGACAATTACAGAAATTGCTTAGGATCAAATAAAGTCAGGTGTAAAATGTTTAGCTTAGATCAGGAAAATTGTGTGCACAAAGCCAGCCTGAAGAATGATTAAGCAGCTGCTGTTCAGAGGTTTTAAGGAGCACTGTGGAACACAAGCTGAACAAAAATCAAAGCTGTGTTCTGTGGAGAGAGGCAGGCATCACATTAGGATGTATTTTACAATATTGCCTGTGAGAGACTGGAGATGGAGCCCTTCCTCTGGCTGTGCCAGGAGGCTTCTGGACCCTTGCCCTGGAAACTCCAAACTGGGAACAAAGTTCACCATTTATACAGAGTCTGAAAAGGGGTGACTAGAATGAGAAAGGTGGAGAAACAAGTGGAAGGAGATGAGGAGACAGGGGAGGGCGAAAAAAGCAAAAGGAAAGGCTGAAGCTACTTAATTAAGAGAAAACAGGACGAAGGTGATAGCGGTGTTCAAACAGCAGAAAACAGAACAGCTATTAAACTATTTGGAGTTCCAACAGTAAATAGACATAAAGTTATGGAATTAAACTTCAACAGCAAAGATAAGTTATGCACTGGGGAAAGGCTAAGAAAGCTATCTGGTCCAGGGAAAGTGTGGGCCCTCCATCACTGGAAGCCCTGAAGACAAATGTGTTAAGAGACACGGACGTACTTGATTCTCCCGCTGGGGCAGGAGAGACCTCAGGAGGCACTTTCCAGCCTTACATTCAATTATTCTGTGATTCTACAAAACTATTACCATCGCAATATTATTCATCTCTTTAGAAACTATGCAGCCACTACAGAAATAAAATAAAGGGAGAAGAGGGGTGATGAGTTTTTTTAATAAGTTTCTTGTGGTGGATGTGAGTCCCTGCTAGGCTCCTGGGTGCCTATTAAGGAAAGCTCCAGATGGATACAAGTCTAATATTTCCCATTTTGTCTTCTTTTTTACCCTTACTATGATTATTTAGATTCCATTTTGTTTATACTAATCTTAGTGCATCACATCCTCCACAGCAATTTTCAAATATATCCCCTCAGAATAGCCCTAGATCCCCTGCATGATAAAGAAGTGCCAGGAATCTTTTTCTTCTTCTTTATTTTTTTTTAATGAACATGTTTTTGAGTTAATAATATGCTGAGGGAGCAGCTGCACTCAGCAAAACTCCAGCTATAAAACCCTGAAAAGCTTGTGTTTCTTTCACATCATTCTGCAGCCAAGCCAGCTGAGCCCACATCTGCCTCAAATCACTGGCAGGTAAAGTTTGTGTCTCACTACAGGGATGTAGTCCCACTGGGTTATTTTATTTATTTGAAGCAGAGCAAACTGAAACATTTGGTTTAGCTTGAATCCATGTTTCTCCCCAAAGTTCACATGAATTTCAACAGAGCTTTTTTTTGAACTGTTTTGTTTTGATGTATCTGCTTTTGCTGCATGTGCTGCATACTTGCAGCCACAAACAAAAGCCATAAAACTGATAGAGGATTGTGCTGCCATGTGCTTTAAGGACAATGACAAAGGAACACAGTGTTTGTATTTGTAATTTCTACACAGAAACTCAAGATGGGCAGCACCAAGGCAAATTTGAGTTAACAAACTATAAAACTACATATACATATAACAGTATCTTAGCTTTTCTCTTTATCTAGCCCTCAGACCTGTTGCCTTTTACTAGTTTTGACCTTTCTTTTACTATTTGTGTTCTCATTCCCTTAAATAATTTCTGTTCCCACAAATCCCTTCTGTATTGACAACACTGCATTGAGCTTGTCTTTACAGACATCTGTCATTCAAAACAAATGCTGTGAAAAATTCTTTTTCAGACTCTTAAATTACACATGCACATATCACCCAACTGATCTGGGAATTACTGGTCAGCCAAATGATAATATTCAAAGCTAATAATGCCAGTTAAAGAAAACATTGGCCATAGCTTATAAGATCTGTATTTGCCCAATAATACTCCCTGCTCTTGCTTGCTGACCTTCCTGCTCCTCCTCATGACTCAATGACTTTTTCTCTTACCTCAAGAGACCCCAAACAAAACTATTTAAGGATTATTTTGACCTGCTTATTTACAGTTTTGAAATTACACATTGTGCTTAGCTTTCTACCACGAGAGTTCTATATGCTGAAGTCACTGAGTGCATTTAGCCAGAATAAATAATTTAACATATGAACTTCAACAACGGTGTGTGGAAATAAACATTGATAGGCTTGACCAAATCAGTTAAAAAAATATCAGAAGACACTGATGACAAATATGTGGTTGCTTCTTAACTGTTTTGAGAGGGAATTATTTGGGAAAAAATTTGAAATTAATGAATTGATTTCACTATATGAATGTAAGCAGGACATTAATGCCCAAGCCCAGTGGAAAGACACAAATAAAACACCTGCTTGTGGAAAGATGATTCATTTAGCTTGTGTTTATAAATGAAGCATGTAAACAGTTGATTTTGGACTTTGAAACTCAGTGAAAATGTGAGTCAGAAAGTGTGAATTAATGTCACCAGATGTAGCCACTGACCTACTTAAATTAAAAAGACAACTTTGACACATTATCAAGAACAACAGAGTACAAACAAAAGCAACAGAGGATTAATTTTCTACTCATTTTAACTTATTCGTGTGATCACAGTTTTCAAAGCAGACCTCCTGCAGCTTTTATTTGACTTTCATGGCACAGTACTTTATGACACAGGGATGAATGACAGCTGCCATTTCTGCTCAGAGCACTGACAGTGGTTACCTGGAGGCCGGTGCACCTGTGACTGTGCAGTCAAAAAGTCACAGAGGTCATGGCTCAGTCTGCATTGGCTGCAGACATCAGTAGGGAAAATAAACAACACAGACACAACATGAACTGCATGTCTAATTTGGCATAAAGGCATAAAAGTGCCAAATGTCATTGATTCACAGTAATGTCAAGGACTCAGCCAGTCCTTTCCTTAGCTTAGGAATAATGTGAGGTGTGTCTTGCTCATCCCTTCACACATACTGATCCTCTGAAAACTCTACAGTGGGTAAAATCCTATAGTCTCTCTTTATGGTTTGTTCAAAAACTTAATTATATGCATAGATGTCCACAGAAATCCAGGTGGAAGATATTTTGCATCATATTTTTATCAGCTATACAGGTGGAATCCCCTCTATTCCCAGAGGGTTCCAGAAGGTAACTGCTGATAATCTAGAGCACACTGTAAGCATTCATGTATGATTTTCAATTTCCTCAAGAAGTGCACCTGAATTACATTTTTCCAGGCTGATATTTTGGCTCTTCCCCTCTTGTCCTTGTTAATATAACTGCATTAACCATAGGGACACAATAATCTTTCCTGATAAAGTCAAGAAAAAATGTCTCATCACCCTATTCTCTATCCCATATGAATATCTTCAATAAGTACCTGCAAGAAATATTAACCTGACATTTTTTCTTTGTGTTACTTCAACTACCTTCTATTTTTAGAACCATTGCTTTATGCTTTTTATGTATGTTTTCCTGATTAATTGACTTATGTTACGGTATCTGATTTTATTCCTATAACCTTCCACTTACACATTTACATGATTCTATCTGGATTGTCAGAGCCATGATTTATTACAGACACTTGCTCTTCTCACTTTGGTGATTCAGGTTTGCTTGCCAGAATGTTTGTGTTTTCTCCTGGTTTCCTTCCCTTGTTTTCCTTTCATAGACCTGGATATACCAACCCTGATTTTGCTCAAATAGACTTTCTGGAATCCCTGAACTGTCTGGTTATGATGACTTACATTTTTTTATGATGGGGATAAATACTTACTAAGGATGAGAGTAGGTATTCATTTTGAAAATAAAACATTTCTAATATGACATCCTGTTTCCTTTAGTGCAAAATGGTGACATGTATCTCACTGTCTGGTCCCTTGAGTTCATAAAACTGCCTTTTTTCATGTTGTAACTCACATGTGCTGACATATAAAACCAAACAAGCAAAGGCTGAGGAGATATAAGAGACAGTTCTTAGAGACATAAAAGGAGAACAGCAAGGTAAATATTGCCTGACAAATCCTTCCCTGACTACCACCAGTGGATTCACAGTGTGAATTAGAGAGCACTTGCTGTAGTTTTCTTCTTAACTTTCAAAAAAACTACTTTTGAGATGTTCAAATTGACTGTACAAAAGGTTTATGGTATTTATTTGCCTTCATACACTGAAAATGTACAACAATTGCACAGATGGGCAGTTTCATGTGCTTTTCATTAACTTTTTTCTTTTTAAACACACCTTCCCTGCTCAAACTAGTTTCTGCTGGTTTTGTTTTACAACATGATGGTTTATAAAATTTCTGTCAAACTGTGTTACTGTTTGATCATTTTAAGAACAATCAGGGTAAGTGTTGCCAGTCAGAGTTTTTCATCCCAGCCAAGTGGCAGTGTACATGTGGTACAAGACGTAAAGGAACACAAAGACTGATTAGCGTGCAAAGAGCGGTGCAGTGGTCTTTACTATTCATCATTAATGTCACAGCGGATTTTCAGAATCAAGAGACTTTTCCCACAGCCATGGCAGTTTTGCACATAACCATGGGAAAGAAAAGCCAAACAGAAATTATGCAACATGTGCGAGCATGGTCTTCAGCCACAAGCTCCTTTTCAGAAAGAGAAAGATTGTTCCTATCACATTTTCTTGCTAACTCCTCCTAAAGGCTCAGGAAACATATGGCAGAACAGCTTTCCTTAATTCAGAGCAGTGAACTTTTCCATGCATTTCCTGAAAAAGCTTCACTTCCTGAAAATGCTGCAGCATCTGCCTGAGAACACCTGAAGCCCTATCTGAAGTTTGCCACAAAAAAAAGATGAAGATGATCACTGTCATCTTTGGACTTCATGTTCCAAGTGGAGGTGATTTTAGGGAAAAATGAGAATCACAAAAAACCCCCAAGATTAACAAACCAATCTCCTGAAGATCCTAGAGACCTCCCAGTTCCCTTTTGTCTTCTGTGTTTCATTTCCAAATGTCCAAAAGTTGTTTCTGATTGTGCTTTGCCTTTTTTTTAAGTGGACAAAATCTAAATTCACACTAATCTCTACATATTAGAACTTATTTGACACCCACACAGAAAATTCTTTGTGTGCTTAACCTATTCTGCATGTGCAGACATTACTCGAGCACACATGCTCAATGGCCTAAAAGGCATCACTTCAGCAGGAACTTCCAGGAGGTGAATTCTCATGAAATTACTCTCAAAATGACAAATTTTAAATTCTTGCCAGGCAAAAATCTCATTTCAAGCAGCCAACACACTTGTATGCTTGAGAGGAATGAGCAACAATTTATAGCACATTGCCTGATTCACTGGTTAATAGAAGAAACTGACACACATCAGAATTCATACAGAGCCATGTCACCAGAGGAATTGTTTGGGGACCACTGCAGCAAGCACAACTCCATCACAATCTTCAAAAAGTGTGCATATCCACTCCTTTCTGTAGGCAGTCTGGCTCTCTGAAATCATTTAGGACTCTCCTAAGGAGACTCATGACTTTGGGGAAGAGGTGGAAGACAAAGTTCATGGGCAACAAATTAGTAAAGAAAGCTCTCAAATGATTTCTCTGTCAGATGATTTTCTATAAGTGCCTGATAAATGATAATTAAATCTATGTGATTAACAGAAGGTGACTTCAAATACATGGAGCTCAAATAAATATAGTGGCTTGTAACTTCATCATTTTGCCTCATGAGCCAGTCAGACCTCCCAAGTTAAGCAGTGCTGAGCCAAGTCTGAATTTAAATAGGAGATCCTCCAAGGGAAACTGAGTGCCTGTGTTGAAGGAAACAGTGCTGGTAGCCCTTGTCTGTCTGAGTTACTACTGAACTAAGGCACTTGCATGATGCCAACAGCACAGGGCTAAGACTGTAGAAGAAACTCAAATCTTTGAATCCTACCTGTTAGAGGTTATTAAAAGTCCCTCAACAGTATGTTAAAAACTAGTGATGTCCATGTAGCCAAATGTCATACTAGATAATTATAATACAACAAATATCCTGGCAGTTTGAAGTGGATACAGCATTTTCTTTCACTTCCTCCCTATTAAATTTCATTAAGTATTACTATAAGGAATTGCAAAGTTCTACTCAAGAGCTGATTTCACTCGTTGTAGTGTTAAATAAAAAGATTATAACATGTTGTGGTGGAATTACATTATTTTTTTAAGCCCCATGTTACTTCTTTTGTTTGATTTATTTCTTACACAGAGCATAGTAAGCAAATCTATTCAGAGAACTTTGTAATGCATGAAGCTAACCCAGTAACTCTTGATTCTTAGAATAGTTCAGTCTGGAAGGGTCCTCAGGAATTAATGTATTTTAATCACCTGTTCAAACTAGAGCCAATATCAAAGTTAGACCCGGGTGCCCAGAACCTCACTGCAATTTACAGGCACAAATCTTACTCTCTAAATTTGATATGTCATGTGAAAAAAGAAAATAGGTAGGGAGATATTTTTGGTTTTTTACTTGTTTTGGAAAAATCCTGTGCTGTAGCATTTTGCAAATTCCTATTTAAACTTTGCCCTGTTTTGGTTGCACTTCACAGCCTAATTCAGTGTGATGATAGTTATCACTAATGCCAGTTACTCAGAATGTTCACTGGCGTGAGTCTGTGAAATATACAGATAAATTAATGAGAGAGAGAGAGAGAGAGAGAGAGAGAGATGAAGAAAACATAGAAAATACCAAAAATTTTGAGGCGTGGTCATATTGTCAAGAATAGCAAATGAGCTTTTTCACACTCTTCTGAAAACTGCTGGTAATTGATTCCCATGGCATGGGTATTAAGTAAATACATTCACATTTTTGGTGCCAAGTGTAATGCCAATTACCAGAAGATTTAATTAGATTACTAGATGTTCCTGCATAGAAGAGGCAATTAGCAGTACCTCTGACAAAAAAAAAGAAGATATATGAAGAGAAAAAGGTGGGAGAGAACTTGGATTTGTACACCAAGCACTACTGAGATGATGTATATTCAGTATATTTGTCCTTTACATAACAGCAATATGTGGATTAGTCATTTGCTCATCCTTTATTAGTCCTAAAAGTGTTCTCCTCACTGCAAAAGCACAGAGAAAGTCTGGGCTGTAAGCTCTATCAGCCAGACTCAGAGGAGCCAGCACGCACCAGGAATCTGTGGGATGGGATCATTCAGACTGGTTTTGTGCACGGTTGTGTGCATTTGCTGCTTAATAGTTCTTCAGATTGCTGTTACCATGGACAAAAGCAACTGTTTTAGGAGCACTTTGAGTGAGAAAGGGATGATTCCTTTGGCTATGACTAATGTATAATGGTTAATACCTAGCCAGAACCATTTCCTGACTTCATACTAGGGGAAAGCCTAGTGTGCATCAGCTCCCTGACCTTCCTGTCCTGGCTGCCATGGAAAGGAAAGGGAGAAATATAGGCCAGAAGGACTGTGGATGATGAGAGACAAGGAGGTTATGCCATGCTGCAAACAGCCCTATCCCATACTCAGAGTTTGTGAGGACTGGGATACTGATAGCCTTTCTGACCACATATCCTAACAAGGAAAATGGATGGAAATTAGTAAGGTACAACCAGGACGTGGCAGAGAACAGCATGGACACACAAGTAAGTCCAGCTCTTCCCACTAACACAGATAATGCAGCAGTGACAAACGTGTGCTTTAATCCAAATTTACTTGAGTGAACATACCTGATTCTGCCTCAACTTCCTCACATCTCTGTAATTAGACCTCTACTTGAAGTGTTATTTGAATAAGCTCAGCAGATCTTGGCGGCACACCTCCCTGACAGCAGCCACAGCTGACCACTTCCCCTGCCAAGTGATGACTGCCAGTGCTTACTACTTACCTTTTGTGCCATTTGGATCTGGTTCTGTTCTTCACTTCTGGTCTCCAGCTCAAAGAGGTAACCTGTAATTCATCAGCTTTGGGGGAAATATGTGTGATCTCATGAATCCTGGATGTTGTAAAATATTGTTTTGTTGGTGAGGAGACAGAGGTCTGTACACCATTAAACTTGTAAAACTCGCCATTTTCCAGAGGTTTGCCAAGCAAGTCTTGAATGCCTCAAATCTTCCACAATCTGTTTGATATATCAGGAGGGAGATACAGTAAACTATCCATGAGGGTAGCTAGCACAGATCATAGCATCAAATGAATGACATTTATACACTATAAACTTACTTTAAATGCCCTGCTACAACAAGTACTGTAACATTAGAGAGGGCAAAGTTGGAGAACACTGATTGTGACCATGTGTAGAACAAGGATAATTTATTTTTAGCAATGTATTTCTGTTCTAATGCAATCCTACCACCCAACACACATGCATATGGATTTCTAAAACATTATCTAAGATTTTAAAAAGCTGCCATAAGCTAGAGCCAGAAAATGAATAGGTGCATGTTTGGTTTACATCATATTAGAGGTATAAAATGCGTTGAGGGTGGGGAAAACTTATATTCCCTTCACGGATTCACTGGATCATGTATTCCTCTCCAACCCAAGGTGCAATTCCAAAATATATTCCATAGTAATAATGGGCCTCTGTTTCAATATTCCAGAAATTGGCAGCCTTCAGAAAGAAACAATTAAGTCACTGCCAGTACCATTAGAGGGCTTCCATTCTTTGCTGCTATGGCACTCAATACACTGAGGAAAAGAAATGGATGGCAATGAGGAGGTAAAATACCAACTTTCCCTTTACACCTGAGTTTAGTGATGGACACAGGTTATTTTATAATTCTTCACTGATACAAATGCCTTTTGCAAGGGTTGTTGACTATACTTGTGAAATATTTGAAAAGCAGAAGTAGAACATTCATCTTTAAACTCCTGCATTTGGTACTTGCTTGCATCTTTGTAAGTTCCACTAAGAGGAGGGAGCTACTGGGAAAGGAAACCCCGCACTCATCTTCTGCTCAAACCTTTATGACAGAAATTCTCAGTCGTTCTCATCCATCATCTACAGCTCCAACTAAAATCCCTGTCAAGACAACCATAGCATGCTTTAATCCAAATTGACTGTGTCTTGTTCTGCTTCTTAAATCTATATGCAATTAGATTTTCTATTCAACTTACTCAGACCTTGGAGACCTTGTTACTTGGATGAGTTCAGCAAATCTCTGAGGCACACGTTCCTGACAGCAGCCACAGTTGAATCTTACACCTATAAGAAAATGATGATTGACAACCTATGTAATGTTTGAAACATAACTCTACTGGTTGCACTTTCTGTCTCTGACCCCCCCAAATAGTTATTCAAATTTAAAAAAAAAAGACTTTGAAGAGAAAATCTGAGCATGGCTGACTGCATACTGCAGAAGCTACCTACCTCGTGAAAATCCAGCTCCAAATGCATCATTATATTCATTATCTGGGCTAGTGGTTATGCTAAAACAGTGACTCTTGCACTTCCTGTGGAAAACTGCAAAGTCCTCCATGACATTCCTGTAAGGAAATAAAAAATTCATCTCTTTTTCTTCACTTGTTGTTATCCTTCTTGTGGTTTAAGCCCAGCCAGCAACTAAGTACCATGAAGTTACTTGCTCACTCCCACCCCTCTCCCGGTGGGATGGGGAGGAGAATCAGAAAAAAGTAAAAGCCATAGATTGATAAAAGAGACATTTAATAATTGTAATAAAGTTAATCATAATAATAGTAATGAAAAGGGAAATAACACAAAGAGAGGAATAAAACCCAAGACAGACAAGTGATTCACAATACAATCACTCACCACCTGCTGACCAATGCCCAGCCCATCCCCAAGCACTGATCAGCAACTTCCAACAAACTTCCACGGTTTATGTACTGAGCATGATGACCTGTGGTATGGAATAGCCTATGGATCAGCCCTTTGACCATCTCAGGTCAGCTGTCCTGGCTATGGTCCCTCCCAAGTTCCTGTGTACCTGCTGTCTGGCAGAGCATGGGAAATAAAGTCTTTGACTTGGCAACAACTGAAACACCAATGTGCTATCAACATTACTCTCACGCTAAATCCAAAACACAGCACTAGGAGTAAAATTAACTCTATCCCACCCTAAACCAGGGCAATCTCCTACCCTGAATTGCTGTTGTCAGGCCAGCCCTGGCATGCAGTGTCTGTGTAATATAGGCTTCAGCCATACTGAAAATCTGCACAAAGAGGACTGTTAAAAAGATGGGAGGAGAGAGGATTTTGGCCAGCAGTATCCTCATCAAAATGCTGAACTTCTAGCCTAAGAAAATGCCATGGGATCTTTAATCATGAGGCAGATGTTTGCACATTTCTTCACCCAGTTTCCTTACCTTCTGAATGAGGGACAGCAGAGTCAGTGTTGCCAGAAACTGATCTTTGCATCTAGATATTGCATTTATTCTAAATTTGATGACTAGGTCTCTGAATTATTCCCTCTGGGTTTAGATTTTAAAGGGTCATTGTGGTTTCTGCCAGCTGGTAAGGTCAGAAAAAACAATATTGCTGTTAGTGTTTAACAGGTAATACCACTTATTTCATGGAGTGGGTTTTGTTCCAGATAGGGATTGAAACTGATTTGTTTTAATGATTTAACTTGTTGACAAATAAACATTTGACAAAAAAAAAAAAAATACAATCCTGGCAAACCACACCATGCCTCTAGCTTTGCTTAAATTTGAATTCAGCTGTTTATTACATGACCCTTTGCCAGAATTGGGCAGTAAACTACTTTCATATTCAGAAGAATGTTTCCATTTAAAATTTACATTTAAAATTGCAATAAGATGCTGGATCTCATTCTTTTTGAGGAAACTGTATTGCATTACATTAGCTACATTTCTAGAGAAATGCATTCTGCTTCCTGTATCAGTTTCAATTAGCTGGGTGCATTACTCACCCATTTTTATCATGGAATGTTAAGGTTAGTGTAATTCCAAGTGTCACAAACCACAGCTACAAAACAGATTGGTTAGCTGTTAATTATTTAAATACTGCATCCTGTGCATAATGAATTTCTTACCTACGGTCATGATGTATTAATGACAGCTTGGAAGACTAAATCTATTGCTGCCCAGCATAATCCTGAAATATAATTTATAGTGCTTATTTGGAGAACTATATCGAGTACATTAAAGCCATATGGTCCTGTGGTTTCATCCCCAAGAGATGCCTCATCAGCTAAGAGAAGCATTATGATCAATATGTATATTACTCATTTTTAATAGAGTGTACTAAGCTGTAGAAGATTATTGTTCCTGCCAGTTACTTGAAAATATGAGGTGCAACAATTATTTTAAGATTGTTGGAGAGTTACAGTTATTCTCAAGATATAGAAAATATGTCTTTGTTTTGTTATGCTTAAAACTTGAAACATTCTCTAGCAGCTGAAATCCCCCAGAAAATAGCCTGTATAACTAGACAGGCTAAAACCTATAAAAGGTAAAAACCTTATTTGAGATGTAATGCTCAAGCAATTTGCTAAATATGGCTTCTCAGAAGGGAAAAAAAAAACCGAGAGAGCGAGAAAAGGATGAGAACACTATTTGTCATTTCTCTTGGCAAAAGGACGTCGCATCTACCACAATTATGCCTCTTTCACTGTTAAAAATAAAAAGTGGGAAGTATTACAACGATTGTTGCAGCCTTAGCAATCAGAGCATGTTGGATTTTTTAAGATTCATGTTCATATTCCTCAATACCCTGAGAAAAATACCACATTAATACCAAGTATTCCACCTCTGACCTGGTGGAAATCTTTGCAACTGCAGACAAAGAGTAAACTGCACTGCCTAGCTAAGGGTGCAAAGCCACAGGCATGAAAGATGAACATAAATTTTAAAACCTCACAAAGACAAATTTCAGTTATTCAATCAGATGAAGCAAGTGAGGGGGAATAACTCAGAAACACCAGAACTGCAAATGTTACAGAATTGAGTGTGAAGAAGATGAGACAGGGCCACATCAGGGGCTGGAGGCAGGGAGAGGGGGAATAAGGAGTGGGAAATTCTGTGCACCAGTGATGACTCAGAAGGTAAAACCCTCAGAACACAGTACAGAGAAATTCCCCAAAGTCTGAAGACATGGCTAAGGGACAGGACTGGGGGGAGTTTCAGTTGGAAGAGGAACCTAAGGACCAGATAGAGAGTTTAGACTTAAAACTAGGTCCAGAAATTCATCTGCATTGTGCTTCACCCAAACTAATAAATCCTTCAGTGACAATTCAGGTCCAGCTCTTTGAATATTGTCTGGAACTTTCACTCCTTCTGCTTTAAAATGAGATTCAATGGAAAACTTTTAAGCTGAGTTACTTTACCTTGAAGTGCAGAGGATTCAACAGAGATCAGCAGCCAGTTATGCTTAATCAACTTTAAGCATCCTTTCTAAAAGAAGTTCCTTAAAATTAGATGTGATGAATATTCATAGATTCATCTGTATTTTGTTCCAAACAATTTTCATTGGTTTTTTGAATGCTTGCTTCAATATTTTCTGCTAACTACTCGAGAAAAAAAACAAACCTACTTTTATTCTGAAATATTATCAGAGAAGTATAGTACTAAAATAGCAAAAAACCACCATAGAAGCACCATGGCAGAAACCCTCATATCCTTTTTATCCTGTTAAAGGCCTCAGCTGGGCTTCAGCTCTTGTGATGCATGATGGCCCACAGGCTTTTCCCATTTATGTGTTCCTCACCAGAAATTTCATTATTGATCTGCTATTTATGAGTCACTCAAATGCCCTCTGATAAACTGGGGATGCCACAATCCTCTGGCACAAAGGATGGGGCTGTTGGATCAGAAGTACCATAGCACTTTGGAGGGTGGCTGTAGATTTTCTGAGATACCTCTTTTACAGAGAAAATCATTCTCTGAGCCATCCTATCTAGACATCCCAAAAATCCATTAAAAAACTAGAAAACCACTCTTACAGACTCAGAGCTAAAGCTAAGCAGTTTCTAAGCATGCATACATGTTTCCAACCAATTTACATGTTCTTCCATAATTCTCAGTTTTATTTATTTCCAAACCTTCTCTCCCATCTTATTCATTCTGCATGAGCTATATATTATCTTATAGTATTTATCCCTAGCACATTTTTGCTTCC
Source organism: Climacteris rufus (assembly GCA_013398175.1). Lineage (NCBI taxonomy): Eukaryota > Metazoa > Chordata > Aves > Passeriformes > Climacteridae > Climacteris > Climacteris rufus. Next base: position 306,148 of record VZRZ01001378.1, read on the forward strand.
CCTCTCAGTTCCAGTTACATTAATGATGCCAATACTTTTCATGTATTCCTTATCTCTTGTTTCTTTTGTTGTGTATCTTGCATTTATACACACTTTCAAATACTCATCAATCCTTTTTATCTTCCCACAACAATCCTAGTTTTTATTCCCATTTCATAAATGTTCTCTCTTAATAATTTGTCATTTCTTTTTTCCTTTTTAGACCCAACTTTAGGGTTGAATTCCTGTTCCTTCCTTCCTTCCTTCCTTCCTGCCTTCCTTCCTCCCTCCCTCCCTTCACTCCCTTCCCTCCACACTTTCCAGCTTTTATTTGGCTTTGTTTTGATTCCTCAACTTTTATTTCTGTGCCAGAACTAGAGGTTCTTTAACAAAATCTACCTCCTCAGTTTAATGGATTACTGCTTCTTTTCTTTTCTTGCAGTGCTGTGTGCCCTGTGAACTCTTCATTAAACATGCTTAAGTAATTGTTGCATTAATTGTCTGTACACTATTTTGAAATACATTCATGTTTCAATGTACCTCATGTCCACAGTACCAAATTTTGCTTGTGACACTAGAAATGTTCCTGCAAAAAATGTTCCTGTTATCCTTTTTCAACATTAATTCAGGAGTACTGCCATATTTTGGATTGGAGTGAGTCCAGTACTGTTATTTTTGATGATGGACAACACTTTCTTCCTCTGGGAGATAAAACCGTCATATTATAACAAGCTGTTTTGCCTTGCTGCTTCAGGCTGCCTCTGGTCCAAAAGATGAAATCATAACAAAGCAAATGCCTCAACTAACAAAATAATCAAACACATCACTACTTAGAGAGAGGAGTATAAAGCTGCAGAGTTGAGGAATCAGACAGCTTGCAAAAATCAGTCTGTGTACACATGGCAGTAAGTCTACCTGGAGTTTCCCTGTCTGTTTAAAAGAGAAACAACAAGTCAGTGCTACAGACAAAACCTGATATACAAAACACACTGCAGACACCCATTTGTATATACTTTGGAGGAAAGACAAGGTTGTCATGAATAGACAAGCAAAACACCACAGAGAGAAACTTTGTACAGACTGTGGGCTCTCACCATTTCAGGGACACTAAACTGTCAACCTCTTATCCCTCTTCCCAAATCTTTCAGTGGAGGCAAAATTTGACTCTGTAAAGAGAGATGGCTGTGGGAAATACAGCTGATAAAAGGGAAGGAAAGCCTTTGCACTGTTACACACGTGAAAAAGCAAGAGATGGGAAAGGCACAGGTGCTACACAGTGACAACATGCAGCTCAATTGCAGTTTTGCTAACAGAGAACTATAACTGGGTATGAGATATTTGCTGAGGGTTCAGAGGCCAAATAAAGTGTTGAAATACACACTTATAACACAAAATTAAGAAACCAAATTGCATAGAATTTAAGAGTGAAAGGGAATTTCCCAAACACCATCTACACTTACTGTGCTATATCTAGTCAAATTTCAAACTATAATTGAAATATTCTGTGCTACCAAATACAACAAGGAACATCACTACAGTTGAACAGATGGCATGGATGTATCCCTTAGCACTCCGAGCCCAACAGCTGTGAATGTTGATGGGAGAAGTCTTCAGAGGCTCACATAGTCCTCCTAATCAGAATCTTTTTCTACACTGATCAGATCCAACAGGGCCTTTCTTAAGTTTTTACATGTTATAAGAGAATTAAAATCAAACAAGTATCCATTGAATACACAAATAGTAGCTTCCACCCATAGTGACAAGGCTATGCTCAAAAAAATTCCTCTTTATCAGCTGGTCTGAATTAGAAAATCAAAATAATTGCAGCATATGAACAGGACACAGGAGAAGTGCTAAACTTGACAAAGCTAAAAATAGACTTAGGAGGCTAAACGCAATATCACAAGGCTGGTATTAGAATATGAAGTTCCCAAAGGTCTAAGACTGTGTCTGAAGTATAGGACCTGGAATCACTCAGCATCCCCTGGTCCCAGATGTACCCTGACTCCACTCTGCCCAGGATCCATTTCAGGGTGAGAGTTGAGTACATGCCATCTGCCAGTCAACATGAGTTCCAAGGGAAAAAGTCTTGCCTCAGGACTTCATACAGATATTTACCTCTCCACTTAGACAGACCCTTTCAGTTCTCTTAGTAATGAGCTGGTTAATGAAACCAGCACAGAGCCCTTTCATTGCTATTAACCAGCTCAGACTGCTTGCATGGTCTCATTTTCCAGCATGAGCCAACCTGTGTCCTGGCTCCTGGCTGCACTGAAATAAGAATGATCCCAACAGTCTACCATTAATTATTTAATCTCAGTTACACTTGCATGAATCTGGTGTAAATTCAGGGGGAAAAATTGAGATATTTCTGATTCCAAGCCATATGATTCAAGTGAGGATCTGACCACCCAATATGTCTGTAGAGAAATTCTTATGCCCACTTAGGCATGAATTGCATTCATTTAGGCACCCAATTTGCACCTGGCTGGTCTACAATTTCTACCATTTCCTTCTTTCTCCTGTCAAATCTTCCTAACCTCAATAAATGCAATTCATGTTGTTTTGATGGATGGCAAAGAGTAGGTTAAATTCTTGCCCCAGTTTTGTATATAGAGTTGTTAAGCACCAGAAAGGAGACCAGCCAAAAAAGCACTGCATATCATTCTGCAGATCATTAACTGGAAATGTAATCTGCCCCACTCTAGGTGTCACATCCAAGAAAAGACCACAGAATTAGAAGCACACTGCTCTGAGCAGGGGAGTACTTGGTGTTCCTCTCCTTGTCCTGTGTGCAGGCATTGCAGGCAGCAGCCAAGCACAAATCAGCATTTTACACAAAATGTCTCAGAACCTGATAGCAGATCCAAACAGCTATTCAGCGTCACGCACTCTGAAGTGGTCATGTAATTTATATATTATGATAATCTGGTTTTCATCTAACCTACTAATTCAACCGTTGTTTCATTTAAATAATTGGCAATCTGACTCCCCACCCATGTTGAGGAACATGCACACTGCTCTGCTGCAAGGATACCATTAACCTAGACAAAATGTCATTAAAAAAAGAACAAAGATATATTTCCAAAGAAAAGAAACAGTATTCACTTTCACAGGGTCTTATCTCTCAAAATATGTTTTAAAATAGGTATAGTTTTGAACATTTAGAAGGAGAAATTATTTCTAACACTGCTTGAAAGGATCATTTCCAACACTTTATTTTAGGAAGGGTTTGGTTTTTGTTTTCTGGATTCTGTTTGGGTCTTTAAATATATCTACAGCAATGACTCTCTTTCCTAAAAGTCTTACAGAATGCTCTGGTGAGACCCCAGCTGGAGCACTGAGTACATTTCTGGTGCTCCCAGCATGAGAAGGACACAGAGCTTTTGGAACAAGTCCAGAGGATGGCCATGAAGTTGATGAGGACCGAAGCACCTCCCTATGAGAACAGGCTGAGAAAGCTGGGGCTGTTCAGCCTGGATAAGAGAAGGCTGAGTGGAGACCTCAGTGACCTTCCAGTACCTGAAGGGGCTACAGGAAAGTGGGATAGAGACTCTACGTCAGGAACTTTAGTGATGGGACAAGGGTGAATGGCTTCCAACTGAGAGAGGGGGAATTTAGGTTAGATTTACAGAAGTTCTTTATTGTGAGGGTGGTGAGCCACAGGCACAGGTTGCCCAGAGAAATTGTGAATGCCCCATCTCTGGCAGTGTTAAGGCCAGATTGAATACAGCTTTGAGCAACTTGGTTTTTGGAAGGTGTGCATGGAATTAGATGATCTTTAAGGTCCCTTCCAACCCAAAATATTCCATGATTCTATGATAATCAATCTAGCAGTGGCCATCGAACATCTAGCATGGGACTTTCAAATCAGCAAAGATAGCAAGAATCACAAGGCCACACAACACTGCTAGGGACCTTTCTTCTCAAATTGAGAGAGGTCAAATATTCCTTGACCTCTCTCTGCGAGGCTGTGTCCACTTTTGTCTTTAAACGCTGCTCTTTCACAAAGAGTGCTGTGCAAGCAGCATTCAGCACTGCTCGTTTTAGCCATGGTTTGCCTGTGCCCTGTAAAGCTGGACAAGTCTCCTGTGTACCCAAACATTCCCAGCTCCAGGTTACCTCATGATGCAAGGGATGCTACAACATGCAAACAGCCAACACTTTCAGCTTGGACAGTAATTTATGCAGAGGGGACACAGCCTGTTCCATTCTTACAGCATTTCACAAAATCAGCAAGTGTAAGACAGTGAAGAACCCCATCCACAAAATGCTATCAAGCATCCTTACCCTAATTACGAAGTTTGTGTGGTTTCTTTCAGTTTTCCACTTCAGTTTGCAGTAGTCAGCCATCTCACAGTATTAGAAGCAGCATAAAGAAGTCTCTGCCCCTTTCAACACGTGAATTAGAGGCTATCAATTGCAATTAAAAGGCATACTCAGACCATTCTCCACTTCTCCTGTTCTGCACCAGTGTGCAGTTATTCTATGCTGGTCCTCATCAAGAGGTGCAGTGCTGTGGAAGGAGGAAAGAAAAGCTGGTAATGACAAGTTACTCATTCAGATATTCTGTAAGAATGTAAAAAATTGCACATGTTGCAGGAAATAATTTACTCACTTTAATAGGCAAGTGTATTGAATATGCCTGTTGTACTTCTTTATACATTAATTAAGAGGGTTTTTTTAAAAATTGGAAGAATAATTGAATGAAAAGAGAAATAAATTGGGTCTTATTCCAGAAAAAAAACCAGCCTGGATTTCCTAAGTGTTTATTTAGCACAGTGCTATTTTCACAGCTCATTTCAAATTTTGCAAATGGTCTTTTTCATTACAAATTTTCAGGCCAATTCTGTTATATATAATAACTGAAAAGTTTCCATAGACTCACAAATTTTAAGAAGTTTCTCTTTTCCTCATCAAAATTTTCTCTTTTCCCTTTGTTTGCTTTCCATCATGTAATTTAAACCAATGGGTGGAAGTTCTACCCGTAAATAAATCTTTTCTCCCCGTTGCTTCCAATACCACATACGTTTTCTATACAGTTGGGCTATTCACACTTTAGATGGTTTTGTGAGGTTTTCCTTTAACTTAGATGTTACTTTCTTCAGTCTTATCATCATTTTAGGCTTCCTCTCATGTCTTAAGCTCAGACCTAAATACAGTTATAAGCCAAACTGACTCTTCAGAACTCCCCAAGCCCATGTCTCAAGTAGTGAAGTTTGCCTGAGTCACAGAAGACTGAAAACATGAGAGCACAAAGAGCTGAACTTTGTTACTCACTTTAGCAGAACTTCAGCTAAACTTGGAGCTTATTTGAGGAGAGCCTAAAACTCAAGGGTGGTAAGTAGATACAAACTGCATTGGTGTGGAAAGTAGTTCCTTCCTTGACAAAGAAAGCAGAAAGTAGCTTTCAGTACAGGAGTTAGGTACCAACACTGAATACATTTTGCTCCTGAAGTAGCCAGGCTACTGTATTTGGGCACAGAAAGAAATTTTTTATCATGCTCCTTTGTAAATGCATGTCAGTGAGATCTGTGTGTAAAGAGTGTAGATTAGACAATGGGGGGCAATTCTGTGGACCTGCCTGTGCTGACAGTGCCAGATGTCAAAAATCAGACACTAGCCAAAGATCCTTTCCTGAGGAACTTTCTGATATGAAAACTGCAAGAACTTAGGGGCACATGGACTGAGACTGAGCTGAGGCTGCCGTGGAAGGCACTATGAAACTCAAGTGCCAAACCTGCAGGAACACCATGGGCTGTGATTTCTCCTGGGCAGAATCACTTAGGGTTTAACATAGCCTGAGCACTTTTGGCTGGCTTTTGCAGATGGTTCCCAACTGTTCCATAACTTTTCTATGGGGATTTCAACTTCCAGTGCCCTCATGGTTTATCATTCTCTGATTTCAAGCCCTCAAAACCCACCAGATGTGAATACTGACAAACAAACCCATTTATCTTGGGAAGATGAACCAAAAGCAAACACAAAAATAATCCTGCATATTGGCTAAAAGTTCCCTCTGGCATCTTTCTTTGGAAATAAAAACTGCAAGACAGAAATTCTTCTTTCTTATTCTTACAAGCTAAGCTAATTTTTCTCAGTCACATTGAAAGGAGTGGAACAGGCTATCAATATAGCTCAATAACACTGTCAACTCTTTACTTTCTGCTACAGCATTTGGGATAAAAACCATGTTTGTTCTTATCACAGACGTCTGCCTGCAACTCTCTCTTTGCTTTACCTTCTGCAACATAACAGCTTGTTACTATGGTTTTATGTCAAATAAGCACATATTATTTCTTAGTCCCTCGATTCCAACCCCTCCAAAACCTCTGCCTGGGCTTGGTCCTGAAGCATGACTGACAATTTCTGTAGAACTGCAAAGGCACTCATCTTGTTCACTCAGCTGCTGCTCTCCTGTTTCCTGAGCAAAATGTCAGTGCCTAAGAGCTTAAATTGCTGATCTCTGCTCACCTGCAAGATACCAAGAGGAAAAGCATAAACAGTACTTATTCTACCAACCACCATACACCGCAAACTATGTCATTAATAGGATTTGTTAAGGTTGGAGAGAATAACCAAAACAACCTATGATTTCCCTGACAGCTCCAGATAAAGGGTAAATTTCTTCTGCCTGTTCTGCCCTATGCAGCTTTAATTGTATATTCAATTCCCACAGGGCCAAATTATACTCTCACTTACAACCACGATGTAATTAAAGTTAATGGAGTTGCTCAGGTCTAATTGAGGGCATAGTTTATTGCAGCAAATGTTACATTACAATAAATCATTGAGAAGGATTCCAAGCTCTATATATCACTCAGTTTCCAGAAATCTGAGTTAAAAGTCTTTAAATAAAACTTCACTGTAGTTGATAATGGTTGTCCTCACCAAAAAATCCATGAATATACAGTAAGCAGGCATACACAAAGTAGCACATTCATCACTTCTATCAGTTTCAATCACTATCCTATTTTTTGGTAGTTTGTTTGGGTTTTGGCTGTGATTTGTTGGATGATTTTTTTTGGTTGGTTGTTTTTTTAATCCATTTAAAATTATTTTAATGCAAGGAATCCTATTTACAAACTGATCTCTAATAAAGAAACAGTGCCACAAACGTACGTGGTGTGCACTACAGAAAGAGATGTTAATTCCTGCCTGTGTGTGTATGCACAGCAGAGAGAAAGGGCTTCTCCTCATCTCAAATATATTACTGTGCTGCAAACAAAGGCATCATTCTAACACCTGTGGGCAAAACAACACAGCTGAGTTTTAACCCAATTAGCTTAGGTGCCAGTAACAATAAAACCAGGACAAATTTGCCCATTCAAAAACCATCCTGTGGTAAAGTGTGACTTTAGATTCCAATACTAGCTGCACAAGCTTTGCTAGTATTCCCACACTACCGGTGGAAAAACAGTGTTTTATGTCTCTTTTCTGCAATTATACCTTTCAAAGTAGAGTGGATAAGACCTAGAACATGCAAAATGAAAAGTTTCAATGTTAAATTGTCACAACAGTTTAGTCTGCATGAACCTGACTGGAAATCTCTATCACCATGTTCTCACAGATAATCCCTTATCACCATCACAGTTCTACAGATCTGCCATTGTTACCCCTTCAGTTTATCAGAGGCCCACTAATCTAAAGCACCATTAAAATAAAAAGCCTTCAAACATTGATAGATAATACTGAGATTCAATTCCTTAGATGTGGTGGGGATGGTAGTGGTGTAATTAAGTTAACTTTAAAATTAGCTGCTTGCATTGTGGTAAGTAGGAAAGATTTGGAAAAGATAGCAGAGTATTTTTAGTGTTCAGAGTCAATGCTCAGAAAAGCTTCTCCCTTTCATTTCATTTTGCCTCACCTTTATGCTTCATGCTGCATTTTAACACCTTTAGGGACAGAGTATTTCATTTCCAGGCCTAAAATAGCTGGAAACACTTTGTGTGTGTGTGCAGCTGTATGATGTCTTTGTTCTCTTTATCTTAAATTCTCTTTATATGCTTCTGGTTTGCACAAGGTCTGTCAGGAGCTGCTGTTGTCAAAAAACACTTTCTCTCCTCTAGGATTGGTATTACCACAGGGAGCCTTGGGAGCCAAAAACTTCTCCCCAGCTATTAAATAAGTTTTCTTTTTTTAGTTCACCATTTTTATTCTGTAAGCATTGCTTAACCACACTGGAGTTTTTACAATACAGGCCAGAATGGATAAGTTATTATTTTCTTTTTTGGAGGAGCAACACAAAGTGTTAGCTTTTAAAAGTTAAAAAAAGGGTTATCTCCCGTGACTGGGAGTGATAATTGTGCCATTACCGGTCGTTTATCCCATGCTTATCCAGTGTCTAAGGGTCTCCAAATTTGAAGCTCTACTCACTTGTACAGTTCTGTTGTGTTGCCTGAAGGCAGGGAAAAGGCAGGCCAGGATGCAGGTGAGACTCTTAAAAGCACCATTCGGCCTCAGGTCCCCGTGCCTCCCCTACAGGAAGAAAATAGAAAAATACATCCGCTAGGGATCTCTCTTCAGGTAGTCTGTTGGCCTGCAAATTGGAAAACATATCATGTCTACTCACCCACTTACATTTTTCCCTTGATATTTTGTACTGCCTCACATCACTGTATCTTTTGAAGATTTCTTATTTCAAGTACAGCCAGCAGTTGGAGACTGCCTGTCTGGTTCTACCACCACTGAGCAAGTTTGCAGTCCTCAAAGGTATTTTAGATTAGTGTCTATATATATATATATAATGTGTGTGTCTGTGTATAAGGAGAGAAATATATAAATAGGTACATGAAAATATATATAAGCAAATAAACGGAGACATTACTTTTTTAAAAGGTATGATTTTACACTGTTTATGGTCAGAGTTGATTTTTTTTTTAACTTCAATTCCTTCTTTCTTCCCAGATCTAAACTACCACAGATTTATGTACCATTCACCTTCCAGTACTTCAGCTGCTGGGGTTTGTTCAGAGATGGCTTCCCAGGGCTCCCTGCCAGCTTCCTTTGGTCCTAATAAAATTGATTTGTGCAGCTCCAATAATATTCCTGTTGGTCACAACAAAAAGCCCAATTAATTTGATTATAGGACAAGAATATGCTTATTTTTAGCTCACAGACTGAGGTACATGACCACTCTGTTGGCTGGATTCTCATCTATTTGGGAATAGATACAAATAGATATCTATGACAGATAATATATAACAGCTAGAAATATAGAATAGATGATAATAATAACAAGAGATATAAATAGATACAAACCTAACAGGTTCATCAGCTGCCCAGGAGTAGCCCATACCCTTCTTGAACTGCAGACACACCAGGCATGGCCCTGCACATATGGTTAAGCACTGGCCCCAGTCAATAGCTGAATCACAGGGCCAGTCAGAAGGGTGTGCTGGCAAAAAAAGGAGGAGGAATTCAAATGTCTGGCCATGGGAGGAAATGAGCCAGCAGCTGCTGCTAAAGCCAAAATCAATGGGCTGTTCAGGGATCCAGCAACATGGCTGGCATGAGCTAGACCTGCTCCACCATAAATTAATGAGTCCTCTGGGAGCTTTGTCAGCTACTGTCTATGAATCACTCCAGGACCTCCCATTCCCCTCCGCAGAGAGTCTGCATCTTCTGTGGCTTTTGATCACATGAAGATTTTGGTATTTTACTCAGGAAAGAGGAGAGTTAGGCTAACCCCACACTAACATCCAAATACCATGCACATCTTGCAGCATATGTCTTCCACACTAGATGGAATGAGTGAAATCAGATACTTCTGTGTTTAGATTATTTCAAGCAAATGTATCAGGACTCTCTTGGGAAGATTTAGCCCTCTTCCTCTTCTAATGGCAAGCACACAGTGATCATGACAGCAATCTTTACCTGAATACGTCTAGCTGCTATTTCCACAAGACAGTTTGGGAAATGGAAAAGCACCTTTTCAACAAGTTTTTTGAGGGACTGCCTTCATTGCAAGTCAGTGAATTTTACTGAAGATTGGCATGAGACACAAAATACAAAGATGTGCAAATATTCCTGTTCGTCATTAAATTCAATTAAGTTGTTATAGTTTAAACTTAATTGGAACTGTGAGGTTCTGCACGCAACCATACAAGAGGTATGAAAAATTAAAGGTATAGGAGATCACCAGCAGCAGGAGGGTACTCCATATCTTTGCAGGACATTGTATGGCATTTTTTAGGAGAAACACATGGCATGAAATCACTACAGGCAGTACATACATACTGTTTACTGCCCAGTGATCTGATTGATATTTTCTGGAGAGTTAATAAGGAATAATAACATGTATAAATGGGTTATACTGGGCTTATGAGATCATACATGGCTTTAGAAATGTTTCAAAATGCTGCCTGCCACTCCAACAGACAGGAAGAGATTATCTGCATTATTTATTTATTTTTTTAGTAGCCACGTATTTACACTGTTGCTGTAATGTCTAGCCATTTTCCAGGGAAATTATGTGTGATCTTGGAGGTTTTTTTACCCTCTGAACACTTTTGATCTTTTTGTAGTCTTACAACCAAAAGAGCACTTAGTCTAAAGACTAACAAGGGAAAGCTACGTTAAATAATTGGGTTCTTGTATTGAATGTTTAGTGTGGCACATGTGCTGGTCATTCTTATTTTGTCTGGCAACAAGTTCCATAATTTTAGATCAGCTCCTGTGAACATTTTGCTTCCTGTGGTTACGAGACTTTTCCTATGTTGTTGACAGCTTCATTTTTTCAGAGAAGCATGAGGTCATCTTGGTTCATCTGCTATCCCACAAAAAGGAAAGATCTGGAAGAGCTAGTGTACTACAGAAAGTATTGGTGTAGGTCAGAGCATAGTTAGAAACGTAATGTGTGGGATATAATAATATATAAAAAACATGTTTACTCATTTCCCAGGAGAAAAATTACAACTGATATATTATAATTAATTTATAACTACAGAATTAATACCCATCATATTGTGTGATTATTCTTTCCAGTTTTATACAACATAACAGGCAGCAAAATCAAATTATTTTAAAATGAAAAGTCATTAAATGAATATACTAAAATGCATCCCTCATCTTATTCTAAGGCATGGTGTCACATATCTTAAATCAACATTCTTAGGAAATTAATTATTTTTTTCTAAGATTCTTTATCTTTTAATTTTGCTTGTAGAAGACCTGCCTTGTACAGAAAAAGTATCATCCATGCTTCCAACTAAAGCTCTCAGTCACCACTAAAATTGGAGAAATTGTCATTATTACTGCTGCTGTTGTTATTATTATTGTCACTGGCAATGTAGGAGAGTTTCCCACAAGCAGATGCTCCTTCCTTTCATTCGCTGTGCTCATGAGCTTTTCAGCCTTGATTGAAATACAAAAATGGGGCAAGACAAAGGTGCAAGGTACAGAAAAGCATTCCAAAAGACTTAGACAGACAAATTCCTAAACTCATAGTATCAATGAGAACTTTACCTGCGATGGGCCAGGATTTCACCCTGTTGGTTTCCCCAGGAATCTACAAGGTCTGTTGTAACACAGCTCATGCCAACTTCCAACTCAATATCTACAGTTTAATAGAGCATTTCAAAGCACCATGACCTGTGTTAGGAGTCAAAGGAAGGGCTGAGCCCGTTCCCACAAACAGATTCACTGACTCCTCTTTCCCATTATCAGAGAATCATATAATATCCTGAGCTGGAATGGACCCACAGGAATCACCGAGTCCAACTCCTGGCTCTGCAAAGGTTGTACAGGGAGAGGGATGCACTTATCCCATGGCACTGAGTTGTTCCCAGAGGCCCAGCTGAGCTTCCCAAGTTCAAGCTGAGCAGCCAAAATGAGTGTGGGTGAGAGGAAGCTGCAGTACTCATGGTGTACAACCAGGCTGCATGGTGCCCTCTTGGCTATCCTTTCAATCAAAACAAACCCTTACGAAATGAATAACTGCCTTGACTATTTAAACTGGTAACCTTTTTCTAACATTGCTGTTCATAATTAGATTTCACAGAAAACCAGACTGGTGGGTTTCTCTGAGCCTGACATTTTTTTAGTGTGAAATATGTTGGATCAGGTAATCAAAAGGCCTCAAGGTCAGGTAACACGACTGAATTGCTGTTAGTAATTAAATGTGCAATAAATAACAGTACCTGCTGTAGCTAGAAAAGACCGTGTAGGTAGCTTCGTGTTCTGTTTTATAAATCATATTTTAAAAAGTGTAGGGGTTGTTTTATATTAAACATGGTGCTTATATGTGCCAAAGATTTATTAGTCCAGTCTGTCTTAGGGTGAGTGGCTGCAGTCCAGATTCATGTGGTAGAATAATAAAAATTTTTAAATGGCTGTAGAAGTTGACGGACCAAAATGGAGTTAGTTACTCCATTGGCTGCCCATGATGTCATAGCCATGGCTACAGCCCCATATATGTTTATGAGAGGTTTATTCCTCTTAATTTCCACCTATATCATAATAACAATCAGACACTCAAAAGCAGACTGTTCTTAAGAAATCACTAACCTTCCCTGGTGACTGGAGTCTCTCAGCCCCATCTACTTCACCCAGAACCCGGGATCTGCACTGTGCCCCTGAATTTCTCTGTCCCTCAAGGCTGATCAGCCTTTGCCTACACACTTTGCTGCAAAGGAACAGCTGTATTTAGGGTTAGGGCTTGGGCAGGCTATGGAAGAATTTTCTGTTTGAAGCACTTCGCATGAGACTCTGCAAACACATATATCATTTCCCTTTTGCAAGTAGCCTCACTCACTTCAATGTCACCATTATGTGAACAAAGTTATAACCCTGCTTAAAAGTTTTCAAGAGACTTACTACCTGTATTTTCAGAGGCCAAGAACGTTGACGGCTCTTAAAGAAAATAAAATGAAATAGAGACACGCATGATTTGGACTATGTTTAGAATTTTCTCTAATTGCTTTAATCAAATTCCCACTAGGCATTGAAATTAAATTGTCTATGTTAGCTGAATTCCACTGGTCATTACTGGCTGGCAGTGGTTGATGTATCAGATTTTCTATTCCTTGTTTTTCTTATGCATGGGTGTATTTTATATAGGCATTACTGGGGTGTCTGGCAGCCTCCCAAAGAAACTGCCTTAACTTCATGGCAGGACTTTTTAAAAATACATTATTTGATGTTTCAAAATGGGTGCAAATCCAAATTTTGGTCTGACTTTTTAAATCTTTCTATCATGCAACCTGTTTCATGAATTTTGAATGGTACCTTGCACTTCTATCTGCCTACCATGAGTAGGCAGATAGGCATACTTGTACTCTACTCCAGAGAGTACAAGGACATCAATTTGAAGGATTTTCTTATACATTCAAAATTGGAGAACCTGGTCTGCACTAAGCAAAATACTATACTGGAGGATGCACCAATTTTCTAGTGCTAAAAGCCCTAGCTACCAAAAAAAAAAAAAAAGTATTTTGATTAGTATTTAAATGAAAAAAAAAAACCAAAAACAAAAACTCTTGCCTAAAGGCAAGAATTTCTCAGGTTCATGTTTTGCTCGGGTTTTTTTCTTTTTAAACCTCCTTTATTTAATAGCTATGCCTTCCAATTAGCATTACTTGTTATAAACAATACATTATATGTTCTTTTTAATAATCTATTTCTTTAAAACTTCTGAAGTGAATTTGTGAGGTTGTTTTTCTCCTGTAGAAACTGTTTCCAACCACAGTAAGTACAAAACAATTTGATTCCTGTGCCCAAATAGTAAAGGCTTCTTGTGTCAATACCACATCTCAGCATCCCCGAGGAGCAGACGCTTTGTGTAAATTGAATTATAAATTACACTCTGGTGAAGGAAGTAATAGTCTAGTAGCACTTTACTCTTAATGCCACAGTTGTGTTTATTAGTTTTGGCTGTTTGATAAATAGAGAGAGGTTTTAATTTAACATAATAGTTCTTCGCACAGATAGAGAGCCATTACTGATCCAGCCAAGCAATATCCCTTCCCATGGGAGACCCTGTCAAAAAGGAAACAATATCAATTTAATTATTTTGCTTTCTGAACGTGCTGCAGCCTTGGGTATTGACTTCATGTTTTTCTTCAGTAAATGTAGCACATATTATGGCATGAAATTTAATGAACCTTCACTCTTATTTTTTAAACTGAGAACTGAAAGATTCTTTTTTAAATAGACATGTAAAGAATTGTATTAGGTTTCTTCTATGCAGCTATGATTCTTCTTCCAGCTCTGTAATTTCATTGTAATTTTAGAGCCATACTGTAGCAAAACTCCAGGGATTTCACATACAGGGGTGTTTAATGCTCCAAATGTCTTTAGTTGTGCATTACTAATCACAAAGGATTTGGTTTAAAAACTGTTCTTTTAAGCAGTAAAATATCTTCAGAAGTTACCAAATAAAAACAAAAAGAAAGAAAACTGGCTGGAAAAAAAAATACACTCTTCCAAAACATATTTGAGAGGCCTAATTATCATGCATGAGTTCCTATTAGAAGGTTAGTAATAGCAGTAGAAAATTAGTCTTGGATTATTGCTTCCTGTGCAAGGGAGCGTTATTCAAAGTGTAATGGAGACAAATCCAGTGCTCAGCAAGTGCTGAAAAGTTTGTGACTGGAGAAGCCCCAGCTTTGGAGCTGACCCCACAGTCATTTAAAAGCCTCAGTGAGACCATGTGGTGGCTGTGCTGAGTGTGTTTTCTGACAGTGCTGCAGACACACACCACAGAGCTGGTATGCCAAGTATCTACAAAATTAATCTCTATTTACGTTCACAGGGATTTCACATTGCATTGATAAGAGGAGAAATGACAGCCTGTGATGATATGGTAATCTCTGTGATATAAGCACTTACAGTTTGGAAACATTTGTGTTTTAAGTGGTAGCTGTATCTACAGTTATGGCTGCCAAAGAATTCTTTTTATCTGTTTTTAGTTGCTTATGAGTTTTTTTTTCCAAAATGGATATTTTTGCCTGATATGTTCCATGCCAGCTATTTTGCTTAGACTCAGATGTTCAGGATAGACTGATGAAATTCTTGAGACATATCTTGTCCAGACTTGTCCTTATTCTCTATCCCAACTGCTCTTTGAAAAGCTGTAGTGCTATCATCCCGTGAAAAAAAAAATTGAATTTATAGACCAAGATGCATAGTGCACTCTTAAGTTTCTGCCTGAGATCCACCTGAATTGAATACATCAGTTCAGGCTTAAGACACATTCAGTAGAGCTTCTTAGGGACTAGCTACGAGCAATTTTTCACAGACAATTTGCTAAAAGCAAGCTGCAGCTGCCAGTAATCACCAGGGTGCTAAAACCTACAGAACTGGGCCTGGGCTGTGCTGGACAGCCCGCATCAGTTGCATGAACAACAACTTTCTACTAAGAAATGCAGCAGAAGGTGCTACTACTCACTCTCAGCTCAGAACAGGGCATCAAACTGGGAGCAGGAGATGACCTTGAGCTGTAACCCAGCCCTCTCTAGTAGTTACACTTTCAGTACTATGAAAGAAGCTCTCATGAAAAGACCTAACCAGCATTTTTCTTATTACTATTACTTGCCTACAGCTCTGCAAGCCCAGAAAATTATGACATTCCAATTAGAAACTCAAGGGAAAGAGTGTGGGACGGGGCACTCAACTAAAGCAAAAAGATAAACATTTTGACAGAAAACAGACTTTCAGCAGAAATTTCATTAGGTCAAGAAAATCAATTTTCTCTCACACAGTCAACTAAAAAGCAAGCAACCCCAACCAACTCTACTCACTCCCCTTGGCTAGAAATAGATAAATAGCAACTGCCCAATTTTATTAAAGAAGCTGAAAGGTTGCACAGGAGAAAATAGGAAGACTGTAAGCTGAACCCATCTTTCTAATATGACCAGTGACTGCCATGCTTCTTTTCAGCATCTGTTCTGGTAAGCTTGATATACCACTTTTCTATATCCTTCTGCCAGGAAACAAGTGACAGGACAGGAGGAAACAGCCTCAAGCTGTTGTCAGGGAAGTTTCAGGTTGGACATCAGAAGGAACCTTCTTCCTGGAAACAGCTGTTAAGCATTGGAACAGGCTGCCCAGGGAGGTGGTGGAGTCACCATCCCTGGAAGTATTCAAGAAACCACTGGACGTGACACTCAGTGCTGTGATTTAGTTGACATGGTGGTGTTGGGTCAAAGGTTGGACTTGATGACCTTGGAGGTCTTGTCTAACCTTTATGATCCCATACAGATCTATTCTCTGTGATTCTGTAGAAATCACTGTGCTCCTCTAGTGCCAGAATGCAAACCAGAATTTCCAAGCCCCAACCATTATTTGCTGCACAAAAGGATCCACGTTTTTGGACTACAATCTCTCCTTTGCATTACTTTATAAAAAATCATATCTACTATGAAGACCAAAAGCAAAAAATCCACAAAACAGAAGGGATTTCAGCTAATTTTCAGAGAGCTGTGATTTTTTGCTTATTAAGCAAACATTACTAAGTGTTATTATTTGGTTATTCCTAAAAGCTAGGAAGCTCAGTGGCAAAAAACTTAATCCAAAAAGTGTTTCACTTGCAAAATCCAAACTTCAAAGCTTTAAAAAAATCTACAAATAAGCTTCCCATGCATCCACTGGGGAACATTCTGCAAAAATAAAATCTACTTCAGCAAACTCTAGAGGATGAAAAAGCAGGCATAAAGTCATCTAACCTTATAATTTGGTTCAGTAGATAGAGAGCATTAAGGATGCAGGCAGAATAGAAGAATTGCTCTCCAGTGGAGTATCTTTCTCTTACTGACTAACTTAGCCTGGCTACTCTCAGAGAAACAATGGATCCCACCAGACCTGTCACCAGGAAAATTAATTAGAAACATCAATCCAGGTATACAGTACAAGTCATCATGTATTTTACAAAATCTACTCAAGTTGCATTCAAACTGCATTCAAACCCTTCTACAGCACTCAGGCACTTCCAGCATGATTTTGGAAAGAAGTCTGTGAAATAAAGAGTAAATGTCAGACTGACAGATATGATCAGCTATGTGCATCAATCAATCCAGTGACTGGGTATTTTGAGCCATTAGCCAAAGCCTGCACCATACCCTAGAGAGAACTGCTTGAAAAACGTTGTCACAAAGGACAAGGAAACACCAACTTCATTGTTTTTAAGTAAAATGGGTCATTTTGGAGACTATAATGAAAAAACATAAGTCCCCAGATGGTTTTGAAATGTCATCACATTGCTCAGTTTAAATGCTATGAAGGGGCTAATGCCAGTTTGGTAATCCTTTTCCCCTGTAACCAAATAACCTTCTCTTGAAATTACCTATAAGCTTTCCTTACACTGAAATGTTTAGAATAGTAAGGGACAAATCTAACAACCCATTCTTCATGCATATAACCAACTAACTTGGGTGGCCTGCTCCAATAATACCATCAGTTTCCTTTCCAATTAATTCTACTCCTTTGAAGACCAGATAATGAAGAGCACTGATCACTGTGGTGTGACTGGAAAGATTGCTGGGACAAGACTTGGCTCTCAGAGTCCCTTCTTGTTTCATAAAGAGGCCCTTCCCCTGCAGCTGGTTTCTCATCTTACTGATTACCTGCTACATGAGAAATTTCAGTCTGGCTTCAGGGCTGGACCCAGCCCAGAGGCTTCTGTCGAGGTTGTTATAATTTATTTATTGTATTTCAGAATCCAATTAAGCCAAGCCTCTATCTGGCTTGCTGCACTGGCAGCATTTGGTACTCTTGGTCAGAGAGTGCTGGACCACCTTCAACACCTTATGAAACTTTCAGCTTGGAAGTTAACGTGAGGCAGGACCCGCTTCTCAAAGATGTGAGTATATGCTTAAGCCCTGCTGTAATGAATGGGACTTAATACCTGCTAAAAGTTAAGCATGTGCTTATGTATTTTTATACACAGGGTAGAATTCCCCCTGCACCTACAGAAATGGAAATGCTCAAACGTTTTGGAGCCTTGGAGCTTTATTTCTGAAATGAAAGGGGGTTTGTGACTTTTTTAAACACTTTTGACACCTTTTCTGAGAAAAAAATATATTTTCAATGAAAGAATTTTCACTGTGATGTGTCAGGCTGAAGAGTCTTTCAAGGCTTATTAATTTATTTATTTTTGTTTTAAATAGAACTGTGAAAAGTGCAAGTCAAAGCAGGTTTTTTTTTCCTAGGCTGGGTTTTGGGGGCTAAAACCAAATTGCTTTTGAGCATTTCCTAAGGATCTTGTTCATCTCTGTTACATTGACACAACATCACTGGGTTCATCTAGAATCCACTTGTCTTTTTCACTAGTTCATAATTTGGGATTTAGTCCATAACTTATCCTAATCAATGTAGTTCAAAGATGAGATCAGTGGAAGAATGATTCTGTTACTCCTTTGCTGCTTGTTCTGTCTCAACACATATAGTTCAAACATGAACAAAGAAAAACACATTTAAGCTTTTTTTCATTAAAGAAATGGCTGGAAATTATGAACAACAATTTGGGATATAAGTGCTAGAAAGAAATGGAAACAAACTAGAAGCTCACCTCATCATTGCTAGTTTGAGTGACTATATATTGCTTCATACAACTTTCACATTCCTCCTATGAAAGGGAAAAACAAGGGATGTAATTAATGCTATTTAAAGACTGTCTTTCAAATGTTGTCTCTTTCTGTAGAAGAAAGAACCAATACATTTCTCTAGCCAGTTCAGACTTCATCTACAGAACAAGAGAACAGTCTTTCCTTTAGACAACATCCATGAGTAGGAAAAAAGATCCCCAGAGTAGTGGGGAGAAACAAAACTGGAATATTACATTGCAGTAATAAAACCAGCAAGGAGATTAGAGGTAGAGCTTTATAAAATACAAGAGCCAAAAAACAGCTTCCTGAGTCTCCTGAAGGAAACATCAATATGTTGGCTAGTCTACTTTTCATTATCACTTCATAGTTTAGAAGTTGTTGTTTTCGCCCCATGACCCTTCTCCATCCACCTTTTATGTTGAGTCTTCAGGTCCAAAATCTGTTAATGCATTTATCATATGCTTTAGGGACATATTCAAACAGCAACAACTTGTATGAGTGCTTTAAATTATCCTGACTAACACAGGCACAATTTAAGATGCCTCTGGCCTGAGCCACTAATGATGTTACACACCATTAATGGTGGAATTCTCCTGCACAATTTACTCCAAAGAAGCATGGAAATAGACATAAAAACGGGTGTCCTGCAGTTTTATTTTTCAGAGGAACGCCTGTAAGGCTGCAGTAAGCTCAGCACTTCCACAGCTTTAACAAAGATAGCACACATCTGAAAGAGAAGCTGAAGTAGCCAACACCAAAGAACTGATTGAACACACAACTTTTGCTGTATGGCTCCTTTCTGATACACAACAGACACGCTCATGCTTACACACACAAGGACTAAACTCAGTGACGATGTAGGAACTAAGCTGCATTCAAACACAAAAATTTCTTTGAGCTTCTGATTCACCTCCCAACTCCCGCACCAAGTGCCTGTTAACTTATGCATTATTATTTATGCAATGTCACAGCTAGAAGATCTAACTCAAAAAAATTGTCAGTCATCAGCTACCTCAACCAAGTAATATATCCACAAAAATCACTATTTTCAGAAAGACCACAGAGAGAGACAAGAAGCTTTGGCAATCCGGCCCTGGTGAGTGCACTGCCAGCACTTAATAAATAAATTTAACAATACTAGTAAAGAATGAGTAGCATCAAATAAAGTACAAATTCTGCAACATATAATGTATTATGACAGCAACTAAATATAGAATGGAAAGAAATTATTAAATGCTGTTTGCTGCATGTAAAATTATTAATATAAGGTGGAAAATAATTTATTTTTAAACATACAGAAACAAAGGTATTCTGTGCAGTTATTCATCTGCAGTGCTGACATGACAGTATCCTTTCAGAACACCTTGCCCCACAGTCAGGACTGTGCTGCAGGAACTGCAGTTTTCAGTGCTGCCATGCCAGAGTGATGGCTACAGCCTGCAAGCACTAAAACATTTCAGGATAGGCAATAAACACCCTTCAAGCCCTTTAAAGACATTGCTCCACATCTATCATGCACAGTGCTCTGGACTGTCAACATGTCATCTCCCATGCTGCAGCAAGAGGAGCACAGAGCAGTTTTCACTTACAATGATTTTCGGCTGTCACGCATGAAGAGCAGGTGTGTGCCAGGCCTTGGGAAAACTACACAGACCAGGGCTCCCAGCTCCGAGGATATCTCCAGAGTTATCACAAACACAGGAGACAGTAAAAGAAGGTCTTGGGGAAAAAAAAAATAGTAGAAAGTTACAGATCCATATAGCATTACCTTGAAAGTTCTTCAGATACTTGCAGTGTGAAATTGCTGAACTGTAGAACACAACCTGATGCTTAAATTGTTCTCATGAGTAAATTTCACAGCAAATGATCCATCTATAAACAATAAACAGGAGAAATGCCTGTAGACGGCCTGTCGTCTGGCAGTGAGAGAAGATCACCCACCTCCCACCCCGTATTATCCTGTCCTTTCATTTGAATACCTGTCAAAAACTGGGAAACACAGCAATCACACAACTTCTAGATTTTCACAATAATGGAGCAAAATTTTATCATTTATGATTAAAATGCTCATTGTGAAAACAAACATTGATCTGCTGGTGGTAAAACTCAACTGTGTACTGTGCCATTCTTGATTTTTACCTCTCATTAAGTAAATTGCCAATCAGTGCTACGTTTTCCTTTTTCTGGAATGGTCCAGACCTTAATGAAGAACATTCCATTATTAAAGCTCTAAAGATTTGCCTGTGTAAAGACTGAGGAGAGGTCTAGGAGATTTGGACTGTAACATGATAATGTTAGAAAGTTGTCAAGCTGTCAAAATGTAAAGTACTCCAAATACTAAAGTGTGAGGTTTAGGTATTTCTTTCCACTGATATCAGGAAGAGCTCCATGGCCTAAATTCTCTTACTTCCTCTCATAAGTCCTCATCTCACCGCTCATCAGAAACTGGAGATGATTCGGGGAGAGATTTTGAACCTCAGCTCAAACCAGCAATTTCACTGACTGCAACAAGGGCATTCATGCATGAAAGTGCTCTTCAGTGGGAATGTCTGGTTCAATGTGACCCCAAAAACACTTTGGTTTGGGAAATACAAAAGCGTTAGTGTTCTCATCTTACAGTGCAAGGGAGTACTGGAGCAGAGAAGATGACTTTCCTCAACACAAAAGGGAATACAAAGCACAGGTGCTATTGTACTTTAACAGTATTAGACTACCCTGTTCACCAATTCCTTTGGCATCTTTCACTTGTATGAATTAGAAAATAAATAAATGCAAATGAGAAAACAAACCAGAGCCCTTGGGCTCAGTTTTCCAAATTTGGCCCCAAGTGGGTTATTGACTTAGGAAAAATACTGAAGAGTGTGGAAAAATCTATTCTTGTGACAAAAATTTCTCAAGAATATAAGTTGGCAGAGCATTAAGACACTCTGGTGATATGACTGCAGTAATGATGGGAACAATATGTGCAGAGACCATTGTCATACCAATGTGAGGAATGTAATCAGATTGGTATCTTGTGATCCTTTTGGATGCTACCTCACAGCTCAACACAACACAGATGCTTCACTTGTTAAATCACTTAACATCTCATAATATACAGGATGCCAAGGCATATTTTGCAAAAGGCAGAGGGAGTTTGTCACTCACCTCAGTAGTAACTTCGGGCCCTAAGTGAAAGTGCAGTTGAATTAATGGATAGATACGGCCTCGCCCTGAAGAAGTAAATGAAAGAAAGTTTTAATTATTTCACTGGGACTTGGACCAGGACTTTCAATCAGACAACTGGGAGAATAGCCAAAAAACATCTACACAAACTGCAAATCATGTCTTATACTAACTGTGTGCCTTCTCCCCTATACACACTGCTCCAAATGCCCACAGGCCCAAAGCGCAAACGCTGCTCCAGGGACAGTAAGTATGTGCTGCACATGGGCCATGCACGTCCAGCACAACTGCTTCTGCAGTTCTTTTGCTTCCTTTTGTCTTTTCAAACACAATGACAAAGAATTTACACATGTACTCGAGCTACTCTTCATATACATATATGGTTTCTTGCCTTTCATCTGCTCTTACATCTTATGCTGACAGATGAACAATGCACAGGATCATAAATGGAAGCAACACTAATTAAAACTAACAAAGCCAAAAGGACAGTCCCAAAAATAACAGCTTGAATACGAAGGTATGTTTTTCCCTTAGAGTGTAACTCATACAACAATAAAAATAACAAGTCAACAACAATGCTGAGGATCTTCTCCAATGTAGGCAAAGTGATATCTAAAACTGCTACAAAAACCCTACTATTTATTTTTGACAGACCAGATCTTCAGCTGCTGCTAATGGCTTCAATAGCTAGCATTCTGCAATTGGAAGTCTGGCCCAAACTTTATAAAATTGCAGGAAGAAATGTTAAAGACAAGCCTGGCTCTATCACAGTGCTGCCATTAAACTACCTGCAAAAGGTTTTGGCAGCAGATACTAAGGGCCAAAGCTTTTCAATCCCAGTCCAGCCCAGAGAAAAATAAACTTGTTTTCAATTAAATAAAATTAATGTGTATCAGTCAGAGATCTTCAAATTCAACTCCAACAGAAACATCCTTAAGTACTGTAATGTACATGTCTGCATTTTGGAAAAGTAAAGCTTTGAAAATATCTGGGCAGACTAGATTCAATATGCAATCAAAAACCTATAGTTCTCATTGCAAAAGTTCCCAACAGCAGTGAGTTCCACAGCCATTGGCTCAATTTAAAGAGCATTATAGCGAAAACTGCAGGGTTTGGATGTTCTATGTTCCTTGCAGCCCTGGGATGAAAACCATTTGTGAGTAAATTTTTTTTCCCCTAGAGAGCCTAAAAAGATTGTTCACTATATGAGTGATTTAGCCAAAAATTTAATTTGTAACTGTGTCATTAGAACTGTGTAAGAGTAACTGAAAGAAACAAATATCATAGACTCATATAATCACAGAATGGTTTGTGTTGGCTGAGGCCCCAAAGATCATCTAATTCCAACCCCCTGCCATGGGGAGGGACACCTTCCACTCAGATGGGTTCAGAGCCCTGTCCAACCTGGCCTGGAACACTTGCAGGAATGGGACACCCACAACTCCTCTGGGCAACCTTTTCCAGTGCCTCGCCACCCTCAAGGTAAAGAATTTCTCCCTAATATCCAATCCCTATACATCAGTCCCATACTGTGTTGTGGAATGAGTGCAGCCTGGATAAGGATATACTGTAAACTGTTCCATAATGACTCATGGATTAGCGGGGGTTGCTTTAAACAGAACATTCCCAAGGGGTAAAGTAAAGCTGCCTTTCACTTAGGCTTATTTGGAAAAGAAAGGAAAAGGAGCATTTAGCTGCTTACCTGGCCTGCATTTGGGTATCTTTAAGCTCCTCTTCATCACCTCGTAACATTGGGTAATTATTTCAGCATAGTTCCATAAGCCAATTGAATGGAAAATTTGGCTAAAATATACCCTTAAAGTGTGGTGACTGACGGTCACTTCAAAACTAGATAGCAGAAGAACCATCTCTCCTTATCTTTTCAAGACACTTTGCAAATTATTTGGTTGGACTGTCACAGCAGACAAGGCAAGAAACTTTCTATACACTGACTCCTAAAGGTCATTCTCAAGTATAGCGAAAAATTAAAAGGAAAAGATACTTCAAGATAGATAAAAATTACAGATACCACCTCAGATTTGCAAGCAATGTCTTCAATTTTCAATGTGAGGAGGATCAGACCTAAAGGAAAAAAGAACATAGAATCTCATTTTTTTTATACAATGCTCAGGTAGCATCCTTTGAAAACACACTTTAATCAAAGAAACAACTATTGTTTGCTTTTCCTGTAATTTTCTAATCTTTAATAGAATAAGGTAATAATTGAAATTGGCTTTTCAAGGGTAAAAAAATTAGGAAAAAATCAGCAAACCATCATCTGGCTTTGCAGCTTTGACAGTTCCACATCCCTAATGCCTGGATGAAAATCATGGTGTTGTGGCTCCCTTGCCCTGCCACTGATATAAAAAGTTTTAAAACTGCACAGTTTTAAAACAGTCTGTAGAAAGCAAGAAAAAGAGGTCATGAAAGGTTACAAACTTTTTGATTCTTCTGAAGACATTTCTATTGCCTTAAACAAGGAAACAAAGGGAACATCTCTGAATATTTCAAGCCAAATAAATGGGGTTTTATCTGTATGGTGCCCACCACTTGAGACAGAAACTCAACACAGGAAACTATCTCCTGGGTTAAATCCAGTTCCTCACCATGCCAGCCACTACATCACATAACCCTTTCAAAACTGCACTAATTCCTTTCAATAAACTGAAGCACAGATATTTTGTCATCAAAACATGCTGTTTGAAAGTACACTAAGCCTTTTGCTTATTCATATGAGTGCAATGTTTGAACTTCTCAATTGCAGCTCAATAGACACTTTGATGACAAATGTGAATCAAACAGTACTTCATATACCAGAGTGAATTGCATTAATTTAGTTTCAAGGTGGCAAGGCAATGAATTATAATGATTAAGTCTGCATTAAAAAAATAATTTTGGAAGCTCCTAGCCAGATGGAAATTCTCAAGAGCAGTATTCTAAAAAATAGCTGGGGACCATCTAGCATCAGAGAAAGAGACCTGTGGAAATCCATTCAGTGGTTTAGATGCATATTTTCAGCATGTTTGTTGATGCTACTCAATACTTTGCCAAGATTAAATCATAAGCTCACTCTTCTTCACCTTCTTTCTATCCTACCTGTAGGAATTTTGCTTATCTATTCTGTCTAGTTCAGGAAAAAATCACGCAGAAGTTCAATGAAGTACCAATGTTGTGGAAGATTTCTTCAAGAAGGGTCTATCCTATATTTTCCAAAGATTTTTGGCACTGGAGTGGGATCCATTTCAGATTTCCAGCAGCAGTCTACTGCTTCAAAAACCTTTAATCATCTTCACTGCTGGCAAGACATCTGTTGGAAGTGCTGGAAAACTGAGAATGAAAAAGCTCATAACTCTACAGAAATCACTAATAGAAAGTGAGAAACAAAACCTGCACCGTATTACTTGAAACTTCAAAATGTGCTGATAATAAATGGAATCTGGCTAGAAACAGTTTAGGAGCTGAAGCACTGCAGTAAGCATCTCCAGAGCTAGGCAAATCAAAAATTTAGGAATCTTCCTACATTGCAACCTCTGTATGAACCCAAAAAAAAGGTCAAAAGTTACTTTTTACTCATGTAGAGAACCTACAATCCTTCTCCAAAGCATATTCCTATTTCTTCTTTCCCGTTGCCACAATTCCTTATTCTACATCTTCTCCAGTTGTCATAGAACCTATTGCTGTGTCACCCTGGTGCACCTCCTGCCAAATGAAGTTCAGTGTTCCCAGAAAATGGGAATTTACAAAAGCAAAATCCCCAAGATGAGAATTTCAAGGTCAGCAATGCCTAGGAACTTCACTGAAGTTCTTGCTCCTGCATCAGAAAATATGAGGTATATACAGCCCCTTGGGGGTTGGAGAGGTGCTGAGAGCATCTGAAATTAAAAAAAAATCCTATTGGGGCTTGCTGAGGAAAGACTGTCTCAGTCCTTGCACATTTCAGAAAACTGACATCAAAATTGAGATTGTAATCTTCACCCAAATGGATCATATTTAAAGACCTCTGTGAGCAATTCTACTCTTTTGGGAGTTTCCACATTGTAAGGCTGCCCTCAGCCCTCTCACCACTGCTGGTCTGATGTTCTGTAACTATGAAAAACAATAGGTTTTGAAATTTTACCCACGTTATGTTTGCAACTAATATCTTACATTATTGAATGATTGTTAGTTAAATAGAACCATAATTCCTATTTTCTAATAAAAAAGAGCTTAAAATTTACGTAGATCTTGACAAACTCAAATGCTACAGTTGACTCAAACAATGAGGCTCTTGAACTTTGGGAATTAAGTCAAAACTAGAAAATTTTCCAAGTACCATGTCTCCTATGTGGATAGCTGTCAAAAGAAGTGGGGGGTAAGATCATGTCTTACTCTGTCCATAAAAATGAGGAACAGTTTCCCATTTTCTTGGCAACAGTGTGGATAGCATAAGGGAGAACATTCTTCTAAAGTCAGAAAAGTTAAAGAGAAAACTGCTATTTCTCTATACTATGTAAATCTAAAACTAAAAATCTACATTTTTAGTTTAACAAAACACAGTGGAAAAAAAAGGATGGGTGGATCAAAAGTGCAGACACTTCTGATTAGACTCAAAAAGGAATATAAAATGTATCTTTGCTTTAAAAATACAAAAACAATACTTAGGTGGCACATTGAAATAGAAACACAAATTTGTATTTAGAATTTACACTTTGTAAAATACCCATAGGTATGTATAATTAAACACACACACTACAGATATAGCACAGCGAAATATTTTTCATGCAGATGATAGCCAGGTTAATCTTTATATGATGTGATTTACAGCAGAGGAGTAAAAACAGCAAATCTGAAAACATTTAGTTACTTGCACCAACACATGTAGAAGCAGATATGTATCAGCTGATTTGCAATGTGCAGCCACCATTATGCTTGTGAGGATTTAGAAATGAAAAGCTGGGCAAGAAGTAATTTTCCTACCATATGAAACGTTTAAACATTTCAGGACTGTTACAATAAAACGGCACCTCTCTGACACCTATAAGATGGCATAGCAGAAAGAACCAGGGCAACCATTTGGTTTTGACCCTTCCTGACCACTGTGGTGAAAATTAATTGCTTCAGATGTGAGAAAGATGGGCACAAGTATGAGCAGACAAATAAATAACTAAAGGGTTACTCACTCTCCTTTGTGTGTGGAGCCAGCTAGGAAAGTTACAGGCTGCACCCATTGATAGGTAATGACTTGGTTCCCCCTTGATCCAGAAAAAATTGTCCTTGTTTCAATTGTTGACGGGTTAAAACAAAATGACCAAACACCTCATGGGATCCCACTACAAACAGAGTCTCCAAATTCACTTTTGTGAAACAGAGTCTCCAAATTCACTTTTGTGTGCCCCTCACCAGGTAAATCAGCCTTCAGTTGTGCCTAAGCCGTGGGACATCAGAGCAAAGTGTGCCATTGCTACAAAAGAGCCCTTCACAATCCCAAATGAGATACTGCCAATCCTCTGCTAAATTTCATGGGATAATTTAAAACATATGCAAATGGATGAATGGCTTAAAATTCCTTTGGATTCTATTATAAAGACAGCATGCCATCAATTGCAGTAACTGCTTTAACATGCAGAAAATGACAATAGATATGATCCCTGAAGTAGGGCAGTGATTAATCATTTAGGATTGGGGGAGTATTTTGTTGTTTAAACTTGCTTCCCTTCTTGAATTTGTATTCCCTAGGCCACCAGTGTTCATATGGTGATCTCAAAGGAGAGGCAGGTAGTAATTTGATAGGAAATACTAAAACAGGGAAGTGTTCTCACAGTGCTTTGATTCCCAAGGCAAATCAAGTATATAACTGACTTTACCTATGAAGTGTAACTCAGTTATGCTGAATATTTCTGCTGAGATACCAAACTGCGTCTACTCTCCACTCATTTGATTCAGTAATCTAATATCAAAAAAGTAGGAATATTCCAAGAGCTCATTACTTTTATGAGTCTAAAGGCTAAATAAATAAATCTGACATATAAAAGTCCCAAATGTACAACTTACATTACATATCCCTCATTTCTAAATTCAGACTCAATTTCTGAGGACAAATTACAAATGTAAAGGGTGCTACTCAGAAATGGAAGGACAGATATTTAGACAGGCAGCTGCAAACCCACAGCAAGCAGTCATCTAGATCTGTGACAGGCAGTACAATTATGAGCAAAATAAATTTCATGCACAACAGAGCCCCATAGGTGCTACCTGGAGTTGAGCAATAGCAGTGTTCAGTGTTTTAACATCGGTTCATCTAACAAAGACCTGCATTCTCTCTGCACTATAACTTTATGCCTTGTACTTTAAGTAATATAGCCACACTCAGAATGAAACAACTTTACCATACTGACATTGTAAAGCAGGCTAAAGTGTTGGCAAGACAAAAATTAAAAAATAAAAAGAAGAGCTAATGTACATGTGGATTTGAAATCAGTAATGTTTCAAAACTTTTAACTTTAAAAAAAATTAAAATAGAGTTAATACATCATTCAGTACAGGATATGACCCAAACAGCAAAGCTTTTGTGTGTTATCTGAGAGCCACTGATCTAAACCAAACTGAGTCAGATAAAAACTGTTTCTCTCTATTAGCTCTCTGCAGTAAACAGCATGACATTGCATCTGTGAAGGTAGAAACCTCTTTCAAGATCCAGGGTGACAATGAGTTACAAAACGGGTGGAGATTTCCCTTTCCATACTGCATAAAGAAAAGCAAGTTTTTATACAGACAATCTCTTATCACTGCATCAGATGAAACAAATGTGAGCTTTATTTCTATTCTAAATAAACAGACAGAAATTTTCTGCCACCAGAGAGGAAAAAAGAACATCCATATTAATCTTCTGGAACTGATTGCACCTGTTTTCTTCTGAGTCAAAGCAATGTCCTTTTGAGACATGTCTTTATCAATAACAGAATCCCAGTTTCAAGCCAGCCCCAACCTGAGCAGGTTCCTGTTGGGCTGGAACAGGACTCCAAAGGGCACTATTTAGCTTACAAGGGTGCACTGCCTCCCCTTCACCCCTTGCTGTCCTCAGACAACAGGAAGAGTGCAGGACATGGCAGAGTAACCCCCATTCCAGCATTCAGGTTTCACAGGAAGACTTTTAAAAGAATATAAAGACCACATGGGTAAATAACATGAAAATAAATATCATGTTCATTTTTACACATGTAGGTGGCATCTTTCATTTCATCTAGGACAAAATATCAGACTACACAAATATTGAATATACCTATTTTAAAACAAACCTTGGGCTAGTACATTCAAAAGAGGAAGAATTTTCCCATACCTACTTGTGCAATTAAAAATATTAGCAGAGCATGGCCTTTGTTTCATATGTAGATGTTATGCTGAACATGCCAGCATTTGTTTTGGTCCAAATTTCATGATGTTTTCACCAGCACTTCTAGCACAGGGATAAAATTTGCCTTGCTCTACTTTTATAAAGAATAAATGGAAGAAGAGATTACTGAAAGGCAGTCCCCCCAATGGACAGGATTGACTTTATGAGTGATTTTATGATAGTGGTTTAATAAAAAGTGATCTTTGATTGCATTAGCTTAGCAAAAACCTTGCATTTTTTCTTGTGTCAGGATGTTTGGTGGACATACCTGGCTTTGTTTCTACATAAGACTGCAACACTCTCACACTCAGTATGAGTGCATTATCCTGATGTAGGTGTGTGCTCAGCCAGAAACAGTAAAACAGTCAGTTTTGTGACTAGCTGGAATCAGGAAATGCTTTTGAGGCTTGGCCATATCTGCAAAAACAATTTTTTCAGACAAAAGGCTGTAATTAGAAAAGAGATATTCTGAAGGGATTTCCAAAGAGCATTAATCTAGGTCAGCATTAATCCAGCCTCAAATGGGATTCAGCTTTTTTCCTGCATCTTTCCAGTGAAATGCTCATTTTAACAAGCTTTGAGAAACCCATAAGATGGCGTAAACAACCTTTGCAATTTACAGAATGAGATTTAGAATGAGTTGCTGTCTATATGCTGCAACCCAGATTACCTCTCCTTTTTTCTTCTGTACTTCCCATAGACAGATGGAGACACTGAAGGTCACAGGAGAGAAGAATACAGTGCAAATCTCTGTGAGAGGAAAAAAAAAACAACATTGAAGCTTTTGTCAGAACATTTTTCTTAGTATGGAGTCCTGCTTTTCCAAGGTAGCTGAAAAGTAAAACATATAAGCATCAAAAATCAGCAAAAGGGTCAGTGATATTTATGTCCTCCCCCTGCATGCACCTGGAAGAGGTAACCAGCATTACTGTGTGCTTAATACCCAAGCCTGAGGAAAAAGTATTCCATAAATTAGCAATAACTTCTTGTTTTCCTTATTTAGAAAAAGAAAGACAAAACACATAGAAAATTTTATGCACTTGATTTTTAGGAAGATCTCATCCCACCCAATTTACACTATACTTACCTTATCCCTAATCTACAAGCTGGGCAGTTGGGATTCCTCAGTGGCTTGCAAAGAATTGCAGTTCTTCCCATCCCAAGAAAAGCATGCTGCACTCCCATATGGAAGCACCTAACTCCTCAGCATTAACTACCAGATGTTTCCAAATGCTTCAGGGTGTATCACAAGTATCTCTCATCAACAAAGATGATTTCTTTTTCTAGAAAATCATCCTATTTATGTTTTAAATACCAGCATATTAAAAGTTAACATCAAGACAATTTTTAAAACATTAATTTAATTTTAGTATCTGTTATGGCATGGATTTTCCTTAAGAATAAGAATTAGTCAGAAATATCTTTCTCTGTCACACTGTTTGGACTGTAAAAGTCTCTCCTCCCTGGAAGTATCAGTGCCAGTTAAATCTGGCCTTTCCTTTTGGCCTCCCAAAACCCTGACTTTGTTCTAGCAAATTTTAAAAGAAATTTCTAGAAAATGCTCATGTGTTCTGGAAAGCTGCCGTATTCAAGCAGCAGCAGCTGAAAGGTCATGAGGCTTAGCATATAAATGTATCATAAAATCAAGTTTGAAGGGGTTTTGGAAAAAGAAATATAGGATGCAATTTATGAGGCTCGTCTCCACTCAAAGTTCTGTGATACAGACCATGACAAGTTGCCAATTTGCCAACATAAATAGGAAAATGGTTATAATTATATTTCCCTGTGCTGCTGTTCTGGAAAGTTTTGACCATTTAGGATGTTCCAGAGCCAGTGGTTATCCAAGAAGCACAAGAGGAAGGCCGCAGCAGGAAGGAATTGTGGATCACTAAGAATGAGGGTGCCAGTCCAAACCTGGAGTAGCAGCAAATGCACCAAGATGTTTGTAAGGGGAAAAGAAACTGCTGAGGGGCCTTAAAAAGGGTGAATCTACCACCGGGTTTCCATGAGAGCCACATCCTATGGGACAATGCAAACATGTG
The DNA here is from genome assembly GCA_013398175.1 of Climacteris rufus. NCBI lineage: Eukaryota > Metazoa > Chordata > Aves > Passeriformes > Climacteridae > Climacteris > Climacteris rufus. The sequence continues at coordinate 337,245 of VZRZ01001378.1, forward strand.
ACTCAACTACATGAAGACTTTCCAGAGAGATGAAGTCAGGATGATTGTTAGGGAATTGTCTCATACTTTTACCACAGACTGCACAGAAATGACTAGCAGAGTTTTGTTGTTGACTTCTGCCACAGGATTACAGCATGAGCAAGATTTTTGAGATGGCTTTTTTTTTCTTTTTGAGTAAGAGTCTTAAGACATCTTTTACATACACATGTATGAAGGAAAATGGGAAAGGATTAATTCACACCTACCGACCCAGTCTCCAGCTTTCTGCGTAGCATAGGTCTGTTAAAAAAGGTGAGTCAGAGTGCAAACGTAATGTAGTTCCCTAAAATTAAAAGATAAGAATGTCTTTTATGTGGCATGCCACCTTCAAGTTTCACCCTCAGTAAATAAAAAACTAGCACAAAAATTTTTAAAAGGCCCTGATTATATGGTTTGCTCCTAAAATTTGTGTCCAAAAGTGTATTTATTTGGTGAACACCATCTCTGTGTTAAGTGGCAAATATGAAACAGACTTCATTCATTTACGTGTTTCTGGTTCATACAATATTTAACTGAGACTGAATACAACAACCATGAATAACTGAGGCAAACCAAAATCATATTTATACATTTCCAATCATAATTAAACACATTTCCATTGATGCTTACTTTGTTTTCTCACAGTGAGCAGCTTAACTGGAAAAAGAGTGCCCAAACTGCACCAGACTGATGTAAGTTATTAATTTGTTCCTTTTTTTTCAGGAAAACTGTTCTGTTTAAGAAATATTAGAGACAAATTCTATGGGTCATTTAGGGATTGAAGAAAAATGATAGAGAGGGCTAGCAACAATCATTTTGGTCTCAAATGAGCAGCAATAGCAGAGAAACTGCCAAGGCTTCTGTCTTATGCCAAAAACACAAGCCAGATCCTATTCATGGGCTAGGAAAAGTTAAGTCAGTGCAGCAAAGCTGCCCAATTAACTTACCTTGGGCAGAAGTTGTTTGGGCAGAAGTTCTAGTTTATTTAACTATTTATCTAGTTATCTAGTTTATCTGGTTTGGTATAAAATATTTTACCCACTTTGTGCACCCTATGTAAAACCAGTTTTTCCTAAGGATGTTAAATTTGATGGCATGGGCTTTAGATGTCTAAGCATGATTTCAAGCATTTTGCAGGAAAAAAAGGGTTTAGACAAGGAATTTATACTCCACATCATCAAAATTATGCCAAAATAATAAATCACCTATTGAACATGCTATAGGTCCTAATCCATACACTGAGCATTATCCAGTGTAAGAAGGAACCAAGGAAGCTTCAGCCATCACCTACTGATATTTTTATTTAACTGAAAAGCAAGAAAATTAATGGTTTCAATGTCAGGAGATGACACTAGAGGAACCAGGGATTTGCAGAAATGTAGAGAGCTAGGTTGGGCCAGGAAAGAAGAAAAAAACAACCTGATCTGAGGCCTCATGAGCTATCATTACTACAAAATGAGACAGAACAGTTGGACTCAAGGATCTTAGAAGTGTTTTCCAACCTAAATGATTCAGTGGTTCTCTACATAGGGGACAAAATGACAATCTGGAGTTACAGTCCCAAAGCATGTGTACTTTGTGGAAGTTGCCATTTCTCCTAAACTGAGGAGCTGGCAGTACATTTCACATGTCTCAGAAGTGAGGCAGGCAGCAGTGTGAAAATATTCCTGTGGTCCAGGAGCCCTCCAACAGGAAAAACAGAGCAGCCTGGGATGGAGGCACTCACAAATCATCCATCACCAGAAGGAACAAATGTCCTGCTCCTATCAACAGCCCCACTATCTCTGCCAACAGCTATCACAGGAACACTGGGACAGAGTAGCAAAACAGCTCAGAGATCACTAAGGCCACAGACAGAAATGGAGGGATCTCTCTTGTGCAGCACAAAGACAACTGGAAGCAGACATCAAATACTGCTGCAGAGCAGCTTGCCCGAGCCTGTCCCCATCTCCTGGCTCTGCTGGCTCAGGGCTGCTAGCAGCATAAAAGTCTGTGTAGACCAACCCAGCCACTAAGGACTCCACTCCCTGCAGGATTTGGAGAGAGGAATAAGCAGCCACAGGCCTCCACATAATCCTAAACACCATTGCTCACAGTATATGTAGCTTGTGATGCAAGAGCTCTGTCACTTCCCTCCATACTATGCATCTGAAATCACAGTCTCACTTGCATAGAGGTTAGCATAAAGGAAAAGTGTTAACACCAAACTCCACTGTTTTAGTCTCTTCAATAAGATACAAAACTAATCTTATCAGGTCCAGGGTTTGGGTGACGCATTTTTTACCCCTTACAATAAGAAGTACATTCCAGAAATGTACTTTAAGTTCTTTTTTTGTGCTGCATTCCTATAAATTCTCATCTGATTTTTTTACTCCTAAATCACTGACTTCACTTATCATTTGCATAAATATTTCTCTGAATGCATTTCAAACAAAAATTATTTCAATCTATTGACCCACAAAAAAAATCATTCCATAATTTAATCAGGAATAATAATTGTTCTTGAAGCTGTGAAATGCCTCAACTGCAATTTTCTGTGTAATGAACTATAAACTTTTATATTCAATAATAATGAAGTGTACATTCACTGAGGCATACATTTCTAACCACATAGTTTTGAGAGGAATGACATTTTTAAAAGCAGTTACACTCCATACTAATTAATTTTGAGAACATAAACACTCTCCAAAGTTGCAAAATTAGGCAATTATAGAATAATATGTTATAGTCATAACAGTTTTTCATTTCTGAAGATTTTTTTTTTTTTTTGCTTATTTTCTCACCATTACGAGGCTCTTGGCACATATGGATGATTACTACAAAGCCAATCAGCAATACAAAATGTATGCTTTGCATTTTAGCTTAGACTTCTGGTGTTTGCAGAACAGTGTGTGTCTAACTGCTGTTCCCACAGCTGTAAAGCTTTAAGACTTAAGAAGGCATTGAACCAGAGTCTGTCCTCACATAATTGGAGTGGCGCAAAGTTTTGTTTGGGGGTGTTCATTTAAAACACAAAGCCCCATCTGACGAACCCCAGGTTATTCCCCACATGATGAAAGTGTGGGGTTATTCATTACCCTGTGACATATAATTAACATGATGATTGGCTCTATACACCTTATAAACAATGAGCACTTTTTCTTATTTGCTTTTAACTACCACCATTTAAAACCACCAGGAAAAAAAAAAAAAGATACAGCCACTGAGGGAATTTCCAAATTAAGAGGTCCTTGAGACTCCAAAACAAACCCAAAAAACATAACAGACACTCTTCTCTTCATAAAACACTCACAATAGCAGAGGCCCAGCTTGCAGCTTTTAACTGCTGCAGTGCTCACACTTCAAGGCAGGATGCTGAGGTCGTACAAAGGGATCCCACAGCTACTGCACATCACGGGATAATGAATCTTTTCCCATGACAGGTACAGACCTCGGGACTGGGGTGGCAGCCAGGTTGTCAGAGGAAAAGTTCAGTGAATCTGCAGTGGCAAAGGCTCATTGTGCAAGATCCTGCAACAGTCTGGAAGATTTACCTTATGCATCTACATTATACCAACTATTTTGTAAATCCCAGAGCACACCTACCTGTCACCATGTTTCAGTCAAACCTCGGTGTTGTCAAAAGCATACACAAACCAAGATGCTGTCAATCTTTAAGTTACTTCCTGAAGACAAATATGCCTATCAGAGCTGAGAAAATTTTCCTTTTGTTCTGTCAAAACCTTCTTTACACTCTTGGGTAGTTCAATCTGTTACGGGCATTTGAGGGGAATGTAGAGAAAACTTTCCTCAACTCTTCTGCGAGTTGCTGTTTATTAAACGTAATGCAGTAATTCTGGCCAATTCTTGTAATTAGTGAATAATTCTGCTAATTCTATTTGAAATGTAGCCTAGGACCCTGAATACTTTCTCCAGTTATGTACAACATAACCTTCACTCTTATTTCTGAGAACCAGATGACCAAACGTGTTGCTGGAGCTAATGCACAGAGATCAAGGTCCCACAGAGCAGCGCAGATCTTTTCAGTCTCTACTTGCTCAAAGAACACAGGGATTTCTCACACCCTTGCCATAAGACAGCACTGGCTTTTCCTGAGTGTGGGACCAATCTAAACTACTACCTCTCCTTTGACGACTTTGCTTGCTTCTGAAACTCAGAAAGCCTCAAAAGGATTTAAAAGCAGGATTCTTCTTATCTCATTTCAAACATCACTGTATATGTGCCTGTTATGAACCAATCATCAGAACTGCCCCTTTAGACAACAGGGGAGTAAACACTTCCAGATCTCACCTATTTTAATTTTAGCAGAGACTAATTGTGTGCTAGATGCTCCTTTTTTTTCCTGTGCTGACCATGAACACTGTTAAAATGACAGATAAATCATGGTTGACCTATCATTTAAAGAACAGCATCCCTACAGACATCTTCTAAGAGTTGCTGTGAGGGTCTCTCCATTAATTCTTCCTTTCAGAAGAAGAGATCTGAGTAAAACCTTTTTTAGCCAGGCTTGTCCTGAAAGAAATCATAGACTCTGGTTGAGAAATAAACAATCACAAAACAACTGTGATTTCTATTAATTCTTTTAGTCAGAAAAATAAAATCTTTTTCTGTTATTCTCTGAAGAGGATATTTCCAATTTGATGTTTTTCTAACTAAATCTTTTGTATTCAAAGCCATGCTTTATTTTGAAATTTGCCTGCATTTTAATCACAAAACAAATGCTATTGGAGTGAGCCAAGCAAAAAAATCAACAGCTCTAGTCACAAGATCTTGTTCCACATTTAGGGTGGTGTCCTGCTGGAGAACACAATCTCCTTTGCAACTGTACCCTGTTCTCCTTCAGCTTCTTACCTTGTGTCTCAGGCCAGTAGTCCTTACAAAGGTGGAAGTTTTTGGCATTGCAATTTACCTTCCCTTTTAGATTTTGGCTCATCCCTAGGGCATATCTGATGGGCGCTAATCCACCCTAATTAGCCCACTGGGAAAACAACAGATAGTTTGCAAGACTTGAAAGGCTTGTTCAGGAAAGTCGACATCTCTGGCAAAGAGCTTAATGTGTCTGCAATCAAGACAAAAGGAGAGATTGGATCACCATAATGAACTCTAATTTTGTATTGCTCTAGAAGGATAAAATGAGGGTGAATTGAGGCTCTGAAATCTTTTAGCACAAGAGCAAATGAAAACTTTAAATTATGCATTTTTTTCCTGTCAACTGAATAAGCACGACTTTATAAGCATGATTTAATCTAAAAAACAGATGCACTCTTCCCTTAAGACAGAAATCTAAGCCAATTGGCTTGCATAAGCATTTTCTGTGCGTGATTATTGGACATGGCAGGTTGAAAGAACCAAGACGCAGGATTTTGAGCCATGGCAGGAGATGCAAAGAACAGAGGTCCAAATCTTCACAGGAAATAAAAGCAGGCAAGAGAGAGAGAATGGTGGGGGAAGATATTCAGCAGCATTTAATCACAGGGTTCAGGAATCAGGCTATGAATGTAGTGATGACATGTATAAGTGGCGGTAGGTCCTCTTTGTGCGGTTTTGCTGCGCGAGCAGCATTGCAAGTTGTTGTGCATCATCCATAGCCATGGTTACAATTTTTACCTAGTAATGATTCCATTGTAATTAATGGATGTTCCCACTGCATAAGGCAGAATACTGATGAGGAATGTGAAGGGCAGACAATAGTTTAACTATCCTTGATTAAAGTCTCACTTTGCATTGAGCAAGCTGCATTCATCACGTTGCGTCTCTCTCAGTTTTCCATTCTTCCCGATTATCGATAAATTGAACTAACAGATTTCCACTCCAGTAGATTTTTATTCTGTTTTGTGCAATGTCTCTCCTGACTTTTCAAGGCAGACCACAGATAGAAGTGGGAGCCCCTTACACTTCGAGTCAAATTCACTTTTGTAACAGAATGGATGTAATTCTGTGCGTGTTGCTCTAACCATGTCTCCAGCTTATTAACAACTTATTACAGAATATCCTGGATAAAGTAGAAAAACATTAAGCTAGATTTAATGCCAATATATTGCTGTATGCAAAATTTACTGCTGATTGAACGCTTCAGTCAGCAGTAAATAGCCTGAATGTTTGGACTCGTGAACACATGCAAGTGATGGTGAAGTACAGAGGACAAATGCTGGCCCACAGTGCACCTACATCACTGTCACTGATTCAGTGGGAAGAGCAACAGTTATCCCTCCAGACTTCTATTAATTAGGGTTATTTTTCAGTTTTGGTATTTCAATGTCACTTAATTTTGTCCTGATGTTTCCAGCTGCTCTTGAGAACTTCATGAAGTTTTTGACTTTGCTGCTTGGTTAAAAAATTAAACACATGTTGGTGCTTTCCCTCTATTTATTCCCAGGTCCCTTGTACACAGTGGAAAGGAGAGAAGCCTGAGGAGCAGCAGATGAAGCAGGACCACAAAAAAACAGGGAAGTGAAAGCTGGCTGCTGCCAGCTCCCCACCAACACTCACTACATGAGAACAAGTGCCTGTAATCCCATATACGTGCACATGCATATGCATGATTGCAGTGCCACTGATGAATAGAAATGTTTGTCTCGCTCATGTGAAAAGACATCAGCTGCTTTTGGCTTCAAAGTCAAGATGTCTGGTTTTAGCCTTTTTTCTGTCAGAGACACCTGATGGATCTGGACTGAATCCCACATGGATAGATCAGGAGCATTTAGCTAAGTTTTCTGTAGATCGTGTAGAGTTAAGGAAAATGTCTAAAGTTGAAATCCATGGTTTTAAAACCTTTGGTAAAGTCTCTCTCTTTCCCTTCTTTAGGAAAATACCAATATGCTGAGAGCTGTTCAGAGTGAATAGAAGATCTCATATACAAGTTGTCAGACAGAGGAGATGGGCCAGATGTTGTGCACAGACTAAGGAGGCCTCTTTAATTCTGCTTGGCTATTTACAGGTAATCAAATAAATAAAAGCCAGGTTAACATAAATATTAACTTCACTTTAAAAAGCAAAGCATGAACTTGGTGGTGTTTTCTCCATCCCAAAACATAATTTTGAGTAATTGTCAGCTACTGTGAATCAGCAAAGAAATTCATCTCCAAAGAGCTTCCAGTTATGATGTGCCACATAGCAACACAAAAGCGATGAGCTACCATTTAGTCTTGTGTCCTGACCTGTTTTCATACATGTATGGCTCAAAAGTAAGAAGTACTTATAAAGGCTGGTATTTGTTTCTCAGAACCAGTGGAAAACAGTGTTTTTAACTAGCTACAAGTCTAAACCCAGAAACTCTGTTGAACAGTTTTATTTCCCATTTTCTCCCTGTTCTTAAAATATAAAAAAAACCCTCCAACCCTACAACCACAATCAACTCCTTGATTTCTTTTTAAATAAAGAATGTAAACATTACCAGATCATTAACTTGGAGCATGGTGTACAGAAATGGAAACTCTGATTTGATAACATTATTTGTTAGTCTTAAGCAAGCCATTTCATATATTATTGAGGAGGTCCAAAAGAAATTACAAAAACTTGACCATTTGAACTGTTTAAGTAAAACATAAGAAACACACTATATGGAAAAAGTGTGTAGAGGTAATGGCAAAAGAACCAGATGTCTTTGTAGGACTTTTCAGTCTTTAACTTCAGCATCAGTATGATAAAGAGCAACATAAAAACCTGTCACTGCTACAGCCAAGCAAGCACACATACACACACTTTCAGCACAGCCAAGATATGACATTTTTAGGAACATGGAGTGCATCCATTTTGTTCTCATGTTTGTACATTTCTGTAAGTACAGCCAAGTTTTTGCAAGGCAGAACTCAAAGAGAAAGACCAGGAGGCTGGATAATGCTGAGTGTAGTCTAACAGGATATACTGGGCTATTGGTTTCCCTCCAGATGTTTTTCAATGGAACCAGTGTTTCAATGGCCAAGTTTTGCTAAGCTCCATGATGTCGAACATAAGGTTCCCTACCACATGACTCGAGAAATTAAGGATAAAAGCACTGACTTAAGTGTGATTGTGAATCTGGACAAATTCCTAGGAATAAATTCTTGTTGCAGAATGCAGGTATTGACAAAAGACACACAGGGGATGCTTAATGAAGATAAGTGAAATATAAGAAAAGTGAAAACTAATGAACATATATTAAAAAAAAAAGAATATTATAGCAATAATTAGGAAGTTTTCCACAGGCACTTAAACTTCCACTTAAATCAATGCATAAATTTAGATACACAGTTCTGCTGGAAAACCTTATTAATTACTATAGTGGCCAAACTCAGGAGCCTAAATTTCTACATTATTTTTTGATATTATGATCTATATGATTGTCTTCTTCTGGTGACCAGAAAAACTACCTAAACATGTAAAAATCTTGCACCAAAAAAAAGAGATGCTGCTTAGTGTCACATTCTCCTCCACAATTTTAAATTGAAAAGAAAGATTCTTACATTATCAGATTCCAACAGAACCTGTCCTGAGAAAGACACTAAAAGGTCAGAAAGTTGAAAGACACCCAGACTTTTCCTCCGCAATACACTGACAGGCAGAGGATGTAAGGAGAGAAACAAGTCCTGTCTTATTGCTGCTCTGGTTACTTTTTATGTATCACTTAGTGAAGAATTTGTCATACTTGACACAAGTTGTGACTGCAGCAGTGACAGTAAGTGAAACACCAGCTGCTGATTCATGAGTCAACCATTGCCTTTACAGGTTACAGAGGACCTACAAAAAAAAAATCACAAAGAAATCCCACCAAACAAAACAGGTGGAGATTTTACGACAAATTAACTTCCCAGAACAAAATTGTAAAAGTAGTTTCCATTAGAAAATCCACCTTTTCGGAGTCTTCACACTTCAACAAATATTTTATTAAAGAAAAGAAAGGGAATGGGTGAAAACGTGTGACTTTCCTCTTTGTGGTGGGCTGGACACCCTCACCAAAGCCACTCAATCATGCCCCACCTCAGCAGGATGGGGGAGAGAATATATAAGGAAAGGCTCATGGGTTGGGATAAGGGCAGAGGGAGATCACTCACCGGTTACTGTCGTGGTGCAGTCAGTTCACCATACATTGTCTCCTCCACTCCTTGTTCCTCTTGGGGAGAGCTCCTCACACCCTTCACCTGCTCCAGGCTATCTCCCAAGGAAGGCTGTTCTCCACGAACTTCTCCAGTAGGAATCCTTCCCACAGGCTGCAGTTCTTCACAAACTGTTCACCTGTGAGTCCCTCCCGCAGGGTTCAGTCCTTCAGGAACAGGCTGCTCCAGCGTGGATTCTCCATGGGGTCACAAGTCCTGCCAGCAAACCTTCTCTTTCTCCACAGGGTCACAAGTCCTGCCAGGAGCCTGCTCCAGCATGGGCTTTTCATGGGGTCACAGCCTCTTTCAGGCATCCACCTGCTCCTGTAGGAGTCCTTCATGGGCTGCAGGTGGATCTCTGCTCCCCTGAGGGACCCCATGGGCTGCAGGGGCACGGCTGCCTCACCACGGGCTCAGCTCTGGTACCTGGAGCACCTCCTGCCCTCCTCCCCTCACCCTGGTGTCTGCAGGGCTGTTCCTCTCGTGGAAGCCCACTTCTCTCCCTGACTGAAGCTGCTGCTGTGAGGTTTATTCCCCCTCTTTAAATCCATTATCCCAGGGTTGCTGTCACTGTCGCTGGTGGGCTCAGCCTTGTCTGGCAGCAGGCCTGTCTTGGAGCTGTCTCCAACAGATCTGGGGAAAGCCTCCAGCAGCCCCCCACAGAAGCCACCCCAAAACCTTGCCCTGCAAGCCTAATACATTTTCCTGTTCAAAACAGACACATTCTCAAAACCATTGCCAACCCAGTGTCACCAATATCTGTTCCCTTCTACACAGAACAAACTGTAAGAATTGATAGATTTCATCCTTTTTATCAAGAAATTTTTGTTTTACAAATGCTAAGGTTCAAGAAAATAGCTTTATATCAGTTCTTCAGGACAAAAAAAGTTTTCTGCAGAATTCCTGATAAGCTCCCACCACTCTTTTATCACAGGCAACCTCAGGCCAAGGCCTTTCCACTGCTCCATCTACAATTCTAAACCACAGTATCATGATTTCACAACTGGCTCTCATTATCTTCTACCACATAAAATCCTTGGGATGAATGTGCCATACTTAGTTAATCCAGTTTTTTTTTTTTTTCCTGTTATGGAGAAATAAAGATCATCTACATACCAGGTTAAGATTCCTTGGAATGTTTGAGAAGAGGATGCAAGTCTATAAATCATTTGAAAATGGACATGCACAGATGGTTTTAATTGACATAAGGACATGATTCATAGCAGAATATAAGGAAAAATCTAGCAACTTTATTTTGGTCTACTGATTAACCCCGCTGCAAAATCTCTGCGTGAAACCAACATTGGGAGTTAAGGTTTCAAGCACCCTGCTGACAAACTGTCCAGAAACACAAGTGCCTGACACCATCCTGTCATTAATATTTTCAAGGCAGACCCTACCAAAAAAAAAAAAAAAAACTTTTAGAGAATTAGTTTACTGAAGCTCTACCTCATTTCAAAGCTACACCCAGAATCTCAGAAATGCTCCAGATAGCACATTGCTCTGGACATTACTACTGAGACTTGTGAGATCTGAAGCTCTGCTGAATGTTAAAGAAGCTCACCACTTCCTATGACTGTATTTCTCTGCCAAATGTGACTTTGAGGCTGATGATTCCCAAAGAAGAAGGCTTGCTTCACAAGACTTCTGGAAGATTCAGCCAAAAACATTTACCTGTTTCTAAGGAACAGACATGGAAAAACACAGGATTTTTGCTCCTGCTGAAAAAAATATATTAATAAGCTTTCCTTATTAATTTGATAGTGAAATGTAGCCTGGCATTAGACAGGAAAGTTGTTCTGTGTCAAGGGTAGTCTTTCAACTACACCTGTAAAAATCTGCCTATTCCCGGCCCACCCAGAATCCTTAAAAAAAAAAAAACTATTTAAGCAAGTCCAGCATGATTTCCCTGAAGACTCCTCAGCTCACTGGAATATGCAGCTGAGCAAAACATTTCCTGCAATTAAAGAGAACTTATAACGACAATTTTTATCCTCCATGACACTTTGGTTTAAATCTGAAGGAGCAAAGATGTGACTGGATGCACAGTTTGGAAGTGTGAAGACAGAGACCAGCTAGAGACTGAGGAGTGAAGACATTTTGTAAGACAAGTCAGGAATGCAACTGAGCCTGCTCGGCCAGATACCAAGGATGGAAACAGATACAACAGGCAGGACAAATTGCCTGGTGGAAACATGTGGGAGCAGAGAAGGAAAGGCAAAAAAATGTTGGTATCTCCCGGGTCAACCAATACAAGCAGCATAAACCACAGGATGGTATAAGACCTCACAGACAACAGGTATTACGTATGGTAAGTTAGAGTGTTCTGGCAACTTTGGGTTTAGGCTACCTGAATATTTTAAAATTCAGTAAGAGTGGTAGTGAGAGAAGTAAATTTCTCTGGGCAATGCATAAATTGGATGAGACTAATTCTCCCTTCCAACCCAGCATCTTGTCTCCTCCTGTAGCCATGAGCAGATATCCAGGGAAGCATGAAGTGGTATTTTCCCCAATGCACTCACAACCTCCCATTGTGAGAGACAGATCCTTCCTGACCAATATCAAATCAGTGTAGTCTTTCTTTTTCTTCAGTGAGATTACTTGATTATCCTTCTATTTTAAGCATCCACAGTATCCCAGGCCAGACTACTCCTTTGTGTGAAGCTATTCCCTTTGGGTGAGCCTGCTGCTGGCCAGTTACATTTAAAACCCAATTTCTTATATTAGTGAAGACAACAAGCAATTTTTGCCTCTTTTGTTCCCTTCTCCATCACATTTGTCAGTGTATAGGCCTTTATCCTTCTGTTTTCTGAATCATCTGCAGAGCTGTATACATTTGATCTTTCTTCATATAAAAAAATTACGTCTTATTGCCTTTTCCTCTTCCACATCCTCTTTCACAGACACAACAGACCAGAACATCCATCAGTATTAAAAAACAATTACATAAATGCAGATACAATGCACAAATATGACATCAAGATTTTAATTTTTCTGAATAACACTCAATAGGTAAGAAAATGTTGACTACTATCACTTGTTCCCCATATTCCTTGTTTTCATACAGGTATTACAAATGAGCTTTTCCCTTCTAAGGGAAGGGAAGTAAAGTATCCTTCTGGAAAAGCTCTAGTAAGAAAAGATATTAAATATATTGCCCAGGTTCACACAGTGAGGGAGCAAGGGAAGAGGTTGCTTTGAAAGGGAAGCAAATAAACAAATGCAGCTTCTAAAGGGGAGAATAAGAAAATTTAATTTGGTGCCAGAAAACTCACTGAGAATATCAATGAGAAGAGAAGGCCAATTACTCAGAGATTAACAACTGTTCATTCTGGAGGTGAAATGGAGTCAGGGATAGCAGAGGATATAACAGGATAATTAATAAAGAGTGGATTGTAGAAAAGTTGTGGTGTGTTTGAGGGCACAAGAACTAATGCTAAAAAGTAGAATACAAGGCTCCAAAAATTTAAGAAATTTGTATGTACATATTTGTTTCCTTCTCTTTCTCCAAATATATTTAGCTTCAATCTAGATGTAGAGGAAGAGCACACTGGGGTGACTTCAAAATTTACAAACCATTCAGCAAAAAATACCATCATATAAAGAAATTTCAAATAAAAGGGGAGTTTTTGATGTATTCAAAAAGCAAGGTGAAGAGAGAGGGAGATATTAGACATATTGAATCAAAACCTACTCAAACTGTTCTGCATTCCTGAACATTAGCCCTCACATTGCCCTTGCTCTCATGCAGGATCATCATCATCTTAACAAGACAAATCTTGAAAAAGTAGTGCTAAAAGCATTTGAATGGGCTCCAGGGAGTCAGTACAACCATTCTTAGAGAAAGCAGATCAAGCAAAACAACAAGATTATTACAGATTCCCCAAACAGAAATTAAATGTTAGCAGAATACCTCACAACCCTGAAAAAATAATGATCTCCAAAACAGGCAGCTTTTCACCAAAGGGCCAGTTTAGATCTTCATCTGTTTTCAAGAGAGTGACGTACATTTTCCATCACTGACACCAGTCTTGGGTTCCAAGTGTAAGTCCAGAACCCATTATGCCAAATGACAAAAGCTGTCACACAAAAATTACACTGGAATGCATATTCTGAGTGCCAAATTTAACATCTTGTATCTGGACAAAATATTCTGGCATATATTTACAAGTTACTGTAAGATAGATACATTTTTGAAAGGAAAGAAAAAAAGTACCACAAGCATCTTTTCCGGTATAAATATTTGTGGAAAAAAATCCAACAGTTCATGAGGTTCAGCTTAAGGAAATTTCAATCCACTTAAGTTTAGCTTAAGGAAATTTCGGTCCACCTAAACTGCTGATCTGTAATTAAAAAAAACAAAACAAAACAAACAAACATAAAACCAAAAATAATTAAAAAAAAAAACAAACAAAAAACAAAAAACAAAACACCAACCCAAAACTTATTTTAAATCTTTTGGAAGAGTGAATGTGGCATTTCAGCTATGTTTTACTGCAAAGGCCAGTGTTTGGGGAAGGACAAAAGTGCAAAGCAGGACATACACATAACAAGCCAAGGGCAGAGATCTTCCTCCACAGGAGCAAGTCGAATACTGATATGGAAGAGAACTGTGGGAACACACTGAAGTGAAAAATTAACAGTCCCTGGCACCTGGCACTTACAAACTTTATTAATACAGAAATTTTAAAGTGCATAATGTCCCTTTAAATCAGACATACAATTTTATATAAACCTCTGCACAGAACTTAAATCTACTAGAGATCAAATTGCATAAACTGTGTAACAGATGCTTTATATTAATTTTTTTATTCTTGTTTAATGTTTTACTCATTCCTAATCAAATTTTTATATGACTAAAATTTGGGTTAACTTGAAATTATGTGTTTTATTTGAATTTTCGAAAGCATGCAATGCCCGTAGTTGTCCTGGCAGTATTTAAAAAACTGAAGTCATTAAAATATTTTCTAGTCCAATAGGAAGAAAGTTGTATGTGCTATGTGGGAGCATTTTTCTACTGGATGTACTCTTGTATCTGGCAATCAAAATTCACTGTCTTCTCATGCCACAGAGGAAACAATATTGATCCTTCAAATGGGATTATAAAATACGAATCGATATATGTCAATAACAGATCATAAGAAAGTAAAATTATCAGGACTATATCATGAAACATATCATGTGTTTGTATTTATTTTCTGCAAGAAAAATTAAATGGAATAAGAGGAATTAAATGGAATAAGAAGAATTAAATAGACCTTATGGTTTTGAAAGTGAAAGCAAAGAAGTTTGCTAGCATGAGGATTCTTAATCAGAATTCAAAGTAAATGTATCAAATGATTATGCTATAGATTGAAAAAAGGAACCTTTTCCCAAGTTAAGGTTCGAAACTTTAGAAGTCAGTGTACTTCAGTAAATTAAAACCTGCCAAAATAGTATTTCCAGGAAGTTTTTCATAGCCATTAGCACCTGATGGTGTAAGAAATTTTTCTCAAGTGTCAACCCTCACTTCAAGAACTCAGGCTAAGATGCCAGTTGAGAGGTTAATCAGGCAAACATTGGCTAAGTGTCACTTAAATGACAAGGGGACACCAGAGAAACAGAAGAGATTGTGTAGTTGTGACATTCTGTCTTCTACCATGAGATGGCCATGGCACCCACAGCCAAGGAGCCTACACAGTAGATGTTTTTTAAGCCACCTAAACTAAATATCTGCCATACATCCTTGGCTTTCAGTTTTAGGGACCTGGGCTTGTTGGCCCAGCCTCTCATTCTCAGGTGTTTTCTTGAGATGAGGAACAGTCAAGCAATGATTTATTCTTATCATTAGAAATATGGCAAATTTTGGAGGAAAGAGTGCCCAAATGAGGGAGAAGAATCTGTACGTGTGTCTGTCAGGATGGCTGTTCACCCACTTTCCAATTGCTGGTGATCAGAGCATGCTCCAGACTAGTTGAGTTTGTACCTCGACTTCAAGCCTCTGAACAGTCCTGCTACGCTTACAACTACCTGGACCACACCACTAAGCTCTCTCTAGGTGATGTTCTCATCACATTATTGTCTGAAACAAATTTAGTTTAGTTGCAAACATACGCTTCCAAGAAATTATTATTTTTAGAGCTACTTCCCTCTCTGAGTATAAATAAAAGCTAGCAAAAGAAAGATGATGATGTCGTAGTGATATAAAAACATCAGTGAGTTATATCTGTCCTACAGTCTTTCCAAAGACGGCATGGATGTTTTGGAAATAAACTGATAAATGTATTGCATCATTCCAGCAGATAGATGATGTTATCCCTTGCCAAAGTCAGTAACTATGTGGCATTTATAAATCAGTACACATGGTATATGCCTACAATCCCATGAGGGTAGCAAAGAAAAAACAGAAGCTCTTAAGCTGTGAAGTTCAAGTCCAGACTTTGCCCAAATTTAAAGGTATCTGAAGCCAGATATTGTTTCAACACAATAGAAAGTTTGGAGCCAGCTGCAAATTTTGGCCATATAAATGACTGTTTATGAAATTCAAGCATGTTCATGAGCTAAGCTTTGGTTCGAGCCATGAGCAAGATGTGGACTACCCACAAAAGTTCGGAAATTAATTTGGGCCCAAAGTCTGGCTCAAAGATTTCTTGATCTAAAGTGTACAAAAACTAACACTATTTTTTCTTCTGTGGCACAGCTGATCCAAAGAGCAAAAAATACACATTGAATGAATGTTAATATTTTAGTTCTCTTCTGTAAAAGTGCACAATTGTGATGTAAATATTAGCAGTGTGGCAGACTCCACAACAGCCCTTAGAAAATTGCTCCAATGGTAACTAAAATTGTGGCTTTCCTTTCTCATCTAAATTTATCCAGGTATCGACCTGCAGTCATTGGATCTTCTGACAGCTTTCTCTGCTAGACTGGTGACCTCAGTTTCCAAGTTTTATTCACCTTAGAAGTATGCATTAGCACAGACTAAAGTACTCATTAAGCTTCTCATCGTCCAGCAAAACAGTATAAACATAAATATAAAACACACACTTTTGCTAACCCCTACTTGATCCTGACATTTGTTTTCTGATCAGCTTTTGAGCATCCAACTTATATTCATGATGTTGGAGTACACTAAAACCCAATAGCCACTGCATCAAGACTTTGAGATTTCTTTGCTTAATTTTATATGGATCATATCAGCTCTTTTGGCCACAGAAGTAGTCCAGAAGGTAGCAATCAGGTATTATCCATTTTGATTCCCAATTCTTTATTTACTCTTTCCAAGTTGGAGACCCCTCTCCTGTAATTAGTCCCCTTGGCTGGTGGATGTAAGAGGTATTTGGCCATATTCAGACATACTATTTGCTGCATCCAGATGACCAGATGATCTAGATTTTCCTTTCTCATTAATCACTCCCCAGACTTCATGGCACTATTACACCATCCATAAAGCTTTTACATTTCATTCCAGCAGGTTAATATGGATAAATGTTAAACACAATGTTAATGCCAATGAACTAGGTCTAATACCTTTTGCAGATAAGATCCTGTTTATGGCTGTGGAAGAAGATGTTATTTTCACCAGAATGAGGACAACAACATGACCTCAGAACCTTCCCAAAAACCCCCAAATCCTCAGGCAATATAGTTTGCCAAGTTCTAAGGTCAGAGTCTCTCCTTGAGGAGAAGGTATGGAATAAGACAGGCACTGAGAATTCTGCAAAATTCTCAGGTTACTTTGTCATTACTCCAATTCTCCTTTTCCAACCATTCATCCAACATTATGGGATGAAACCATCTGAAGGAATGAGCTGGAAAATTCTGAAGGATAACTTGAAACTCCTCTTGCCCTCTGGAAAATTCTGAAATCCCTCCTATTTAATTACAACACAGCTTGTATAACACTTTGGCTGCCTTTCCTCCTCTGCTTTGTTTTGTTTGCGTTACTAAGAATATTTGCATGAAAACAGGATATTTGTTTATTAAGAGCTCATCATCTCCTGCTGTGTATTCTCCAGTTTAAGTCATATTCCTTAACATTTATTAGCAAAAGGAGACCATAAATCCTGTTTCCTGTAAATGTGCCTAATAATAAAATGAGCAAAGAAGATAAAGTGGAGAGATTCAGGAAGAAAGAGTGAGAAGGAGAAACTAGATGATACATGGTGTAACTTGTGTTTTCCAGGGTAAATGGCCTAAAATGTTCCCCATGACGTGTGAATTTTTCGTTAGCACTTCTTATCCACCCTTCCATTTCCAAGCAGTCATTTCTCAAACTGGGCAGACACACATAAGATTTCTCTCTTGCCATCAGAAGACAAGACAATAATTCCCCCTCGTCCCTTTTAGTTCCACTGATTTTCTCAACAAAGAATGCCAACCTACAGGAGGAATGTGCAACACGGAAAAGAAGGATTCACACAGCTGGCACCATGGATATGGAACAGCAGAAGAAAAGATCTAAGTGTTTGCCAAGAAAGGACTAAGCAAACCTCAAGTGCAATCTTAGGTTTAGCATCATACTGTCTTCTCATTTATCATTTTCCTTCAAAATATGGTTTGCATTTCCAAGATGTACTAGATTGATAGATTCCCACATGACTGAACATGTTTACAGTTTTGCAGGCTTTTTTTAGCTCTAAAATCTGCAAAGATCTACGAGCAGTTGGCTTGAGAAAATGAGTGAGGAAATATTCTGAAGTGCTAAGCAATAGTCCAAAGCACTACCATACACAACACACACACAAAGGATTTCTGCTTACCTGTTGCAGGATAAAAATGGAGACTACACACAGTCACTAACCATTTTCAGGGCTATATCTTTGTAATATGTAGAGACATTTTTCTTCCAAATGGGAATCTAGACATAAGAAAAAGATGTAAGGAAAGGACTGGAAATGATTCCACAACTCTGGCATACAATACAACCAGTATTACAGGATCATATCTTCCGAGATCTTCTGCAAACAAAACCCATCTATAATTAGGATAAATATTGTCTTTTCAAAATTGGGTGATTAGCTTTGTAGGGTGTTAAAATGTATCTATCTAGGCTGGTCTCAGCTAGTATAAAGGCAAGGACCCATGTACTTAATAGAAATATTTTAAATGCTCTCTAAGAATGAATTATTTTTATTGGTTTCACAAGAAAATGGCATATCCATTGTACCCTATCTCTTTCTTTTGTCTTTCTTGAAATATTACTTTGTTTTGTCTGAAGTTAGATTCAAGCTCATCTGTCATTCTGTACCCAAACCACATATTTTCATTGATGTAAGGGTGAATTCTGCAGTTACATCAAATTTCTCCTCAATATATGGAAGTTTCATGTACACACAGTCCTAAAATTCTGCCCATTTGAGACTCACACTGCTACAGGGAACCTGACAAGAGAAAACAAGAAACTTGGCACTTCCATACCAGCCCAAATATGTCAGTCACATTTGTGGCACCTGTTTTCATGGGATGTTTGTTAGCTTCTTAGGTCTATCCAAGGTGTTATGATGGACCAAATCCCAGGTTAAGGTGTTGTCTCTCACAATATCCATCACTAACTGCAAACAAATCCATGTTAGACAAATAGGAATAAACACATTGCATAGAAAGTCAATTGCTAGAAAGAAGCTCTTTGTCTCTTTGTCCCCCTACAAAAGACTGTACCACAATTCCCAGAAAATGAATATGCTTTTTTTCCTAATAACATGAGTTTTATTCTTTTGGTTTCTTAAGTGTGAAATCAACACTATCATAAGCAATCCTAAGTGATGGGCTCAATGGAGGAAATTAAATTCCTTACTTTCTTGAAAATTACAAATACTATGAGGTAACAGAGGATAACAAAGAACAGGCTAAGTGCCTGTAATACACCTGAAAAATCTATACACTGCTACAACTGTGTATACATAAATACATACTAAAAAACATACGTATGGAACATACATCCAGCTACAACCCATGGTACAGATATCTGATTCTGTAGCACCTGCTATTCAGCATCACACCTATTTATTTTGTCATGTTCAGTTAATCAAAGGTTCTTGCTGTGACACAAACCTCAAATGTCTTGTCTGGGACAGCTGATCCCCTACACGGGGAGACAGCAACTGGGATGAACTCCCTTTAAGAAATCCAGATAAATGGACAACAAAGGGTGTTGCAGTGAATTTCAGGAGCCACCCCAGTATAGACAGCTGGATCAAGACTGTGCTCTCATTTAACAGCTTAAAGAGCTTAAGGAAAGCACTGAGGGATGCCTTTTCTTATTCCATTTGCACCCTTCTGGAGGGCTGAGGACAAGACCTCTACTGACAGTTTCTTACCTTTAGTGGTCTTTCCATTCTCACTAGGACATAGACAGAGAGGTATAAGCTAAAACACAAATTGCTCAAATTTTAATCAGAGGCTTGACTACCTGCCAAATCATCCCAGAATTGGTAAGGAATCAAATGGTCTTAAATCATGTTTTAGACACTGGCTATAAATCACTTGGACTTTACATTTATAATAAACTAGATGCTTTATATTTTTATATGTAAAATTCCATCAGTAAGAACTGAAGCCAAATGCTCTCTAAAACAAAATTATTCCCATGACTAGAAGTGCAGATTCTTTAACTGTAGTAGAACAGAATTTGAACAAAAGCAGTCATAGCACTTCTCCAAAATTGTAACTGGCAAATTTTAGAGAAAAAAACCATACTTGTTAGTCTCAGATACCTGCTGTGAGACTCCTAATTCCATATTTATACTACTAAAATACAATGTACTTACTTTCAGAAGCAATGAGACTCTACATGTTCCTCTGCAGATAGAGACCTAAAGAACTTGAATAACCATTATTTAGCATAATCTCAGCTTTAAAACTCTTGCTTTTTTTCATTGTAAGGATATAAAGTGCTAACTATTACGCCTGATGCATCTTGTTGGGAATTTGGGACCCGCATGACTTATATTAAATAATATTTGTATATTCCATATTTTTGTTGGACTCACCTACACACTTTCCTTGGTGCCAGAATGAGGAGAAATTTAAAAAATATTTAAAGAGTTCCTAGTTCTCAAACCATTTAATTAACAATCTTGAATATTTTCTCATTACTTGACTCCAGCAAAAGGTGGCCAACATGGCTCATGGAAGCACGGAAGTAGGCAACATATTTTATTTCAGAAAGAACAACAACCATCATAATCAGAGAAAAGAGATTCTTTTGCACTGTGACATGAGTGGCAGAGATTATGTCTATGACATAGGCCAAGATGTAAGGACACATATTTTTGCCTGGGTGCTCACCCACACCCTCTGATTAGCATCAAGTCTCCAGCATTTTAAGACCAGACCTTACAGTAGAATCTGCCTGTGCAGACTCCTGTTCCTGTGTGGCATCTCATTAAGTTCAATGCAACTGTGCATTCCTCCAATATTTGGAAACACTATTCCAGTGTCTAGTTTTTATCTATGAACAATATCTAATCAAGGCATACATATATGTCTCAAATCAGATTCTTCAAAAAAAATCACTTAAATATTTACTGGAGAACAGAGTAACTTTGATTTTATATTTTTCTACAGGTTTCTTTCTTGTATCTCGCAAACCAGTGGCAAAATAGAGATAAATAAAGTTAAAGGATTTTCCTCTTTAAGACAGCTTCAAGCTTCTTAATCATCCAAAATAATTTTAGATAATAAGGTAATACAGATCCCAAACTCTGAATACAAATATGCAATCTCAAAGTTGAAAGTAAAGCTCTCTAAAAGCAATCTTTACTAAGGATAAGCACATACAACTATGTTACCATACACTAGTGACCAACAGAAAGACTCCTCAAGGGTAAAAATTTGCTGCTGAGAACTCAAAGTCCTCACACTCCACACTTGAGGGGCAGGACTATGGGTCTTGCTGATTTTTTAGTTTTGCTGATTATTTGTTAAACTTTGGAGCAGTCAGGTTCCATGGCCTGGAAGCCCCATAGCAGCTGGAGTGCGTTAGCTGCAACGCCAGAGTGTATCTTCCAGCACGGTTTCACCTGAAAGGAATCCTGTTCACCTGCTCCAAGACCATTTGCCAGTTCATAGCAAAACAAGGTAAGCATGGACAACTGGTAGATTCTCTCCAAAATAGCATTCCTGAGCAGGTAGGTGTTGCCTGTGCATATGCTTTGCAATGTGAAGACTAGCAGAGAGCACTGATCCACTGTGTTTCACAGGGACAATGGATTGGCCCTCCTATTTAAAAGAAAACTAATAAATCATGTGACTAGAAAACTAAGAAAACATAATTCCTTCCCTATAATGCAGTTTTTTCCACATAACAATTTGTCTGGCTTCATGAAGTCTGCTATGTAAATGTACATGGAAACTAGAGATAGCCAAACAACTATGAAACAAATAAACAGGGCAGTTACATAATCCTTCTGTTAAGTCATGATCACATTATGGAAAAGTCTGACAAATCTTACTCTGTGTCCTCTACCGTTTCCTTTCAAGCCTCCTTGCAAAGAGCACACGTTGTCTCCAGTGTCATGGCAGGAGATGATACATTTTTCTCAATGTACTTAACCTACTCAAGAACAAAAAAAAAATTAAAAATCTTCATATTCAAGCAATCTGACATAATGAAGTAGATTGTCGCCCTGTAGGTGTTGGTATGTAAAACCAAAGGTAACAATGAATTTTTTTTTTAAAATTAAACGAAAACTTAAAATGTCACCACACACCCTTTTCTATAAAATCTAAACATCGGTTCATGATCCTGATGCAGTAACACAATATGTCTGCAGCTTTCATAGTTATGAATAAATGCATCTTAAAACACAATAGTGCAAAACCCATTCCTCCTCCATTTGCCTGCCAAATTCAGAGTTCAAAAATCTCTGACCTGGGTCCTCTAATCAGTTTCTGGCCCGCTTGCCTCCCGTGGGAGCTGCAAAGGTGGAGGGAGCTGGCCACGGCCAGCACTGCTCCCTCCTCTTGCAGGAGTGTCCTCACTGGCACATGTGTGCCAGATCCAGAAACATGTTGTGCTTCCCACTGTCAGCCCTGACAAAGGAAGAGGTGTTGGAAGAAATGGAAAACACAGTAGGGCTGTGGCCAAGGCAGCAGAGCTCAGGCAGGAGATCCCCCTGGAGGACTGGATTATGTCTGTACAGCTCAAACCTGCCATGAATATATTTTGGCAAGTGAGAATCACAGGGAGTAATGTTGTCAAAATCACCTTATTGAAACAACACCTTTGACCTGTCATGCTATGGTCAAAGATACCCCCTAAATACAACGTCAAGGGCTTAACAGGTATGAAAGCCTGAAGGTTATTTTCAGCATACTTTATTGTATTAAAAAGCACAATTACAGCAAATATAACTTTGAATCCTCGAAATGAAAAAAAAAATTGGATTTTACTTATTTATGAGCTAGTACCAAATGAAAAGAAATTTAACTCACTGTTCTTACAATGAGACAAGCACTGTGGTCTTTGTTGCCAGGGATTGCGATGAAAGTTTGTGGAATTCTCTTGAAACTCTTCTTTAGTTATGTCATGATTGCTTGATTCAGATTTGGCTTAGTCAGGGACATTTCTGTACACTATTTAATGGATCATAGCTGTGTACCAAGGTAAATGAATGGCAAGAATTCATTATTTGATGTTTAATATCAACACACCTTGTGACTATCACAAGTATTCACACAGCTGCTCTAACAAGAAACATCTTTAAGTCTGGAAGGCTTTTTAGCTGAGTCCAGTTTGTTTATCCTTGATAAATGATTTCTGATTAGTATCTTAGTATGGGTTATAGAGTTATCAGCTCTTCATGAAAAGGCTAGCCCCCCAAACCTGCTATTTTTCAAGGGCACAGGGGTATTTCATTATTGTGTTCCACTTCATTCTCTTTTGTTTCATTTTTCTCCTGGTAGAAGACCGTGCCAAACATTTCAAAGCCCTTCTTGGCAAGTAATAAAATAATTTGGACAGAGTATACTACAATTAGAAGTTTTTGGCAAGTTTCATATTTTGGATGCTGATGAGAAGCATATCAGTTTTAGCGTACTTGACCAGTTCATTATTTCAGATAATTTCCTGCCACACAACACCACCGCTACAGATTGTGTTTGGTTGAAAAACCAGCAATGAAACACATCCCAATTTCTGTTTTTTCAAGTGCAGATAATGTTAAATAAATTGTTTTTTTCACCCCCATCTGTCATTCACTTAACTCATAAAATCTTATTTCTCTCCTTAATACTGTGTATCAGAAAGCTGTTTCTTGCATCCCAGAATGTAACATCATGTCACTTGTTATACAAGAAAAGGCTGTAAACCACACAGAGGAACACATTTGCATTGCTGTCATTAGGGGCCAAATTCAATTACTCCTTCTTTTGCTTGGCTTTGGCACCACAAAAATCTATGTACGTTCCAATAAGACAATTCTTTTTTTTGGGGGGGAGGGTTTAGATGAAGGTTGTGACCTTATGCACTTTTCTGCACACCAGAAGTCATACGTTTTTATTGGATCCTGTTCTAAATTTGTGTCAGCACTTCCTTTATGACTCCTTATTTTGATACGGATTATAAACCGTTCGTAAAAAAATCCATCCCAGACTAAAAGTCTACTTGATTGGGTTGGGGAGTGTTAAGTACCAGGCTTGATGATTTAGTATTTCTAGACCCTAAGATTACAAACAAAACACACCTTGTGAGAGTTCAGAAACACTTTTTACCAGCCAGAGATTTGTTCTCTATATGCTTTACAGTTAAAGTATCAGGCAAGCTGTTTACTGGAGTTTTTATTTCCCCTACACAGCATTTCCAACAACAACTTTCAACGAAACCATCAGTGACATCACAGTGCAAGACATGACGTTATGCACTTTTTGTCCCCTGCTAGGAGAAGTTCTAGTGGTTTGTGTTGTTTTTTCCTCACAGAGTTATCACCTTCTGAGAAAAAAAACCTTGTAAAAACTAATCAGGGTCAGAGAGCATTGAGGAGAAAAAGGGGTCAAGATCCATGTCCTCATTGGCAGGGAGAGTTGTTTTTCTTAAACTTTCTGTCTACATTGTGGTATTTTACAAAAAAAAAAAAAAAAACAGATTTGCTTTTTATTTACCTGTCACTATAGACAACATTGCCCAAGAATCAGCATCAGCACCTGGCTTGCCAGCATCCTCAGTTCTTCAGTTCCATCTCCAACACATGCCATGATTCTTTCTGCAAGTAGAGCTGTATTGAATAGACCTTCATAATAAGGTTAAGGAATAAGTGGAACAGTTCTAAAAGTGTTGCTTTTCCCCCATTCTTTGTTTTCTTGTCCTCAGAAAACATGAATCTGCTTTGGGAAGGCAAAACTTGGTCTGATAACACCATAACCAGTGATTTCTTCAAAATTGTTTCAATGCCAGTGATCTCACATTGCAGAGCAACCTAAGGGAGCAAGCTGGACTTTCACAGCACACTTTTCCTCAATCACAGAGTCCTCTACACACTTTTAAGCACTTTTAAGTATGTTACAGGAAAATGCACAGCCCTCACTGTGAGCTGTGTTTTCCCTACCCAGCAAAACCTGTTTGACTGACAACACAGCAATACTCAGAAGTCATGTGCAAAACATCTAGGAATGGTCACCTGCCTCTGAGAGGCCTCAAAGAGAAGGAAAACCAGCACATCTTAGCAATTTGAAAAGTTCAAAGCTAATAACAACTTTAAGGACAAAATTCATTACGGAAAATGTATGGGGAGCTGACACTGATCAGTACACACTTTTATAAGAAACAAGAAGAGAAACCCACAGGAATTCATAGTGCTGTTCACAGAACTGCACTGAGTTCAGCTCTGTGGAAGCAGCACACTGGAGTCCCACGTTGCAGGGAGAGCCATTCGTGTGGTCCCTGCTGGTGGTATTTTCACAGCTCTCGTAATTAATGTGATATGAGCGTTCCTGGCAGTGTTGGTGGCTGAGTACTGCAGAAGCTGGATAACACTTTGCTGATGATTTGCAGAAACCCTTGTATGTTTATATCTTCAGCAGACCATCAAATCCACAAAACGCTTTGGTCAGTTTAACAATTATCCTGGGAAGCAAAGTAGTGCTGCCATTATCAAGATGCTAGCTTCTGCCTAATGATTTAAACCAGCTTTCATTCTTTGGGGTGACAGATGTGTTTCAACATTATGCAGAATACATTACTTCCGTAATGGGATTGTGACTCGTTATTGATCTCCACTGTTTTCATCACCACATTCACATCAGCTATTTATGTCAATCTCAATAAGTAGCCACATGTATGTGTATCTGTGTGGTTACATTAAGACTTTCAAGAAAACTTGTGAATCTTGCTCATCATATTCTGCTTCCTGTTTCATTAACGCTATTGCATGTTATTTGCTGTCAAAGTAAAGCAAAGATTTTATTTTTTTTCTATCATTGAATAGTAACACTTTAATTAAAACTCTCCTATTTTATTAGTTGACCTTCTGTAAGGGAGTTGTTTCCTTTAAAAGCATTCAGATCTTAGGGAGTTGGTGGAATCTTAGATTTCAAATTAGTGTCGTCACATACAGTCACTAGGGGGAAAATCCACAGATTTACAGTAGATACATTCAAAAAAATGAAACACAAAGTCTAAATATGCATGGACATAATTGCAACATTTCCCATTGAAAATACCAACACTAGTTAGAGCCCATGGAAAGTAGAGAATAGAAAAAAGCAGTACAAAAGAATGTCAAATGAATTGGATAACCTTCATCTATTTTTTCAGCCTTTTTGTTTACATGAGGATAAGCCAGGCTCTTAATAAAATCCATGAGATTTACCTGTACCATACCTGCAAGGGCCTCTGTTCTTTTTATAGTTTCAGCTCCTGATGTTTCACTTTTCTCTGCTTGCAATTTCTCAATAAACAGAATAATAAATAGAGTTAGAACTGCAGAATTTTTCAAAGTTTTTCCTTCTTTCTTCAGTTTTCCTTAAATCTAAGGCTGGATTTGTGATTAAAATAAAACAATTATGCAAATCCCTATGTATTTTACTAAAGAAAAGGCAACACTCATACAAACCAATGACAATTGGAAATAAAAATCACAAACAACAGTGCATTCCCCAAAAGGAACAATTCTCCAGAAGACTGAAGATGGAGTCAAAACTGCAGCTTCCTCTCCTAAATGAAGGGAAAAGTTGTTTTCCCTTTGTGTTATTTCATAAGCATGTCAGTGAACCAGAGGTAATTTTTAGTGCTCACTTCATACTTCAAGAAGAAGAATTTTTCTCTGCACAGAGCACTGCACACTTAGCATACTGAATCTAGTAAAACCTCATGATCTTAATAAAGACAATTAGAAAAATAAAATAAATGGAGACAAATTTTAGAGACCATTGTACAACTAGGGGGACAAAATATCCACTCATTGTTGCTAAATAAACAGAGCACAAGAAGGCAAGTTATTCTTGAAGGCAAATTGCCAAATTATGCACTTTAAAATTTACAAGTTAGAATGGGAGTATATTAGGTGAGGCCTTTAGCTGGTACAAATAAGCTACCAAGCTCACATGCGCTAAGGATTTTTCCTGTAGAGATGGCTATGTCTAAGTATTTGTATTCTTTATCTCCATGTCTATTTTAGATACTTTGTCCTTACATTACAGAGAGCTAAGAGCGAGAATACCAAATCAATCATGGCCTGCTAAACCGAACACACAAGGTATCACATATTTTAGGTTTTTTCAGGCAATTGTATCATGACATTGCTGCTAAATTATACTGAATTGTGCTATGAGATGTACAAAGCAATGAGGTAAATGCTGGTTCACTGAATTCCACAACATTGGGAAAATCTGGCATCAAACCCACACTGGCTCAAAAGCAAACTATCAAATTGAAAAGGAAGGAACATAATTAGTCTTCCTCTGTAATTAGGATGATGATGCAGTCTACTGTAAATGACCTTCTCTAAGTCACTGTAATTATGAAATATTGTGTCTTTAGCTTAAAAAAGCACATAATTCCAGCCATAAAAGTGTCTTTCCCAGGAATAACTTTTATTTCTGCCCCAGGTAAGTATTTTTGGATGGAATCTGTTTCAGTTTTCAAGTCTAGAAGGAGTTAGTTCAACCTGGTCCTTATTCTACCCACTGGATAACACCATTCTGCATTTTTAGGGTCATATTGATGCACTTTAGTGAAGGTGTACCACAACATACCACATTTCCTTCTGTCTCCAGTCTTAAATCATGATCTGTCTCTCTTGCACTTTAAAGTAACAGGATTCTCAAACCTTCAAGAATTGATGTAGATGAAACTTCCCCCACTGGGTTTATTTCACTACACTTTTCTAGCTAGTTTGTCCCTCATGGTCTCTTCCTAAACTCTCTAGAATGTGAACATGCTCTTCCAGTGCAGGCCCTCTCCCTCATACTCCATCCAGAGGGAGAAGCATGCTGCAGAAAGTTGAAGAATGGCACACAGTATCCACAAAATGCTGGGATTTGCAATCTCCTGCACTCCTGAGGGAGTCTAGCTCAAGGCCAGACTTGCATGCAAGTAATTTTTATGCATTTATACAGTACCAGACTTCTGTGGCAAAGGGCCAAACATAGCTGTGTCTCATTCCAGACTCCATATAGACTATGGTATCAAACCCATTGACACTGTTTAAGAGGGTACATGTTAAAAGGTCCAAAGAGAAATGTAAAGTGAAACGTGTGGCCTCCATATGCAACTCTGTTCCCCAAACAGGCAAGGATGTAAATCTCTGGTTTCTCAGCAGTTGAAAGGAATGGCCCAGGATCAGAAAACTGAAGTCCACTATGTCCCAATGCCTGCTATTTTCCACTGGCTAGCTGTAACTCTTCAAAAAACACCTCACACTTGACAGGGATTAATTGGAGATTAGTCTTTCTGACCTGAAACAGAACTTCAGAGAAACACCGACTAATATCCCCTGTAGCTGTAACAGACTAACATGAAACTGCAGACCTTGGAAAAAAAAAAAAATACTGCACTGAGTAGAAGAAAAACTACAGAATGCTCTTCAGCAGATTCTGTGTACCTGGCCATCTAGCTAGGCTCTTCTATAAACAAACTTTATTTTGTAACCATGGTCGGTCCAGTCCCAGGAGTTGCCATTCCACTGCTGAAGAAAGTAAAATTTGTCGAATACACTCGAGATTGCCTCACAGTAAAAAGATGTAGCCTACCTGTTGATTCAAGTAACCTACAAAATTCTTGTTCCAAAACACGTACTGACATCTGCCGAACAGGGATTAACCAAGTATTTTTTTCTGTTCACATGTGGGTAGAAGGAGGCTGAAGCAGTTTGGGTAGTTCTCAGGCAGGATCCTAGGTAGAAACAAAAGAAAAAAAAGAAATCAGTATCTTTATGCTCCTGTGTCCTCAACCTATTCTACGCATTGCTATAACATAAGCACCCTACAGAGTGCTTTTTTGCAGTGATAAAGAGAACCTGTCTGTGACACATGTACAGAGATGCTTGGGCCAGTTAGCAGCTCCTGGAGTTACCCCATTTTCAGGGCGTTTATGGATTCTGGATGGCAGGTTGGCATCAGCTATAGCCAGCTGAGGTAAACTGAGCTAAGAATTTCCTTCAGAAGAATGAAAAATGAGTAATCTCATGGCACTGCATTCGGGGGCCCACAGCACTCTTCTGTAGTGTCTGTGCTCCATTTTGGCCCTGTCCTGACCAGAGCTCGTGTTTAACTGTTGAGTTGAAAACGCCCTATAATTGCAAGACTGAGCAACAGAAGAGTTTATATGACTTACACCATATGATGAAAAGACACTGAGCCAGATTAGATAACTTAGTTTACAAACAATCAATGAGGTCATTTGACCCAGAAATCTTTGCTTAAAAGCTTGCCTGAGTAAAACATATGGAATACGCACATAAACATATAAAACATTCAAAAATGCTTTCCCATGTGTTTTCAAAGGTGTTTCACAAATATGTGCGGTTTTTTTCACACAAGTGCCATATTCATCTGAGCTCACATAAATAAAATTGGTAATATTGTTTGGGAGGTACCTGAAGGTATCTGTGAGGGTTGTTGGTTCTTTTGTAATTTCTTCAGGTGTATTTTAAGCACAACTGTTTGCAAGTCTGTTTAGCCTGGATGTATTTCTATTCAATCAGAAGATTTCTGAGCAATGCAGATAATAGAAGCTCTTCCCACATTTGGAGGAAATTATGGGGGGGTTTGCTTCGTACAAAAACAGTCCATCTTCAGTTTCTTTCAGGAGTTTGTATTTGTCTTTCAGTTTTCCTCCCTGAGAGAACATCCAGAACTGGAGAACAGCTCTGTATAATGTTTATGAATTATCTGAGAGCACACTGCAAGTTATTACAATTTTTACTGTCTGAAATGATTTAATGGTCACCCACAAATTGTGCAACTGGTTACCTAATATACATCATGTGACTTTCTCGCCCTTGATTAGATTAAGTAAATCTGAGCCAGGGGCTCAAAATGTGCTTTTCATGAAAGTTCTTATGAACAAAAAGGTACTTTCACTAATATTCACAGAAGGAAAATAAAAGCCCCAGGTCAGGAAATCACTAAAGCATGTGTTTAATTCCTCCCCTCCTTAAGACAGGAGTTACACACACACTTAAGTTGCAGCGCTTAACTGCTGTCTGAATGCTTTTCTGAACCAGAACCAACAAAGAGGCAGCCACAGTTCAGTCATCTTTAAACACTAAAATTGGTTTAAAGAGAATGAAGACTTCTGATTTATTGCAACATCCATGCCCTTTTAAAAGTGACTAATTTTGCATTTTTCTGACCTCCAATATTGAGTTAATATTGTCTTTCAGCCCTCTGTCCTTAAATTCTTGTGCCCTCATGTGACTGAAACACACTTAACAGAATAGGCTCTATATGTCCTATTAGACAAAATTTGTGTTTTAAAGCTAGATCCAAGAGCAACTGAAGTTAATGGAAACATTTAATTGTTTTCAATGAGAGTTGGATGAAGAACTGATAATTTAACTCTGGACACTCTCTTTTGAACATTCTCACTAAGGTGCTGATCCAACTCTCGGTGAAGTCAATAGAAGGATTTGTGTTGGGATTTGGATAATAACTCTGTTCTTCTTGGAGTCAAATCCCCTTTGTCAATATGCACACGCACAAATACAGAGATATAAATGAAAACAAATGTTTGGCAACTTGTGACAGAAAGTCCAAATCTGTAACTGTGTATTTGGGCCAAACCAAAATTGTTACGCTTGACAAAAACATCATTATGCTGATCTGGTTTTGGTTTTTGCTTACTAGTAATTGTTTGGTGAGCATAAATCTAACTTCTCATATTTTATTTTTTTGCATAAATGTATTCTACTGTCACTGTAGATAGTAAAATGAGAGGGATTTCTATGCAAAACTCTCTGCTCAGACTTGTCATAACTTTGACAAACATAATCCTCTCCGACCAGAACTTTCCACGCTTGGTCTCCATCAAGAACAATTCTGTTTTTGCCAAGTATGAAGAAGTTTGCTTCAGCTCCTTCTTAGTTTCCAAAATACAAAAGGTTTCTCATTTAGGATTGATCCTACACTCAAAACAAAAGGGATGTGGGCTGGATTCCCAGAGGTGCAGCTCTCTTGCAGTTCTCATTGGCTTCAGTGTTTCTAAAATCAGCTTCTGTGTTTTTAAAACTAGAATTCCAAGTGGATGAGGGAATACTGACTTGGACACAACGAGCCAAATGGAGCCTTGGCTAGCAAAGTCACAGGGAGTAGTGATGTTGCGGATTGCTTCATCTGCTGAAAGTGTGTTATGTGCCATACATATGTTATTAAGTGTGCTAACAGAGCAGGGTCCATGGCAGCACACAGGGACAAGAACAAGGTAGACACTGGGGGGGATACCAAGGAATGGTACTTCTTGCAAACCTTTGCAGATCTATGTGCTCGAAACAACTGAAGCAGCCTTTTCTGCT
The DNA here is from genome assembly GCA_013398175.1 of Climacteris rufus. Lineage (NCBI taxonomy): Eukaryota > Metazoa > Chordata > Aves > Passeriformes > Climacteridae > Climacteris > Climacteris rufus. The sequence continues at coordinate 368,263 of VZRZ01001378.1, forward strand.
ATATAGATAAACAATTTACAGTTTATGCTGATAACAACCCAGGCCATTCCACACCTCCAAACAAACTGATAAAAAGACCCAGTGACAAAATAATTGGTTCAGCACCTAGCATCTTTTCTAGAATGGTGTAGGCACTCTGCCATTTTAGGCTAAGATGATCCTTTCTGTGCCGTATTATCCCTCCAAGTACCAGATCAGGCTGCTCATTAAACATTGAGGCCATTCTGCAGTTACTTAGCTTGTGTTCTCCAAGACACTATGTTGCTGTATTTTTTACTGCATGAAGCAAATACCATCAGATTATCTGTCTCACTGTGTTCTCAAGAAATCAGGTGGCCACCTTTGAAGTACATCCATATCCCCTTATGATGAAAAGGACATGAGAAATACATAGATATTGAAAAGTAGTACCTAAACTCTAAAGATCAGTGAACAAGCACCAAAAAATAAGATGACTGGCATAGTAAGAATCCAATCCCTTTGGTTTAAAAATAATTTGTTTTAATTAACTCATAAGCCACATAACACAGGAAACCTTCTGGCTATTCTTTCTCTGTCTGACATAGGCTTAAAATGCTTCCCTCAACAAGTCTATTTGTTGTAGCAAGAGGGTTATTTTCTATGTGTTTTGCTTGTGTTTGTTTTTAAACAAAGACAAAAGACTGTAGAGCCTGGAAAATCTTCAAAATAATAATTACCAAACTATATAGTTGCAATGAGAATTTGGAATTGTGTTTAAAAGTGACCAAGAAAGTATTTGGTAAAGGGATACTTCTTAAAATATAGGGAAATATCTCCTTAAAATACCTATATTAACTATTAAAGAAACACAACATTAACACAGTAACAAAGTAAAAGCAGGTTTGCCAAATCAGTAGCACCAGTGAGGAGGCCAGTAGATAAGACTGGCAGAATTACAATTCCATACATGTTCCTATCTGACATACTCGTGTGATCAAATAATTTTCAATATATTTTGTCTCCTTCAGTCATTGATCATTGACTCCTCCTCTCTTTTTCTCTTTACCAAAGTAGGGCTTTATCCCAGTCAGGGTTTCAACATATTAATTACAGTAAGATCATGACAATGATGATGGAAAGACTTGAAGTGATTGACAATCAAACCCATGACTTGAAAGTAGAAAGAGTCAAGAGGAGGAATTCCACCTCCATGGACAGAAGACAGAACAGAATAGTTCAGTAGGAAAGGACCTACAATTATCAACTGCACTTGTGATAGGTCCAACTGAAAAGGTGATAGCGATTTGAAGCTGCCTGCAGCTAGAGAGACAAAATAATATAGATCATACCAAAATCCTGTAGTTTGAGTAGCTATTTATAATTTATGGATGAAAACTGGGTCCCTAAAATAGCTCACCAGCCTGCTGTGGTGTTTATCTAAGCTTTTGCTTGTTTTATAGACCTTGCTACTGCTTTTAATGACATAAAGAAAACAAATTAAAATAAATGAAAAGAAAAACGTCCCCTAGCAATAAAGAGGCTGTGAATTACAGAACAGCAGTAGCTACTTTCGAAAGCTAGAATGGCAAAAGCACACTGCTGTAACAGCCTCAGGGGTTGACAGATGCCAAAATGTCTGGATGATCTGTTCATTCATCTCCAGGCAGGTACTGACAACAGATCCTCTCTAAAGGGGAAGCTGCGTATTGTGCTGACATCCACATCAGATGACTGAAATCCCACCAGGATGTCTGTGCCACACATTTTTCAGCCTGAAGATCAGAGGATGATTTTAAGGCATTTCTCCAGTACCTGATTTACAAAAGGCAGCAAAATTGTGGAAAAAAGAAAAAAGGGATGCTCTTTCAAATACATCTCTAAGTTCAGTTATCAAAGTTGTGCTCAGGCTTTGTAGTTTTTCCAGACTGATCACTTATCTCAAAAAGCCAAAAATATATCATTAAGGGAAAAGAAATGGAAAGCCTTTTTCCAGAAACAGTTCTTCTGGAAAGGGTATGTTATCACTGTAAAGAGAATTTAGGTTTTATGTTTCTCAATCTTGATTAACCTAATCACCTGCTATGAATCTCCCTAACATTTACTGAATCGGGTGGGTAACTTTAGCCTAACTCCTAATTTAAGTCTGAAAACTGTTTTCTGTACCCACTGTGCATTTCAAGTGAACTCAAAACCAGGTATTAGAACTCAATATATTTCTTGAGGAATCAGCAGCGTTCTTTGTATTTAACCCTGTGACCCAAGCCTCTGTATGGGCTAGATCACACCAACCTCTGTGGGAGGAAGATTTAAGTCCTGAGCCACAATCTCACAGGACTGGAGGGGCCTGCCTTTAAAAGAATGAAATTAAACACACACAGTGTTTGAGAAAGTTCAGATTGGTAAATTTGGCAGGACAAAAGGACAAGTCTTCAAACTGCCTCTCTTAGCAAGATTCGGGAGAAATGCGCCGACTGTACATTCTCTACCCTCATTATAGTCTTGGAGTTTTGACTTCCTCTGTTGCTCCCTAGCCACAGATAGGTATCTAAACACGGGGAAGGCAGAGTGTTTTCACAGCTGCTAGTGCCGTGTTATACCTATGGACTGCAGGCCACACAGGGGGAGCACAGTCTCGACTATTACAATAATAAGATGTTGCTTAAATTGATAGGTTTTAATTGTGTTGCTTAACTTTCAGTTCTCTACCCAGAAAAAAAAAAAAGGGTTGCTAGTAAAAGGAGACTAGGTAGGTTTAGGGGAAATCAAAGCAAAAAAGAATACAATCTTATGAAACCATCAACACTTTGTCTGTACTTGACAATGTATAACATGGCTCTGTATTTCAGAATGTATGAATGCCTCCCAAAATCTAAGCACCTGGTAGGGCAAAATGGAATTCCAGGAATTATTTTTTTCCCTTCTGAAGTATCACTAAGAATATGAAGAAAAAACAGAGGAGTCCAAACCCTGAGACTTCAATTTTTTTTCAAATGGGAGGCATCATGGCCTTTACAACTGAATATTGCTCTTAAAACACCTGAATTTCAGTTGAGAAACAAACTATTTGTATTGGATCTTGGGGTCAGTGTATTTCTAGCACATTCAGAGTCTTGCTTCACTATCTTATGTTGGCTCATATTGGCCAATGTCATTTGTCCAGTGGCCTAAAAAAGTCCTTTATCTATGGTGGCTAGATTAGCATCACTAAAATGATCTTGTAATTGGTACTATTGGCAGTGCCAGATGAAAGACAAGGATTCTGAAACACTTCAGAAGCTATTGTCCAAATCTGCAACTTCTGGAAATTCATGTAGGTCCATTACAATGAATGGAGTTTTGCCAGTAGACCAGCTGATGACCTGCCTGTTAAAACAAAAGAAAACCAGCCTTGATCATTCTTTTATTGTTCTGATTCTTTTGCAGATTTAGAAAATGTAACACAACTGCTTAAAATAACCCCACCATTTATTATTCCAGGAGCAATGTTTTCTTAATAATACAGTCAAAGTGTGTCTGGAATTTAGAAACACAATTTATTTTCCCGCAACATGCCAAGCAATCAAAAAAGTTACATTCCATATCCAGAAAAAAAATTGTGGCTCTTACAAAACAAGAAAAAGTAAATCATTAAAAAAAATACTGCTAAGGCTAAAAATCTATAAAATAACACTGACCTTTTTATATACCTCATAAACAGCACAGAGAAATTCCTGCTTCTGCCAAACACTCCAGTTTGCAACGGTGTTCCAAATTTTCATTAGCACAGCAACCATGCTGCCTGATATCCAGTGGCTCAATCTGTTTCCTCACTCGTCCTTCTGAAGGAAAAAAAAAAAAAAAAGAAAAAACAGAAGAAAAAGAAAAAAATAATTAAAAACCAACCAGACAGGTTTATTTTATATCACTATAACACCTCTAGAGAGTTAAAGATCTACAAGTGACATAGTCAGACCTGAAATGTGTCCAGCCCAGAAGCCCAGGTTCTAACTCAGATTTTGGAAAAGACTGACTTAGAGATAAGCCCTTTCCTTACAAAGAAATGCCCAACAATAGTCATTTACCTCCAATGAGGCCGTTAGTGATTTAACTCCACATCTTTCCCCAGACTTCAACAAATCTACCGGCAAGACGAATAAAGGGTCCTTCTCATTTCTTTCTTTTATTTTTTCCCCGAGAAAAACCCAGTGAAGAGCAGCATAAGGAGGATGCAGAATGTTTGGCTCTGCAACGTATTTCCTTGCTAGAAACACAGAAGTCAGAAGGGGCTCTGGCACTACTGCTTCCAATCACTTGTTGTCACAGGCAGGCAGGTCATAAAATATTTTTCATAACGCACTTCTAATCCATCCTAAAAGTAAGTGGAGGAAAATGTTACCATACCAATGATAGTACTGAATCCCACACTTCCCAAGGAGCACAAAACTTCCTCCAGTGAAGAGTTCTATTACCAGACCTCTGTGGAAAGCTAAAAATTCATGCTCAGCAACTATGAAACACCTCACCTCCTCACTACTTCTTCTGATAAGTTATAACACAGAAGCCTCTGGATTTGGGAGTTTATTTTTCTCTCCAATTCTTAGGCTGTTTTAAATAGTTACACAAATGAACAGCACTGAATATCTTTGAGAAGTAACAGTTTAGGCCCTGTCACAGGAAAGTAATGAACATATTAACTTCAAACCTTGTTTAAGGTTCTTCAGAACTGGTACCTATTGTTAAAACAGCATGTGTGTGGATTTGCAAACAAGTGCAGTATATTTAAGTTATTTTGAGAATAACTTGAAGGATAAATATGTTTGTACTTGATTATTCTCAGAAGACCGCAGTGAAACATTTGGACATTAAACCGATGTGTTAATCACACTTCATTTTTATTCCCTATACAAGCACATTCAAAAATCTCTCGGTTTTTCTACCATGACATGAAAACAAATGCCATAGAAAGCCTTTCAATTTTTTACTATAAAGAGAAATTTATGGTGTAGCATAAGTAACAGATAAAAGTACTGACTATATAGGATTCAAACTTGGATGCTGATTTTACCAATCCCAAAATTAAAGATAATTTGATCTAGGATTTTCAACCAATAAGCAGATATCCCTTCCAAATATCTACACTCTCAGTTTTGAAGATCTTCATCTGATGAGATATTTTGATATGTAATATGTCCCAGAGCAATAAAAGTAGTTGGTGACTACCACTGATGCTGTTCATGTTGGAATACAAAGGAGTGTGCTAGAATGATCATTACTAAAACAAAATAAGAACAGGATATGATTCACTTATTCTTCCTCTGTTGCAAAAGTTAAAATGAAAATCCAAACAAACAAACAAAACCCCCAAAAAACCAAACAAAAACTACCCAAAAGACTGGAAAGAGGGATAGAGAGAAAGAGAAGAAGAAGAAAAGACAAACCCATTAGTTCAATGCTTTCCCACTTCTCTTCCCTGTAATATATAGATGAAAACAAAACTGATGAAGGGGGCTTTGGGTTGGTGTATGACATTTAGGTGTCACAAAAAACAGTCTACTAAATCCTCACCAAATATTGTTTCAGCTGCTTCAGAGTGCACTCTGCAGTCACATAATGTTGAAGGTACCTGATTCCTCATCAGAAATGTTCAACACCTCATGGGTCTGGGTCCTGTTACAAGAGAAACAGTTTAAAGGAACTGGAAGTGAAAATAATCTTTGTAGCAGATGATGTGGACAACATAAGCTCATTGTCAGAAAATACTGGAAATTAACAAAGGGAACCAAAACTGCTCCTTTGTATAAAGTGTGCTAAGGATTATGTCAGAAGACAAAGAATGTCAAATAATGAAAAAATGGGAATAGTCAAATTTAATTGAAAGGTGCAGGTTTAAAGGAAAGAATTTCATCTATAAGACTAATAAGAAAAAAGCATGAAATCCATAATACCATATAAATTTATTCCAGTCAGCAACATATTTAACAATGCTATATAAGTCAGTAGTGGGATAATTGCTAAGGTGTGGCTAAATAGGTAAAATTTTATTATTTTAATATTATATGCAATTATGATTACTTGTTTTCTCAGTTCTTTCTTTCACAAGGGCAGTCATAATCCATCAAGTCCCAAATTTGACATGTGTCTGAATGTGATATTTTATGATTTAATTCCACACTCAAAATTCCCAAAGAATAAACCTGATGAAGTGCATATGCATCTTAATAAGTGAAAGGGACAAATGAATTCATTGTCTATTGAAGAAGTTTTATAATATCTAAACATATGCCAAACAAAGCTGCAAGCTATTAAAACAAATCATAGAGGCTTTAATTACAATCTAAATCTGCATTATTAAAGTAACAAAATGACCCTAAAATGTTATGGGAGTCATGTTGTCCCTACAAATGAACACAGCATGAGAGAGTGATACAAAAAAGCACCCTAACATTAGCATGTTGTGTGTACCACTGTGCCTTCCCACAGAGCTAAATCAACAAGACATAACTCTCCTCTTCCACAGCTGTGGGCAAAATTCTCCTCTCCCTTAACTTGCCTTTGGTGGCCACATTCACCAGATTTGCAGGAGCCTGTGTGGGGCAACATGCCCCTGCTGGTCCCAGCCTCCTCCCAGGGTCCCTGGAGATCTCCAATTCTGGGGGATGTCAAGGCACAAAGCCTATCAGGACCCAGATGGGGCGAAACAGAGCTAGGGACCAACCCAGCTTAACTGCAAAATAGTCCCAGTTTAAACAATAAATTTTGGCATTATTGTGTGGCAGCCAATTACAATGGAGGAGTCATTCTTGAGATTGTCCATGCAAAGAACACTATTCATATGACATTTACATATGAGAGTTTGGAGGGTCAGCCATAACTGGATTTTTTCTTTTCTTCTGGGCAAGCACTGATCTCCAAATGCATGATCTGATAGCATTTCTTAAAATAATCTGCTATTTTAGAATACTCGATATGTGATCATGACATTTATGATCTGTTCCAGAGCCTATATTGAAGTCTAGAAACATTTTAACCACAGCATTTGCTGCCATTTCCTAAATCATCACATCCCACATTGATTCTGACAATAGAAGAAAGGATGACAAGGGCACTGAAACAGTTGAATTTGAACAGAAAGCCACAGCTCTTACTTAACTGTGTATTTTCCATGGACTGTGAGAAAACACAAGTAAAGGATTCATTTTCTCTACTCAGTAACCCTGACCGTAAATATCCAAATGCTTCAGCCTCATTTAAGCACATGAGGACAACTCTTTAAGAGGGTGCCCTTTACAAATAAAAACTCACAGGCCTCAGTAGCTTCTGCCAAATCCCACGAGCCACTGCGTCCTTTCTGGATTCCTTCTGAGGGCCAGCCCTGAGCACTTGTCCTTTAACTTGAGACATGGCAAATGAGACTGAGCCCCACCTGGCTGCATCTTCCTTTCAGGTAGTTGTGGGAAGCAATAAGATCTCCCCAAGATTCCTCGTCTCCAGACTGAACACTCCCAGCTCTCTCAGCCATTCATCAGACATGTTTTCTAGACCCTTCCCCAGCTTCTCTGCCCTTCTTGGGACAGGTCCCAGCACCACAGTGTCCTTTTTGAAGCCGGGGTCCCAAAACTGAACTCGAGGTGTGGCCTCACCAGTGACTGCAGTGTAAGTTCCAAGAGAGACATTTCTGACTTCTCTGTGGTTACCCCTCCCCTTCAAGGGCAAACATACGAAAAACAGATGAGAAAACGAGCACATATCCTCTCTATCATAAAATATGAGATTTAAACAGACATTAGAACCCTTAACCTTGTTGAACACATAGCAGGGATTTCTGCCATATCATGATGGGCCAAATGTGTTCAGACCTGAGTAAAACAGGAAGCTGTTCATAGTTTCTGCTATGACAGCCTTCACTGCTAATTCTTTGAGTTATGTTGAGCTCCCACTGAGATGGGTGGGACACTACACATCCATGGTAGACCATTCTTCTTCAGATGCATTTATAAGAAAAATATGAGTGTATGAGAAAAGAAAGAGAAAAAGGCAAGGGACTGTAAAACTGTGGTTGAATAACAGGTGAGCAAACTACATAAGCAAAATTAAAAACTACTACATGGTAATGGTCCCAAAACTGCACACCTTGATGCAATTATATTCTATATCTTTATTGTAATTTCAGTATATTGATTATATCTGAGTGAGAGTGTGGATTGCTACCTACCTGTTCTAAAAGATGCTAAAATTCTTAGCAGCTTCACTGAAAGCACAATGATTAAATGTAAGGGGATAATTAAAAATTTTAATTTCTCACAGTAGCATATAACTCTTTAAAGTCAAAAGGTATTTGAAGGCTTAATGCCTAACAGATGGCTCTTATACCTACGTTCATAAATGAATGACTTGCAAAATTACCAGGCCTTAGATTTTGCACGACAAGATCGAATAGGATACATATTTTTCTACTGAAATTGTCATATTGGCTTTATCGTGGTAAAATGTTGTTTTTTCCAGTTTCACTCAGAGAAAATAAAAACATTCTACAAGATTCAAATATATCTTCACGTGCTCAAACTATCCTACTTGACTTTGCAATGAAAGAGGGTAGAAGAACTCACACACTTCATCCCCACTCTACAGTACAGGCTTTGGAAAATGTCTCTCAGCAAACTCTCAGTCTTTTTCTGTGTAGAGTCAAAATGGTCTGCTTAAACCACAGCTGACCACTTCAAACAAAAAGGAAATTTGCAAGCTATTACCTCTCTTCTTCTTAATTACCAACTTCCACACCCATGTTTCTGTATGTTTACAATTTTTTCATCTACTACCGTCTAACCTGAAGGACAGAGGAATCATAAGTTCATCAATGTTAGCTGGGTTTCCTCTAGCTCCAGAAGTGATGCAAGGGGATGCAGAGTTTAACATGGTGGTCAGTAAATTACAGCTCAAGATCAGACGCCAGCAAAGGCTCTGTGTAACAAGAGTGTGCAATGCAAGAGCCGCTGTAAAAGGCACCTCACTGAAAATGAAATGTGTAAATTAATTCCCATGTGGGGAGCTGGCTCAGAGCAGCAAGGATACTGCAAATTCACACTGCTGTTCACTGCACATTCATTTTTTTAGGTAGAGGACTCTAATTGAGTGCAATCTTAGAACACACATACTGTAATGGTTATAGCACCCTCCTGGAAGGGGAGAGATCAGATTTCAGCTGGGAACTGTAACATGGGTTCCCTCCTTCCATGCAACTGTTCCAAAATATAAACTCTGTGTGCAATTTAGTCATGCTCTGTGCATGCCTGCCAGATGAACTCCTGAAGGTGAGGTGTGTGAAGCACCAAAGCTGTACACCGAGAGTCCCGTACGATTTAGGCAGGAATTAGAGGCAGCTGCCTTCAACTTAGGTGGCTGAGAGCGTGTCTAGTAACAGGAACAGAGATACTGCTGGGACTTTCCTAGAAAGCTTTGGCACATAAATGCATTACACACTTCTGAGGGCAGGCAAAATTGAATTTTTGTAGACAAAAGTACATGTAAGTATTGAACCTGTCGCCCTATGTAATTTGCTTCAACGATGGCCCATCTATTAAGGTATAAAACATTTGAAACCTCGTGTTATACCTGGTGCCTTTCTGACTAGCGTTAAGTTACAGAATCCTGTTCACGCCAGCCCTGCAAATGCAGGAGTAGGACAGAACAAATGGCAATTTCTTATTAATGTGTGTTACCTAACCTTTTATGGACACAATAGTATGCACAATTCATCCTTTATATTTTAATTTGTTAAAGAGTAATCAATCACATAAAAAATAAGTATGTCTGTCTTACTTTAGAGACCACTTTAAAAGATGGCTCTGATTAACTTAAAGTGCTTGTTACATTTTTATTGCTCAAGGTATTTCCACAGCTCAGACATTTAGGATATTTTTTTCATTTTAATCTCTAAGAAATAATTTGCAACATTATAATTGCACTAGGGTGTTCTGATTCTTTATCATTTCACTTAGGATTTTGCCAAAAGTTACTCTTCTTAACTGCAATGTATCTATACAGCCCATCATTTTATTCTTTAGAGAAATAACTTCAGAAAGGTCTCAGCAGATATAAAACATGTTGTTTTATCATTGTGGGGTATCAGTGGGATTAATCACTCTTAAGCAGCTATTTTATAGCCGTGATGTGAGAATGTCTAAGGTCTATTTGGAGTACTGAATTGTTTCAGGATAAAGCAAAGTAGACCATGTCAGCCACAGAAAAATATTACTCACTTCCTTCTTGTCACTCTTAATTGGGATCAAGTGGGTTTAGGTCAATCACTTCGGCCAAAAAAATTTATGAAAAATATAGGTCTATTTATACATGATAGAGGCATTTAATGCTTTTTACAGACAGTGATTATAAAAGTCTTTTATTCCTCATCCCTCACTGCATCACTGTGAGAAATTCTGTGGAAGAGATGAATGGATGGATTGTAATATTGATTTCCCTGGGTTTTCTGGCATATGCTCAGGGTAACACACAGCTCAGTATCGCTCACTTGTTAATCATCAAACACACACATACAACTAAAAGCTTGTTTCAGTTTCTAAATTTGTGCAATTTGACCAGATGGTAATCTCAGCCTGACAGGTGTGTCCTAAAAACTAATTTAAATATTTGTAAATAGTAGCACCATTCCTGCATTAAGTGATTAATAACTGCTGATCCTGTCACTTTCTTTAACATCATTTTTGCCTTAACAAAGGTTGAACTTAAAAATTGAAAGGAAACTTTAACAAATACCTTTTCAATCTTACTTCCTTGTCTTCATTAATTATCCAGCAACTTCTTTCCCACAAACAATGAACAACATATATAAGATTGTGAAAATTCTCTTATTTCCAGAACTACATAAATTCAGGTTTTGCTTATCAGTTTAGCAAACATGAGTCACTGGGCTGAAGTTTTTGGATATCTATCCACCTCATGGTGAAATATCAGACACAGTTCCTCAATTAAAAGAAAATAAAAGCAACATATTTATTACCCTGAAAAAAGTTATGCTTTTTTTTATACCTCTCCATGTTAGACCTCTTATTTATGTTCAGGTACAAGACTGGTACACACACTTAAGCTCCATATACAGGAGAAAGG
>VZRZ01001378.1:379396-546507 GCA_013398175.1 Climacteris rufus
GGGGGAAGAAAAAAGGGGGGGAAGAAAGGGGAAGGAAAGAGGGGGGAAGGAAGAGGGGGAAGGATCACGCAGAACAGGATGACTTTGGGAGCACAAGGCAGGGAGGAGTGCAGAACCAGGCTTTGAGGACAGAAGGGCAGAAATGAAAGGAAAGAGTAGTTGACACAAAAGGAAGGACATCACAGATGATGCAAGAGGACAATTTGTGGAAAGAAGCAACAGAGGAATGAAAGAGACTTTGGGACAGAAGTGGAGACCAAAGCTGGTGAGAATACATGGTCTTGAAAGAGAGGCAAAACTGAGAGAGAACAGGCACTTCCAATACCCAAGACTGCAATCAGGGAATCACTTTCCCAGGGGCAAAACATGTGCTTCCATTCCCCTCTAGTGGCAGGTACACTTAAAAAAACCACCTATCAGTTAACATTTTACTGCTGTGGGGCTCAAGGTGACACAGTAACCTAAACTTTAAAACCTGCCAGTGACCTGTGCAGGGTGTTCATATTGTTTGCTTTACCCCTACGTCCTTCTCTGTTTTGTAACCTTTTAAAAAACTTTGAAATTATAATTTAAAAAATATATAGATATTAAATATTCAAAATCAAACCAGAGAAATAGGGAAATTAAGCCTTTCAATACCTGCCAAAGGGCATGGCCAGGGTGATGCACTTTTTAGTAATACACACACATTTCCCAAGGAACTACAAATTTGTGTAGTCCCATACTGGTTGGTTCTCACTGAACAAGCAGAAAATTATTACTGCTATCCCATGATGCATATTGGGCAACTGCCACTTGGCATTCTGGCACTATCCCTTCTGTGCAATGATATCTTTAATTTGCATGTTAATAAATGTCAAAGCATGCCTTCTGCTCTGATTTGGTTTCCATATTTTTTGCGATCAAATGTATATTTTTCCATATACGTACTTCCTACTTGACACCAACCAAAGGATTCATCTGGAAAAGTCATTAAAAAGTACACTTATTTTGCTGAATTTGGATTTTTTTGAGGAATATGTATTCCACTATGCACAGGGATTCTCATTACAGTAGGGATTAAACACTGATCACATCACATACCTGATTGTTATATATCCTGCACATTCCAGACAACCACACCTCTTCAATACAACCTCTTGTTTCTTCTCATTCCAGATCCTATTTTCAGAAATATGATTGCTTAAGTGGAAACTGCAGTAAAAGAGGAACTAGGATGCTTAATATACACTTATTTTTCTATGGATTATGCTGACATCTTTGTTCAGATTGATTAGAGAACTTCAAAGTGAGTTAATTTTTTCCTTGGAGTTGTATGTGAAATTAAAGCGAAAGTAATTATTTGTCGTCACTAAAAATTAGTAACTGTTGGTATTCTACAAATGACCTGATTTGAAATTTAAACCAGAGCAGTCATGATTTTTAGGGTTTATCAAGTGACCCAAAATACAAGCTCAACCTAATAACCTCTATAGGAACCCTTAGTTTTTTTCTTTTCATATTGTTTATAGAAACTCACTAGAGGGATATATTTTAAGAGTTAACAAGCCATATTAATTCCATTCATTTTTTCTTTAATTGTTCTAATCCTGAGTTTCATTACAGGCCTCTAGAAACCTTGCCCTCACATATCTGAGCAATGTTTGCCTGCGTTTTGATCCCAGAAACTTTTTTAAACAGTGCTTTATACTTCAGAACACTAGGCTTTCTATTTAAAACACTTACTTTCACTAAGCACACAAAATCACTGGCAAAGGTTGCCCCCGAAGTTGCAGCACAGTCAGGAGGTCTTGCTAAGCAGTCTGGTTTGTTAAGTTCACGTTGCTAAGTCAACCAGAAGAGAGAGCTTCAAAGACAAACCTGACAAATAGTTTGGAAAGCCTGAAACCACCAAATATCATGTCTTTGAGAAAAGTTAATACAAAGGAAGTAATTTTTGCCGAGACTACTATGGCTTATTTTCACTCGTAAGGCAGAGAAAATGCTCTGTGCTTTTTAATTGCATTCTCATAAAGTTTTAATTAGCAAAGTTTCAAAAACATGGCAATCGTACTGCTGAAAATCAGCCACAGTTTTGATTTACAAGTCTGCAAAGGATTACTTGGTAGCAATCAGGATGGATTGCAGTGCTTAAGCCCAGAAAGCTCTAATACGTTATAAACACAAGCAAATGATGCGGTAATTGCTCTTGATTGCACTACTTAGAAGATTTTTAGAGGCAGCCCAAAGAGAAGTTGACAGAACCTACGTGTCTATGGCAAATAGTATGTGAGAAAATGAAATCCATGCAGGTAATTCTGAAGCACCATTTCCTTTTTCCTAAATGCAGGTGATATTTAGGAGACCTCAGAAAGCCACCTCTGGATCAGAACCTTGTCAGCTCCGAACCCATCACCACCCAAAAGGGGCTGTGGAAGGAGAGTGTGGGTTTCCACAGGGTCTGACAAAATAAACAGAAACATTAATGCAGCTACCACAGTCACAGAGTTTTCTTCCCTAACTTGTCTGTCTGATGGGAGTGATCTTTCCTTTTATTATATCCATAAACCGTGTCATTAGCTAACAGGAGAAAGGGGATGGATGAAAACTGGGAGGGAGTTGTAAAATCTGTTAGGTTATGCATTACATTGCAAGGCAACTTTTGTAAAAGCAGTGAACAAAATGGTTCACATTCCCATTATTTATCAATCTGAAAAATCCACAGTACTAATGATCAATGTACAACTCTTCCTTTCACCTCTGAAGGTACCCACTTACTAAAACGTGAAGGACTTACAGAGTGTGGCCAGTTTCAAACTCACAAATATAAACTTCCACAGCCTTACACTGTATGAAGATGATTACTGATTTAGCTCTGGCTAGTGACCTTTATAATTTATTTCCCAGGTGAATTTCTAGGAGTAAAAATGTCCTGAAGACTGGGGCTGGAGGGGACTTGGCTTAGGAACCTGAGGCAACTCTTCCTCCTCCCCTCCTGGAATTTAAGTCAGAGAAGCCAAATTTGAAGAAAGCACAGCAATTTTGGAAGTACTGCGGCAGGCCTAATATCCACGTGTTAAATTTAGCAAATAATTGAACACAAATTCTAAATTCCTTGAACTGCTGGAATTTCAGATGGTATTAATGTTTAAAAAGATTTTACAAGTAATTACAAATATTGGATTTGACACACAACTGTCAATACTAACTTCAGGGGCAACAACATTGTTTAACTTGGTATCAGCACATTACACCTTTGGGCATAAAACTTAAAGCTGATAACACAATTCAGTCTGATGAAATTCCTAAAGACATCATAAGAAATTCTAACAGTTGCAAAAAAATTTTTACTTTGGAAGCACACACTACCAGAGTCAGATAAAATTACTGTTCAGTTTTACTGTCAGATTTGAGAATACTCTTTCTTGAACTGATATTAGGATCCTTAATGTTTCTAAAGAATTATTTGAATTCAAGAAAGAGTTATACCCCAGCAAATTCCCAGAGAAGAGCTCCCTGTGGTACTGCTACAAGAATTTAAAAATCTCTTTAGAAAGCATTTCCACAGCTCTTTGAGCTCTAATCCCAAATGGGAAGAGCTAGATAAAAGGAATGTGTGTTTAATAATTCTTGTGTCATTCATACTCTTTTTTCATAGGTAGTTTACATTCACCCCAAAAAGACTAAGGTGGACAGTGAGCTCCTCATTCTAAAGTAGCAGCATTTCTCAGCTGGCTTAGATCTTGGCTAAGTTTGCTGAAATCTACAGGGTTTTGGTTTTTTTAGGACAAATCACAAAGAAAGAGTCAATTATATATTTCTATATTTAGTGTTCTTTTCAAAGCCTTAAACAGAGCTAATACGCGTACCTTTAAATCAAAAGCAAAAATATATATTAAAAAAAAAAGACATTGCTTTTTAAAGGAGGACAATTATTTTGCTTCAGTTAAGTGTCTGCAACAATACAGTAACTGAGATCAAACATGCTTCAAGCCCTGAGAATCTTGTTTTATATTTAATATAAAAGATTTAATAAATGTACCACCTTTCCTGTCTCCTGATTTTTTTTTTTCCTTCTTTTGGTCACCAACAATGAGTTACCATTTCAAGATCACAAACTTACCACTCCAGCTTCCCTTTGATTCATGTGTATACATTAAGCAGGCCAATTCCTGAGTAGCTTTATTTAAGGCTAACTGGATACACTCCCAGAAGGAAAATGAATGAATCAAATCGTAACTGAAGTCTTGTGATCTTCTTCATGATGACTATGATCTTGGACAAGTGGCCTGGTGGTGGTGGTGAAAAACAAAATCACATAAATGGGCATATGCATTCACTTTATCTGGGATTCACATTTATCTGGAAATGCCATAATTTGTTTTTAAAAATATAGTCACATTTATCCTTAAGCCCTGTTTGATCTATATCACTGTACATGCACATAAAGGGAAAAAAAGAGAGAAGTTTTATGTCGTATTTAACAGCACTATATTCCAGTGAAAGAAGTTTAAAAAGTGATTGTAAATATTGCCTTGAAAAATTTAAAGAACCCTCACTTTGACTTAAATAGATAAGTGTTTATTTGTTCTTAAACACAGAAAATAGTTTTTGTCATATATATAAAGAGCAATTCTGATTTGATTTAAACACAGCTAAGACCTATTCTCGGTTTGAAAGTGTTCAAAGGAGCCACCAGTTACCTCAAATGTGGCCAAAAAGTGTTCTTTGGACAGATCTGTACATTCTGAGGCCAGAAGTACTCTTTTGATTACCTAGTCTGATTTTCTGCATAATAATTAACATATAACTTCCTGTACAGACCCTCACCAAGAGATTTCATCATTAAGCCTTTATTTTGTGATGTAGCTAGACCATATGGTTTATAAAAGAACCAACTTTAATACATTTGATATTGACTTACTTTTAATGTTCTCTCATGTAGGAAAGGGACCAGCTGATGTCTGTGAGTGCCAGACTGGAAATGAAGTGGTCAGCACAAGGGGCCAGCAAATACACCTTGAAATGCATTTTCCTGTTTCTGAAACTGCCAATTCATATTAGTTTATCTTGTTCTCCTAAATCTTTAAAGCCTTATTAGACTTTAGCCCTTTCATATTGCTGACAAGCTTCAGACCTTCTCAGAACATTAACACCAGAGGCACACTCCTAGTTCAAAAAGACTGAAGAAGAGGTGAACAAATAATTTTCATTGACAAGTGGAAGAGATAACATTTTCCTTGTCACTTGCAAATGCAGCATGTCATTCCATGGATTTACCACTGCTTTTCTGTTATTTTGCCTACCTAAAATCAGCATCATTAGAAACACAGCACTTACATTGAATCCACTCTCTTTCTGCTCACAGGATCAGTGTGTTCCAATACAGCTGAAGACATTTTACCTCTGAAAAGAGTGCAAGAGACTTTCCTCAGCTGTGAGTCCAGAGAGAAGTGCTGCTGATAGCAATGCCAGACTCCAATTTACCTTTTTCTCCATTTCAAAGGCACCTGAACAACTCAAGGTCCTCAGTCTGTCCTGATGAATAGTTTGTCTGAAGCAAAAACACAACCAACAGGACAACTCGTAGAGATTTTCTTTCTCTCCAACATTACAGTTTATTCAAATTCCCAGTGCCTAGCACTTCAGCAGAACTGATTTATTGTACTGCTACACAAAAGCAGACTGATACACCAAGTCCCACAGCTGACCTCTGGTTCAGAAACATCTGGTCCAATGACATGAAAAAGTTCACTACATCTGTACATAGTAAATCAATTAGTCTTAATGGAACTTGGCAGCCAGTAATGTGGAAGTATGGCACACAGAGTAAGTAATGATGGCTTTTACTGAGTTAAAAGATACTTTAGGACACACATGGTTCAAGGGTCTTCTTTCCTAGGGTGTTACCATCTGCATAACATTAATGATGAAGACAGATCCCAGGTCCTGCTTACACAAAGAAAATATATTTTACCTTTTTTTTTTTGTTGTTGTTTTACTTTAGGGATCAGGTCCTTGTGCTTTGATTATACCATCTTCCCTTGGCTCTCCAACAGTAGTGATAGAAAATCCTTCTACAACTACAGGCAACACTCATGTTAACAGTTGGCAGCTTATAAACCAAGTTTTATAGAGCCAGTCCCTTCTTTAATCCCTTGGATGACACTTATCTATTTCTTTTTCTGTTTCTACAAAGGAGGTGCCTTACTCCACAGGTGCAGGGGAAGGGAGTTCATTCCTTCAATTCTTCTACCGTCAAATGAAGAATTCAAGACTTAGAGGTGAAACCTGGAGAGAAACTTACACAACTGAATTTTGTAGGGAAAAAACAGCTGAGGTATTTTTAAAAATATTTACTAATCAGAGCATTTCAGAGACCTGACCTGTAGGAACACCCTGTTTGGAGGCTCAGAATTACACACACAGCTAAGTTCATGTGTGCAATGAGGTGCAACTAATAGGGTCCAGGCTTTTGGGAGCTTTTCCTTAGAAGTCTCTTTTGCAATCCACTGTTTTTGTGATTGCACTGTAGGAAAGTTGAGTTCGCTCATTAGACATGAAGGAATCCAGAATGGATTCTCTGTTGTCTAACAGGACAGAACTCACAAAGAATTTTCCTGTGGATAAGATTTCATTCTGTGCTTAGTCCTTCACATTGATTCTGTGATGCCTAGATGAACTATTCCTGCTTTTTTCCCTCAAGGAGGGCATTAATACAATATCTTTGCTGTATTTGGTCCCAGCTATCTTTTGTTCTGTATAATAATATCTCCAGATCCCTAATTCTCTGCCAAGTGTGGATAATTGGTTGAAAAGTCTAGGAGGGACAGAATTCTTGCATATTTGTTTTTGTGGGAGACCTACAAAGAGAGTGCAAGTAACCAAAAACAAAAACTCAAACCAAAGTGACCAAAGCTTTACTTTCTTAAGATATTAGGCTAAAAAGCAAATTAATAGAGTTAAAATATTCATTTATTAAATAGATTATTAAAATTAAAGCAGGTATCTCCTGAATGAGGTGCTAGGCAAGCAGGTGTCTGCCAGGAGACAGATTTTGATGTAAATTCCTACCTTGCCCTGCAGAGTCATCAGCTGCACACTGAGTGCTAATCCACACATCCATTTACTCTGATTAGTCGTATCCATGAGCAAACCTTCAAATACAGCTGGGTTACACCATGGTGTTGTAACCAAGCTTTGCATTCCCAAACTGCTTTTCCCCTGCCCTGACCCCTCTCTTCTGTCATTTTTCTTTAATGACTGTAATTGTTTTTACTTATTTTTATCTTCCATTGCTTCCCTCCAGTTTCTCAGTCAGTGGAGTGGTTTTTGTTTCTCATGCCCTCCACATTTGGAGAGAATTCGTCCTCTCTCTCTCTCCCTTATCTCTTAGCCAAGCAGCTTTGTTAAATACTTATTTGTAGACAGCAGGGGCTCTAGTGTTGCTCAAGTTAGTATTTTAAAGGTCTGTTCAGTGTCCTCCCTGCATGAGCCCACTAGCAATAAATAGCACTATCTAACCATACCAAAATCTCTGTTGCATGTGCTTTTACTGTTGGAGCCTAGAATTGCAAATAGGATTGAAGACCATCCTTGATGAGCAACTGATGTATATTTAGTTGAGCTAACATAGTGTTCCTTTCTTTTATGGTTCAGTTACATTTTCATAAGATCAGAGGAAGGATCTAATTAATGCACCAAATATCAGTTCCAGCTGCAATATGCTTTTCTGCTATGACTTAGCACTTTCTGGTGCTGTGGTGTATTTATGGCTGGAAAAATAAATGGCAATTTTAAAGAACTATTAGCTCTAAAGTGAAAAAACCCAACACATTTAGAAGGTTGATCAGAAAAAAAAAAGGCAACTAGCGAACATAAAGCTGAAAAGAGGAATATCATCTCTGCAGCATGAAAATTATTTTTGAGAATGGAATTCAAAACACAGTGGGCTACAGCAAGATTTCCCAACAGCTAAGGAAAATGCACAGCTCTTAGGTGAGCAGTACCTTCCTCACTCGCATTTAATTTTGAACTGTACAAATTGAAAAACTGCTCCAGGTGAAAAAGCATTAGGAGGTGAAACTGGCACTGGCATCAGACTCCTCTTTGATGCCACCCCACTTAACTTACAACCCATGTGCACAAAATTCTCTGCACAGATCCCTCAGGAAGAGATAGGGACTGTTTGCTTATACTTCCAAGACACTTTCCATCAGATTCTCCACCCCAAACGCTACCCCTGCATACTCACTGTCTCTGACCACCTCTCTCATGTGTATTAGTTCTTCTCTGAAGGAAGAATCAAGTCCAAGCATTTCTTTGGCTTGCTTTCAAGTGTACCAGGGGCCACTCTGTGCACTGACCTGCAGTTCTCTTTTTGTACTCATTTTATGACTCTTTCTTGTACACACACACTCCTCCACTAAAAATATTCCCTGTTTGTACTCAGACCCCGGGGAAAATTTCAGAATCCAGCGTTCATGTGGCCTGGTGCTCTGGGCATTTGCAGACTAGGCAGAGGCTGCCTAAGTAGTAAGAAGACAAAGTGCTTCTGACATTTGGCTAACTGACCTCTCATGCTTATCAGTTCCAATGAGATCTCCAAATCCCAACATCAAAACAGACAGATTCAGACAAAAGTAAGAGTAATACATAAAAGTCTTAATTTTAGAATTTTTAACCTCTATGATGTCTCTCCCAATCCAAAGCTTATGCAAATACAAAAAGTTAATAAAAGCGTTGTGCTTTACTTTTAGTGGTTAAATAATACTGAATAATTATGAAGAGGTATACTTAAATAACACAATAAGGCAAAACAAATACATAAATGAAAATAATACATACATATCTCCATCAATAAGTTAAACAATGGTCTTGAGGCGGATTTTCTAGTTTCCCATAGTGAAAAAGCAATATCTTTCCTTGAAGACTACAGTTCTGTCACGGGATTACAGGGGGAAAGATAACCTTTTGGGTAGAACATGATCTTCGCCAGAGAACACTGATAACAGCCAGAGGGAAGGCAGTAGTTGAGATTTGTTTTAGAGATCATCCTAGCCAGCAATGGGAGCACCATTGCACCACTACCTGGTACAAACCAGGAGAAAACAAAACACACCCAGTCATGGGGAATGTGAGAGTGAATCTGAAGTTAAAAAACTTCTGAAGTGAGGTAAGCTGGGTTTCAGACATACTTTGTGTAGCTTTGTGTTTTTCTGGCAGTACCATTTTTCTCTCTGGACAAGCTACAGCTGCAGAGATGACACTACATCTCGTTTGCATCTTAGAAGATAATCAGGGCTCAATGAAGTGAGTGACAATTACTTCTATTACTGTACTATTCCTGAAACTTCACACCTTCCAAGTATTCCCATCTCTTTCACCACTCATGGGTATTTTACCCAAACAAACCACAGAATATCCCGAGTTGGAAGGGACCCATAAGGATCCTTGAGTCCAAGTCCAGGCTCTGCACAGGATAACCACAAAAACCAGTTTGGACAGTCTGCTAATGCCCTGATTTTCATCAGAGACTCAGCTTCTTTCACCTCCAGTTGTGGCCTAACCCACCAAAACTCATTTGCACTTGTACAGAACAGTTTAGCAAACACTTTAGTTCCTACTTTCAGTTCCTACCCTCTGTACTCAGGTTGGATTTAAAGCAGATCAGCTGATTTAAAAGTACCACCTTCTCTCCGGTGATCTCCTGTCTCCTCAGTAATTTAGAAGCCTTGCCTTGCTAGACTCTCTTATTAGTTTCAGGCCTTGGCTATCAACCTACATTAGCATCAACAACAGCCTCCTCCACAGCTTTTAAAGGATTTTTGCTCAGCTATGCTGTAACATTAACTGTTTTCCTTCAAATATGTGTATCTTCAAGTTACACTCTGATAGTGTTTCTAATTCCTTCACAGCATTAGAGGCTCTTGTTCTGATTAGCAACCTAAACAAAATTTCAGCTTCACGTTGTTGTTGTTCAGTTCTTGGCAATTTTTCTCACACTTTTACACTTAAGAAAATACAGATGGTGAAGAGGAAAATATTCCAGAGACTAGATGTTTGAAAGGTCAGCTGGCCAGTAGATTACTAGGAAAATCAAAGACAGAAGAAGCATTAGAATTCAGTGCCAGTAATGCCAAAATGTCAACTTTAATGATTTTTGATATTCAAAAAAACCACCGTAAATCCCGTTTCTTTTCTTTGATATTTCACCTTGAAAATACATATTTATTTTTT
Organism: Climacteris rufus; assembly: GCA_013398175.1. Lineage (NCBI taxonomy): Eukaryota > Metazoa > Chordata > Aves > Passeriformes > Climacteridae > Climacteris > Climacteris rufus. The sequence goes on from VZRZ01001378.1 coordinate 389,615, forward strand.
TTCCGAATGAGAACTGGAAAAAAGCAATAAGCTGTTCAGGGGTCTTCTCCCCAGACCCCCAACCCTGGGAGATCTCGTGGGGACTGCCCTGGGCAGACAAGCACTTTTCCATCACCTACAACTCATTGAGGCAGCAAACCCTAGCAGAGTTTTATTTCAAAAGATTAGGGGGAACTGCACTGGGGGCAACCAAGCTCAGAGTTAGAATATTTGGGTGCTATTTCAAGAATGCCACTGGGATGGCACCTGCTTGCTTAGTTTAGTCTATTTTTAACTTTATTCAGCTGGATAGCAAGCTTTGTTGCATGCAGGTCTGTTTCCAGAAAAACTAGCACAACATTTACAAAAATAAGGTAATTTGAAATACTTCTCTGTTTATCTGGTTATTTGCTGACTTAGAAAAAATTCCAAGGAGACATTCTGAAAGCTGTCCAATAGCTTCTGGCATTGAGGAGGGAGGCCACGCTTACTTTATATGGGTCAGCTCTGCCCTCAGATATGTGATTTTACTTTCAGCAAGATTCCTAGGCTGTACACCAGCATTCAAGAACAAAATTAATTAAGCCCTTTGTGCCCAATTATTGGTTCTCTTAAGCTGTGCTGAATTACCTCTCTTCTTCCTAAAAATATATCTAGGCAGAAAATTAGGACTAAATTCATTGTCAAGTACTTTTCTGGGGAAAAGAAAAAAATAAACAAAACAAAACAAACAACTACTAAAAATTCCCAACACCCCAACTCTCCCCACACCAAAAAAAAGACAGAAAAAGCCTCCTCCCTTTCAAGTCCATTTTATTTCAGTGTAAATGAGAAGTAAACCCTCACTGTTTGTGCACAGTTGAACTCATTATGATGAGAATAGCAGTCCTGTGATTGCCACTCTTGAGTCTTATTTTGAATAATTTTATTGGTGGTCTGGTTGCTGTCTGTAAAGATGAGGCCACATCTGGTCAAGTGTGCAGTCACTAGGTTCAAGGCTTCTATTCCCAAAAGAATATTGCAATATTCAGACACTTTACTGACCAGTTTCTCTTTTTACAGACCCTGGATGTAGAGAATTAAATAGCATTTACCTCCCAAAAGCTGTTGCCTTCTTAAACCATCTGGGTAATGAGAGTATCATTTACACCACATAAAACTGTGACATCTGGAAAGGAAAAGGCCAGTCTGATAAGATCACACATACAAGCAGAAAGAATCCGTTTTTAATCAGCATTTCACAGTTTGTGGGGTGGCTTGGTTTTTTTTTTGTTGTTTTTTTTTTGGGGGGGGGGTTTGTTTGTTATTTTGTTGTTGTTGGTTGGTTGTTTTTTGTAGTTTGTTTTGTTTTTAAATACTGGAGTTGAAGTAAATGAGTGTTTGTTTTTAAAAAAATAGACAAATAAAGGATTTCCAATAAAGAAAAGCATCTTCAATTCACACTGTAAACAACTAAAAATGTGAGTATGATGAACAACCACAGTCAAGATTTCTTTACAGAACAAGTATGAACAACCCAAGAATGTAATGTAAGTCTAAACTTCACAGGCATAGAGGAAAGAAAATCTGTATTTCAGAACTATCAGAAGATGAATTTTGTCATGTCATTACCATTGTGTAGGCTCCTACTTTTAACACTTACATATTTATTAAAGAATGCAAAGGTGAGCTTCAAAATAATGTCACTTTGCTAACAGGATTGCATTACTAAAAACTGCAAACAAACACACAGTAATTCCAGTTCTGTTCCTCACAGTAAATTAATATGCACACTCAGTTTCTTACATTTGCCAAAGCGAGAGTAGGCATTTTCTGTATGCCATATTGCTCCTCCTTCTTTTATCTGAGGTGACTCACCTTGGGCACAAAAATCCATCTTATTTGTGCCCATGTCCAGCAGTACCTTTTTGCAGTCAGACCAACTGGACAGTGGCATGGAAAACAAGTTAATACATGTGTCTCTTGGAGAGATGCATTAAGGGACAAGACCAAGGGTGCAAGCATCACCAAAGTTCCCAGGACATATTAAAGCACACCTGCATTTAGTAGATCTATACCTCCATTATGATCCAGCCAAATTGCTAATTTTGTGTATTGTTTCCTCCCATGCAATCAAGGCACTTTCTCCAAGACCAATGTTCCCAGGAAGGCTGGATGGAGTGCAGCTGTCCTTAGGTGTTGCGTGGGATGAAGTTCCTTCTCTGGCCCAGATTAATCACAACACAGAAGTACTTGGCTTTTTAGGCTTCTATTTTTCCAATAAAATGAACAAAATGCTAGGAGCATCCTTGAGCCTAATTTTTACATGTTTAAGAGTCAGGATTCAAACCCAAAGCCTGCAATGCTGGGATTCCAGTGCATAAACAAAAGCACCCCATACATCAGGGTTGCTGAAAGACATCTGAATGTCTGCACAGGACCTACTGGAAACCCCAGTTCTCATGGAACTGCAGGTGGAGGCTCTACGAACACACTAAAATATCTCAACTAGTAATAGGGCGTAGGCAGAATAATTTCCAATGTGTTTGGTGATGGAGGAAATTATTACATTTTCACCTCTCCAGACTGTCTCCCTCCAGCCATCTGCACTTGGATGGCTGAAACCATGAATTTATTCTTATTCTTCTGGAAATACCAGGTTAAGTACTACTTTACTTTGTAAAATCAAAACAGCTCTGTACTTCCCAAAGACATCTCTCTGCCATATTGTCCCTTTGGATCCAACACTGGGAAGATTCCTTATAAAAGCTGTTATCTCTTTTATCCCCATGCGTATTTTTCTGAAACTGTCTTTAAAGTATTAAAATGTCTTCTTAGCCACGCTAAACCTTGGTTCCTCCTTATCTGATGACAAGAAACCACACTAGAAATCTCACAGGAAATGCCACCACCTCTACCATTTTGTTTCTACTTCTGTTCACTATCTGATTTATATCAATGTAATGTAATGAAAATCACAATTCTTAATTACTTAGGTTTATTTCAAATCTATTTTATAGTTATGTTATTAACACATCTCACTGAGGACTCTTTCTTAATGTATTCAAGGGCATGAATAACCCAAGTAAATAGTCCCAAGGACATTGGAGAGTCACAAGAATCCAGTTAAACACACCTTAAAACAAGACAGGAACCTGATTGTATGACAGATATCCAGAAAACTCATATCTAATCCTTGAAATGCCCACATTCCTACCAATAAAGTCACCTTTTTCTCTACGTATTTAGGTTCTGTATCTGTTCTGATAAACACGGAAGTTTAACACCGACTCCTGTTTCCACATCGATGGCTACATTTGCTCCACAAAAATTTCTTAAACATCCAGTCCAAGAGATCAGGTTTTATTTAACAACAAGAACTAATTACCCTGACAGATCATATATGACCATGGCATCCTTGCAGCTGTTAGATTTGTTTAAAAGCAGAAATATTTCTTCCAGTTGGGAAAAGCAAGACCTAGCTGTACCTAGGTTTTAAAATATTTTCTTTAAATAAAAGCACAAATAAATTTTTCCTCAGAGAGTCTAGAATAACTGTTTCAGAGAGTGAACCAATCATACAATCACTGTGAAAATTATTATTGAAAAAAGAACACTGGTAGCTAGGACATGACCCCCACCAGGGTTAGTTGTAACTAAAACCATATCACAGCATCCAGGAGCATCCTTGGATATCCTGGCCGTGCCCTAACTTTGTAACATGGAGCCTGACATGCACCATTCCCCCTTCCCCACCTTCCCACATCCTGATTTCCACATGAAGGAAACTCACACACACTGGTTGGGTTTAGGAGGTTTCCTAAGGGAATAACTTTTGCTCTGAGAGAAAAGTTTCAGTATCACAAAATTAGTACATATGTTTTATATAAAATATATATAAAACATATAAATAACATATAAAAACATAAATCAGACAAATGCTGGTCAGCTACAAAGATCTTTACAAGGGCTGGTTAGTGACAGCACATTCATCAGGCTGCAGGTAACTATCACACAGACAAGTTAGTGTCCTCCTAAACTAACAATATTGAGTCTGCACAGGCACATCAGATATTTTCACCAAAAGAACAAAACCTAGGGAGATGTAGCAGATACATTTCTGCTTTTCTGTGTTTCCTGTTCCACATCTACCTATTGATTTCAACATGCTGCTGAATTAGCTTTAACTTTTTTTAGGCAGAATGTTTTGCACCTGACTGACCAAAATCTTTGGCAGCATTGCTGCTTGGAAAACGGAAACAGCACTGCCAAAATAATTGCCTAGGATAAGGATAGATCCAGTCTCTGGAAAAGGCATAACACTTTCAAATTACCAGTTTTCACCTGTCCAATACACTGTGCACTTTGGCTAAATGCAGCCTAAGCTGACTCCAGTGAAAACAGAAAAGCTCAAGACCAAAGCTCTGAGTGGGAAGGCAACTAAATGTCCTGTCCCCTTTGAGAAGGGAGGCCTGGAGTATAAAGTGTGTGCTGAGTGCACTCAAAATAGCTATGTGCAAGTAGGGGAGAAAAAGGGGGTTGCTCATTAAGTGTAAAGCTCAACGTTTTAATAATTCCTTCGACTTTTACTGGCTACTTTAGGGTAGTTTGGCTTTGCTTTTTTGAGGTTCTGTGCAATTTCCTTTTGACTTTGACAGGTGCCTCAGATTCCTAAAAATAAGCTCTTTCTCTGCCTTAAATTATCTCTTTTTTTTCATTATTTAAGTGTTAGAATTCTGCAGAAAGTAGAACTTGGCTTATACTTGAGCATAGCCTCCTTTCAGAAAATCTTTTATTCACAGAATGTAAGGAAAAAAGATCAATGAAATTAACCACAGTTATCCACTGTCACCTCCTATAAAAATGCTCCCATGTTAACATCCATAATTTGCTTTATTCATAAATTCTATGAGAAGCAGCTAAAAGGGACTTTTCAAATCTTCAAAAGTGTTAGAATTTGGGGCCGTCATTCAAAAAATCTTTTCTTTAGTCTTTCAATAAAAAAAGCTGTGCTCAGGTTTTCTTCCTCCTCACCTCCCATTGGTTCAGATGTAGTCCTCATTTCCAGTCATAATAAATGTTCACAGTTATTTTTGAAAATTCTTTTGGGACCTTATGACACATGAACTCTCTCCACCATCTCAGAGAGCTGGAGTTTTCAAGTCACCTGTCTGCTTCATTGCTATTCTGAACAGGACAGAGGCCCCAGCCTGGAACTTAATCTCTCCTTTTCTGTAATTATTAACCTGCTTTAATTATTAAACTGTTAAACAGAAAAAATTACTAGAGCCCCAAAGTTCCTGGAAAAGATGTGCCTTCTCAATACAGGCAACATTCTAAAATGAAGCCTCACATTTAATTTTTTTAAAAAAGCTTAAATTCATGACTCTAGCGTGCTTTCACTTAGTAACTTTCGAGCTCGAGCCCAGACAATGCAGACATTGTTCTACCTTCAGCTGACAGCAGAACTATCAGGGATGTGCAATAACATATGGAGCCATCTGATGAGAGATCAGCCAGCCAGCTGAATGCAGAGGTTTCTCCAGACAACCTTCTCCAAGGGAAGGTTGGAGAATCTGTGAGCCCGATCCTGCAAGATGCAGGGAGCCTCATCTCCCACCGACGGCAATGGGAATTGAAAGCAGACGAAAAGTTGCAGGAGATGATCAATATCTCTGAGACATGGGCCCTCAAGGGGCTCGGATTTCAAATGCCTGGCTCTCACTGCAGATGTGCAACAAAAATAAAACTTCCTACAGCTCTGAGGAGCTGTTACAATGGAAGAGAACGTGGCCAAATCTTAATGGTTATAGGGACATCAGATCTGCCTAAAACATAGGAGCCAGGGAGACAGATGAGCAAGCTTTAAAATCAGGTTGAAAGCAAAGTCCATAAAGGCACTAGCCAAGAGTGATGGTCAATTTGCTTGTGGTTCAAATTACGAAATCATCTGTCCTCAAAGGAGCCATGGGGAAGAAACAACCGCATAACCCACAAAAAGGCAGGGGTACAACGAAAAGAGCTCTCAGACAACTTTAAATACAAGGTCAACACTTCTGTTGAAGATGTGCATCCATGATGTCAGCAGCACGGGCAGTGACAGTGTAAAGATAATGTGCCTTTGACTGACAGGGACTCCACCTAATTGGGGCGCTCAGAGAGGTTTCTGTCTCAAGCCTGTGATAGCACGAGAGTCAGATGCTGCTCATAGGGCCCTCTCCTCCCCTCAGGGCAAACCATGCCAGAATCAGGACTCCTGATGTCAGAAGGAAGCCCTAGTCCAGAGCTCATTTAATTTTTGGTCCCTTTTTGGCCCTTCTTCATATTCTTGCACTACTCCTGGTTGTGTGTGGCATTACTTCAAGGAAAAGATTTAGCCCTTCCTCCCTCTCAGTCCATTTACCACTGGTTTTTTACTATATTTTAGCCTAGTGCTCCAAGCATTGTCCTCCAAAACACGGTTTGAAGACCTGAGAACGGAGATGAACCCTTTTCTTTTTTCATTATTTTTTTCCCAGAAAAGTGCTCTATACAACAGGCTGCTATACAAAAGATTTGCACTATAACTATTTTTTAAAAAAATTACTATGGCTATGATGTTGCTAGATAAACTCTGCTTTTCTGCCTTCAGTCAGCTTTTTATCTAGCAGGGTTTTTGAATTTTTTTTTTTTTTTTTTTTTTTTTTGTATTTGCACTAGTCACAATAGTTCGTAATTTCTACAATATTTTGAATTTTTGTTTCATTTACTGGTCTTGAAAAGTTAGGTGAAGCAACTCTTAAATATTACAGAAGACTTACTATTAAAAAGATTAATAAATAAGCAATTTCTCATGCACATTATTTGATGGCAGGCCAAGGATCCACTTTACAAATTCATGACCCGATAAATACAATTGAAAATAGGTAGCTAAGCAAGGTATATAAAAGACAAAAAATGACATAGGAAACCAAATTTTAAAAGATCCTTTCAACAAAAAAAATACTAAATATGTATGACTATTCCAGATGTTTCCTGAGATGAAACAAAACATGCAGCGATTGTTAACAGATTGATGATAGAGGATTAAAATGGATGGAGAAAAATTCCAAGGCACTGAATATTTGTGACACCTGAAGGCTTCAAGGTTAGGCTGGGAGCTCAAGGGAACAGAGGTTTCAGGATGTCAAGCATCCATCAGGTATGAGCACAAGACCAAAGGAAACCCACTAGCAGGGAAAACATTAAGGAGCACTCTGAAACAGGAGGGGAATGAGCATGTCCAAACATATGGGAGAATTACTGCACTTTCTTCGTGGATTCACTTTTACCTCCAAGAAGATAAAGAGCAAGATCCCAGAGCATTTAAATGCATTGTGGCTTGGGATCCAAGGTTTTGGGATTGATTATAAGGCCCACAAAGACTGCATTTTTCACCTCTGCAGTAATAAGAACCTAAAGTTACAAGCAGCTGAATTGATTCTGTAACAGACAAAAACCAGCATATGGTATTTTGATGTCTCTGTTTTAATCCTGCAGTTCCCATTTGGAACATTAAAACACAAAGTCCTCTAATAGTTGTCCATCGTTGTTCATTACTCTTGAAAGCGTTTAGCTAAACAAGAAAAAATGCACACTTTGTACAAGTTACTATCCCATGTCTCAACATAAACTAATAAGCTTGCTTATGTCTCCGAAAAAAATAGGATTTCACTGTGTTGCAACTCCTAAATGGTACCCAACTTCCCTCCTGCCCTCCACATCAATATCAAAATCTCTATTGTTTGACTTCACTTGTTGCTGTGACTTTCCAATGTGGGTGTTAAACAAATTTAGAATATCTGGATTATTTTCTTTCACTTTCATCCACTCGCCAATATTTATTTTGAATCCTGGCACTTTGATACTGGGGGAATACCAGACCCCAGTAAAACCAAACAGAGGTGTTACATTCAGGGAGAGCACTGTTTCCCATATTCTGTGTTAGCAATGAGGGTAAATTGCAGCTGAGTGAAGACAAACTCAAATTCCTATCCCAAAACAAACACGTCTTTCTCTTCCCAAACACATTTTTAGCTTATTATGGGAAATTATATGATATGGGATTCCTATCCAAGATAATAAAGATGAGCTGCAACTATGTACGGCTAACTTGTGAACCTAAATGAGTGGGGAATAAGATGATAGAATAACATTAATAGGGATAAATGTAGAATATAGCATGCAGAGAAAAAACTATCTTAACTTTTTTGAAAAAAACTGGACTCTGAAGTGGTCATCACCTGTCAGGAACTGAAACCTTGGAGCTATCACATGCATTGCCATGAAAATAAGTTCAGTAGCTTAAAAAAAAAACCACCAAAACAAACCAAAACAAATTCCAGTGAACACCCCTGCGAAGCCAGAATGCTACTGAACATCCTGAGAAATAAATGCAACCCCTTTAACCTCAAAATTTGCTTCAGAAAAATGTTTCAAAACCCTGAAAATCCTTCTAGATTGACTAGTGAGGACAGAGCTGCTGCTCCTCTTTTCCTTACATAGAAGTTGACATAATTGTCACTGTTCAGACCCTACTCTTACATTTTCCTACAAACAGCTGCTTCTGGCCCCAAAGACAGCATACTGGCCTAGTGATCTGACCTGGTTAAACTGCTCTTAGCTGCTCCTCTCTCCTCAAAAAGGAAATGAATCAAAAATTTGCACTGGGATGTGAAGACTGATTTAATTTTTCTGCATTTTCACCTGCCAAAGCAAAAGCACTCCATGGTAAAGAGGGGCACAAACTTGCCCAGTTTCAGAAAGAAATGGATATACTTGACTGTTCTTACAAACCTTTCCAGAATAAAAGTGAAAATTTTAATACAGTTCTTCACAGTGAGTAGTGACAATATTTTCTATTTATGCTTCACTCACTGGAGAGATCTCAAAACCAGCATACCTGTACAATTTTCAATTAGCACTGAAATCCTTCAACTTTGTAAAGTTCTTCCAAAAGTCTTACTTTATTCTCACAAGTAAAAATGGATTCAAAATGGAACCTTTCTGGTTTTATTCATTACAAAATTACGGAATGTGCTCCTGCATAGGTAAGAGAGCAGGACTAAGAATCACACACAGTTATTATCTGTTTTACACACCATGGTATCTGAGCACTTAAATAAGATGAGAATCAATTTCTCATTTTCTACTATTAAGTTTTACGAGCTGTGGTCATTTATTACCAATTTTAAGACCCAGGCAGTGTCTCAAACACTCTTAAAATTAGAACTTCGAGAAAACTAATTTATATAGCAAGATAAAATGTACTAGGTGAGGCTGCTCAGAAATACAGTAAAAAGAAAAATTCCCAGCACCAAGAGAAGGAAAAAGAGATAGCCTTGGGGAATGAGATGCATGGAATTCTTGATCTACTTTACTCTTTTATAGGTTTCCCCCTCCACTCCAAGTAGTGGAATAAGACTTCTTGAAATTTCTGGCATAAACACCTTCACTGACACAGAAGGAGAACTGAAACCTACTAACTAAAAACATCAAACACTGACGCAGAGTCATTGTACAAAGAAAAAAAAAATTAGCTAGAATCCCAAAGAGGCTTGCAACAACCACGCTTAAAACTTTGATGCTGCTTTGATCTGTACTAAATGGTGTCATTCTTGTTCTTTCTTGCTCTGCTGGAGCCATCACCAGTGCATCCCATCCGGGGCTCTGCTGGTTCTCCCAACTCCCACAGCAGATTTAGGACTTACTCAGAGTAATTCAGTAGTGTTGGTATTTCCACAGAGGAAAAAGGAAAACAAAAATGCCAGTAAATCCAAAACAGAAAGAAACTGGAGTCTGGCTAAGAAGGAATTTCTAGGGATATTTTTTTGTTTCATTGCTAAAAATATTTTTGGTTCAGAGGTACAATCATGATAATTTAGTCTGACTGAATTTTACAGTCTCTATCCAACACCTCCAGATCAATTTGTAGCCTACTAACTTTGTCACTTTCCCTCTCAACAGCCTCTGCAGGGGCAAGAACACCATTTATCTCCTATGATCTGAGATCTCTTCATCTCCAAAAGTTAGATGCCAGCCTTAGGAAAACTTGTCTATTTTCCGACCAGTATTAAAAAAACAGGCCACCTGCTGACACTTCACATGGGAAATAGCTGACTGAACCAAGTAGTAAATCTAATAAGAAATTTACTTTTTTTTTAATAATTAGAATTATCTCCTTTTTACTGTCAGGCCTAAGTAAAAGCTAGCACATTTTGGCCCATGAAGAAGCTTCAGGGGGAAAAAAAAACTGCCTTTTTACTGAAATGCAACATGATTTCTCAGGGCACTTGGTGAGACAGAAAATATTTACAGAATAATATAATAATAAATATTATTATTAATAGTAATTTTGCCTAGATAATGCACCTTGATTTTACACTGACACCAGCACATGTGGGACCAGAGTTTTTGGCAGCCTACTAAAAATTAATTACAATCTATAATAAATATATTAAAAATTATAGTTTATACAGTATGGTATCCCCACAGAGGAAGTTTGTCAATCCTGCTTATGAAAATAAGATTTTCTTGTAGGGATTAGAAGAGCTCCCAAAAAAATCTGTCAGGATAAGCATGGCATAGATGTTCATCCCTCTGATATGCATCTGTGTCTCTGATGCCAAAAATTTAGGTTGGGACACTGAAAAATCTGCCCTTAAAGACATGTTAAAAATACTATGCAATTAAAGAGTGCCTGCCTGAGATTCTCAGCCTGTCTTGTCCTGGGTTCTTTTTATCCCCCTCTGCTGCAAGGTAGCTAAAGCTCCATTAAAGGCTCTAAAGAAAACCTTCCAAAGTAGTACCTTCCCACTGCTCACCTAAGATCCTTCCTTGCCAGCCTCAGCAGATCATCTGTCTTTCTAAGCATAATTCTGTCATTATTTTCCAAGCTCAGAATCTGTATTTACTCACATTTTGCTTGTTCAGAAAGAGGTCTGAATTCATGAGTTTTTGTGGGCACTTCAAGGATACCCTAAAACAACTTTTCATAAAATATTTCCCATGTAAATCAAAGTCCCTGAATCTCTCCAAAATTTAGACAGCTACATTGCAAGAAGCTGAACTGCTATTTTGGAAAAAAATGGCTTGTCTTACATAACACCCCCTTTATAAAACACTAAAAGCTTTCTTTGTCTTAGTAAGCTTTACAGCAAAGTGATGCCGTTAAGAATTAGATCAAGACAGTTTAATGCTGACTTAAAAAGACAATGTTCCAAGGTGGGGGAAAAAAAAAACCAGCAAAAAGATTTTTTTCTTATTTTACATTAAACTCATAAGTATCAGGAATATATTTATAAATACACTATAGTATGGAAGAAATCTCTCACTAGGTATTTGGTAGCTTTTTATTTTACTAAATTATTTTGGAGTCTGGCAGGACACAAGGCCACAGGTTGTGTGTTTACCTATTTATTTATTTATGTTACCATGTTTTTTAAAGCTGGCTGATGATGTAATAGCCTCACTTATAAATGCCACAGCAAGAACAATCTTTAGACTTAAACCTGAGCAAAGTTTCATACCTTCTGTGGAGGGTCTGGTCTCACAGGGCAGGGAGCCCTTGTTGGACCTCCTACTGTTGGCTGACCTCAGGAAACGTGTTCTGCTCCTTGTGCCTCAGTCCCAAACCCATCTCCCTCTTGCAAAATATTTACAATAGGATTCTATTCACTTATTACTTCATGAGGACGCTGTGTATTTATTTTTGCCAGCAGAAATCCCAAAGTATGTCTTTATTTCCTAAGAATAATCTTTTCAACAGCAATGAAGAGGAAGGAATACTAGATCAGCATCAATGAAAAGAGCTGTCAGAAGACATCAATGAAAATATTCAAGGGACCCCTGTACTTCTAAAATATGCACTTCCACTTTTAAGTAGCTGTTTAAAAAATAAAATCTCTTTATCTGTTTGATATTTATGTTTTCTTAATAATTTAACAGAGATTCCAGTGCCATGGGGGCATCCCTGCCCTGTAATGATATCCTCAGCTGCACAGTCTGGAGAAGGCTGTGGTCTGCTGGTATCAGGTTGGTTCTCCAGCTGAGAACACTTCTCTTCTGTGCAGGATTTCTTTCCTTCTCGCAGCAGTATCATTTTTCTCCTCATGCAGGGGCAAACAGTCCCCAACTGTTCAGACAGCTATTATTAAAACACCAGATTAGGAAAATTGACTAATTCCTCACTCTGCACATCCTCTCCAAAAGAAGGCAAAACATATTCAGGTAAAAGAAAACAAATGCTGGAATCACTGAATGCTACAATCAATTCAGCTAACTCATGCTAATCATTTTAACTCAGCAATAAAACCTGTTTGCAAGCTTTCTTTCCCTGCCCAATAACCTAAAGATGCTTCATTTGTTTTCAATTTATTTTCAGATTATTTTAAACCTCTAGTTCGGATTATTCTCAGTCTCTCTAGCTGATTAATTGGCACCTCTTACCGCAAAGCATGAAAGCCTCACAATTTTCACTTGAGGCCCTTCTGTGAGTGAAATCAGGCCCACCAGCACTGCTTATTGTGATCCTATTCAAGCTTCACAGCCCATCTGAAATCTTCAGTCATTTGCAAACCATCCAGCTCTGTTCATATTCTCATAATTCCCAACACCTTCTGGGAAGGAGTGAGCGATGATCCCCAAATTATCGGCTTCCCCATGCTCAAACAGAGCCAGCCAGCTATGAAAACAGCAGGCTGAGCACCAAAGGGCACTATTTCATAACTCTGAAATATGATTAAAAACTTACAAATGATACATAACCCCTGCTGCAAACCAGATTGACTGGCATCCCCTCTTTCCAAAGGGCCCAGGCTTTAATCTGGCGTGTTAGAAATTCTAACACGCCAAGTGTAACACTTGCAAATGGTGTTGGAGCTCAAATACTGTGCACTTAAAATAGGTTACACACAGATATGTATGGAGAGAGAGCCAGAGGGAGAGAGAGATGGCTCATAAAACAGGCTCAAAGTACTTCATTTTGCTGCCTTAGACAATTCCTTCAATATAAAGTATTTCTGCTCCAACAAAGGGGCTTGAAGAAGTCTTTACGTCGAGTAGGCCTTTTAACCTGTATATTTTATACTTTCCCAGTATAACCTCATGAAGAATTGTGACTGGCTATGCCAGCCCCTGCAGTGATACCCCCTTCCTCACAGGTGCTAGTCCTTTCCATGCCTTTTTGCAGGCACAGTAATTCCTGCTCCCAACTAGTTCCACAGACCATGACCTGTACCATTACAAAAAAGGAGAAAGAATTTTTGGAGTTATACCAAACTTCCCCTTCTCCTTGCCCATTTATTTACCCCAGTGCACTGGGAAAAGTTCCTTGTCACACACTGGTAGCTAAAAATACTTTGAGCTAAGATTTTTTTCCCCAACCCTCATATTAGTTCATGGGATTTAAATGACTATAATAAGACAAATGACATATTAGGATTTCTTCAGCTTTTGGCAAGATTTTTCAGCACAGTTTATGTGCTGTCAGATCTTGTGCATGACAACTATTAAGTATTTATGTAATAATATTTATTCATTAAGATCTTTGCTGCATCTTTCAAATTTCCATCTCTTTTTACCTAGAAAGTACTCCTGTGAGTTAAATTAAGTCAGATGAGTAGATGTCTCTCAGCTCCTCTGAAAGTACCCGAGTGACAGTCCAAAGTAGCAATGGTCTTCTTGGAAACATTGCTAAAACTGAATTATGGCTCTAAACATTGAGTCTGATTAATTAGAGGCTTTGTGAACACTTCTAATAGAGGTTGTAAATAGTCACATCTTTTTCACTTGGGCCCCTTGCAACTATTTTTACCCCTCTTGGATTAGTTTTAAATTATTTACCATTAACTTTACCTCTCACTTAAAAACAGAAATAAATAAAAATGTAACAACTCTTAGACTAAGATTAATCCAGTAAATTATTTTACAGAAAACATTTTGTTTTCTCCCACACCTCACACTCTTCACTTGGACTTTTCTGGCTATATCTAGTTCCACCCCAGTACAATCCCTGGACTCAGAATGAGTGGCAAGGACAGAGTTTAACAGCAGCTCTGCAGAGTGCTCAGAGATTCCAAAAGGAATCTTCCAATCAAGTGTGTCATACAAATCTTTGAAAGAATCCATCTAAAAACTTAGAAAGAACACAGATCACACAGCATAAAACACTAATTACTGTAGCAATGAGAAGTCTTTACTGACAGGGATGCAGACACTCCACTCTGTCCTTGCCTGTTGCTGCAGCTTCTCAGCTGGGACAATGTCTCTGACTGAAAACAGGCATCAGCTGCCCAGAATTTATCTGTAAGATACATTGCTTAAATATAACTTAGAGCTGTCACTATCAAAAACCTGAAATGAGAAGATAGAAGACCTAGACCTCTTCTGGTAAAGAGAAATCACTGTACAGAACAACTGTCCACCCCAACTGCCTCCTTTCATAGCCATTTGTGAACACAGTCCACTGGTTCTCATCATTATTGTGAACTACTTTTAAAGGATTTGTGAAAGGCAAACCAAAAAAAAAAAAAAAAAAGTATTATGTGGCTTAAATTCCCTATAAAATTGTCCATACCAGCAGTAGGAAATGTTTCCATCTGTATGCTCTTATTTAATATCTAAGCTTCCTTGCCTGTGTGATCAGGTATAAACCTTCCAATTTATTCTCTATTAATTCCACTATATCCCCATTCCCCCTCCAAGCAAATAAATCCTCTCTACTCTGGAGGTGATGTTGGTGGGGCCAAGGCACACTGACAATTCTAACACTCTGAGCCAGGCACTTTACAGAGAAAATGCAAGGAAAGGTGACAGGCAGGCTCAGTCTGGGTGATGTTTAACATGTACCTGGTCACTTCTCTTCCACTAGCACATGGGAAAGTCTTTCACATGGATTTAGCTGCCCAAGAGTAAAAACAGTAATCCCAGTGGACATACTGACTTCTTGCTGCTGAAGTCACATTCCCGAAGTGAAAAGAGTTTTGCTGATATAATGCAGTGTAATTTATGAACCACTTCAGACACAGTTTGTCCAAATGTCTTTTGAAAACTCAGTCTGGCAAGTATAAGAGCTACATTAGCACTATGCTGCTAAAACTGCCTCAAGGGTTATCAAACTATCCATCTATCTTTCAGGGAAACTGGGGGTGGAACAGAGCTCGTAGGTACTCAGTTCATACCTCTGCCAGCACAAAACTGCTCCATGCTGTGTTCTGAGGGGTTTCTCCAGTTTTTAATCGAGTAAAGAAGCTCCCACCATTTCTCCCAATGGAGAAACTATTCTCGACCATAAAAGATTTCACTGTAAAGAAACAATTCCTGACACAGCCTAAAATATTCCCTTGCTGACTTTTCTATTCATCTCTATTATATACATATTTTTATGTATATATATACACACATGCTGTACAACAAAAGCCAAACTGCTCCCACTTACATCATGCAGGCCTTGAAAAGTTAGTTACATTGCCTTGGTGTAACACTGGAAAGAATTCCTTCTCACACTTTTGTTCTTCAGAAAATCTTGGTGGGGGTAACAGCTTGATTTTCATGACACACATTAAAACAATAAACGATATAAACTGTCACAAAACCTCACATCAAATGAAAATCTGTAATTCTGCGTTAGCCAGGCACTAGCTGAAAGTTATTTTATAAAGCAAAAGGTGCTGGGGAGTGTGTAGGTAGTAGAAAGATGTCGTTTACCAGCAAACAGATGCAGTCTCTGTGCAAATTTTCCACACTGCAAGGAGTTCCTTCCTGTGGCAAGCTGCTGCATCTTGGTTCTTCAAGTCCATTAAAAGGTACCATAAACAAAATCAGCAACAATAGCTCATTGTAAATGCGTAGATCCCTTGTCTCCTTGTGATAGTATTTAATCAGGGAGTCTTCTGTATTTGCACATTCTTAAATTCTGAGCAGCCACCTTTGAGGATAAGGAGCTGCTGAAACTCCATGGTACATGTGGCCTGGGGATTCATAAATCCCCAATCCTACACCACCAATTGCACAATGGTTTTGCTAATCTTTTTTTTTTTTCTCCTAGGTATCGCCTAAAAAGAGTATTTTTAAGAAAAGCCTGTTCTTTTCAAAAGTCCAACATTCCTTTCAAAGCAGGAAGTAGCAAAGCAATTTGTCTTTATGTTGTAATCTGGATCACTTTGATTATTGATCAGATTGTTTAATGCAGTTTTCTAAAACATTGTACCATAAATAGTTGTAGAAAGGGGTGTGTATACTTCAGAGTTAACATCTTTATATGTGAAATAAAACCTGAATTTGAGCCCTGGTAGATATTAAAAACAGATGAAATTTTTCGGACTTTCACTGACAAGTCCTTCAATTAGTTTGCTCTTTAGTTCTGCCAAAATTACTTGTGACATTTTATTCATTGGCACAATAACTACAGGTCATTTTAAATAACCCATGGCTAGCCCCATACAAAGAGATTAAGCAAATTCCCTTAATTCTCATGGGAAACCTTAAGGTCAGTGTAAAGGCTGCCGAAAGAAGGAAGGGTTAAAATTCCACCACCAGAACTTCTCCAGCGACTACAAATGGAAAGCAAAAGAAATCAATGTTAATTACACCAGTCCCTCAGGAAGGGGGAAAAAATTTACACAATGAAGAAATATCTTTTTCTCTCTCTCTTTTTAAACTGGACATCTGAAGTACTTTATTACCTTCCTTTAGTCACATTTCCTGTGAGGAAGGAATGCTGCAGAGACCTCAAAACCAGAACATCTAATGTGGGTACCCCTGACTCCGTTTTGGTCATCCTTACCTCCTGCAATGTCTCTGATTTTCAAGAAAAACGCTACTGTGGCTGAAGATGGAGGGATGAGGACAGAAGCCCACAAGTCTCACAGGAGATTCACTGACGTTGCTTCTCTTGATCTCTCACTAATCACTGTCACAGCTGAGACCAAGACCCAGGCTGAGCCCACCTCCTGACGCTTTGGGTGTCACTAAGGACTTGCAATTTACAAGAGGAATTTTGGCAATTACTACTGAGAGACAGCACCTGGTGCTGCAGGGCAACTCCCATCGCCACCCTCCGGATTTGTTAGTCCGTGTATTCAGACTCCAGGTGAGACCAGTGCAGAACCAGCCACATTGGCAGAGCTGCAAGGACAGAAAGCTTGAGATGTGAGGAATACCTTTTACACAGCTCCCTATGACTCCAGATCCCCTAAAGAAAGGCAGGCCAGCAGTTTGACAAAAACCATGCTGCCCGAGCTACTGCATTTTGTGCTTGCAGTGCCGTAGAGATCATGCATACCCGAATCAGCACATTTTTATTCCTGTTTTTTAAACATAAAATACTTTCCTTTATGGGCCTAGTTTGTCCTTATGACCTGCAGAGTGTGGCAGTTCTGCAAAAGCAGCCCTTCAACAGCAGCTTTGTGAAAGTCTAAGTATGGCTCATTGAATCAAGCCAGCAGTTCCTCTGTTTATTTATTTAACTTCGCTAATGCAAACTAGCCCCCTCAGAGCTTACCTGCAACTGGAGGCTGGGATTTTTGTTGTTCTTGGTCGCGTTGGATTTCTATTTCAGTTTTCTTGTTTAAAAAAAACCCACCAAAACCTCAGGTAAAATTAATCCCTCAGTAATATTGCTGTAATTCAATGTACAGTTGATATGTAGATGTCATTGGAACCAGAAACCATGATGATATGGTAATTATATTAACTGTTATCTCATTCAAACTAATTTCTCTGAGAATGGAATCTGAAAATCTGAGCAATGAAATCCTAGAGAAAGGTCTCTGTTATTCTTGCAAAACTGAACTGCTGTGCTTGCAGATAAGGGACAAGGTAGACAAAAAAGAACTGGTCTGGAGTAATAAAAAAGGCAGAATCACAAAGGTACCTAAAACAGAAATGTGGGATAAAATGACTTTTTGATTGACTCCACAAAGCTTTACCATGCCTGTTGGAGATAAAACGTTTTAAAGATAAATATCTGAGATCAGACAGACAGCTGAAGGCATTAGTTGGGAGGGGAATTGTCCAGCAGGTCATGCATATTTTGAGATTATTAAAGTAAATCTGAAATGTAACTGTGAAATAACATTATGTACTTCTGCCACTGCTGTTGCATGTGAAAGGAGACAATGGTAGAATGATTCTCCCAAGTACCATTACAGATACATTTGAGAGAGATAAGCCTTCCATATTCCTCCCATATCACCTGTATCTGTGAAATCAGATATTGTAGAAGAAAATTGATTATTCCAACAGTACAGAAAATCCATCTCACAGTGTTTAAGTATGGGGTGGTAAAGGTTTGGTTTGTTAACATTCCTTTTCTCATGTTTTGTAAGAAAACCACCAGGGACATGTTTTGCAATGCAAACTTTTTGAGATTTTTGTGGTCACTGTAACTTTTGGAGACAAATTACATTTATAAAGGAGGAGGGCCCAAGACAAAACATGAGTTTATTCCCAGGCAATTGAAATTTCCATTCATATGGGAAGATTTTGGCAAGAAGTTTCAAAGTTTTGCTGTAAAGTAAAAGAGTTCTTCCTGCAGATTATGAGGGAAAAGCAAATGGCTGATGAATGACCAGGTTGCAGGAGTTACACACTCTTCCAGTAAGAGTGCTTGGCCAGTGTCTGCAATTGAGGGGCATGGGGCTTGAGCAGGGATCCAGGTCCTGGTTTTCCACATCCCTGGCAAGCAGTCTTACTGCAAAACTTTTCTGTTTCAGCTCTGGCTGCTGATACAGCTGAAACATTCACCCTAGTCTTGTAGGAGAAGCATATTACAGTGGATTCCCCATCCCTGGGAAGTGTCCAAGGTCAGGCTGGATGGGGCCCTAAGTAACTGATGGGGCCCTAAGTAACTTACACTGGGTCCAGTGGAAGGTGTCCCTGCCCATGGCAGTGGCGTTGGAACAAGATGCTCTTTAAGGTCCCTCCCAACCCAAACCATCCTGTGATTTACATGAAATGTGATGAATGGCCGCTGTGGATTATTTAAGACAGAAAGAGATTTTAAGTGGACAGTCTCAAACTGGTGACCACCCCAGTAGCAAAAACCTGACATTAAATGTGACAAACTCCATTGGTGTGACAAATTTTGGGATATGGAGTAATTGTGATTGCAAGTCAGCAATTCTCATACAGAGGCAACAACATCAGTGATAGTTATGAAAAAAAAAATTCAAAGGTGCAAGATTTTAACCCATATTTGTAATGGTAAAGTGTAGGGCTCTTTTGTTGCCACTGAACATTATTGGTTTATATTGTTCTGATTCAGTTCCTGCTGGGAGAGATGTTATCATCCAGCACCAGTGCTATAATTCAAGGTTACTTTGAAAGCTGAGGGAAGTCCCTAATCCATTCCAAACCTATGAGAAAGCATTTTGGAAAATGGCAGGCTGGCTAGTTTTGTCATTTTTACAGGTCTTCCTTGTAGGCTTCTTTTAACTATTACTTTATCTTATGGTTGAAAGAGTTTTGTTTGCTTTTCATCTAAACATTTCAGGAAGCATGAGCAAAAAGACATTGATTTTTCACATTGGATGGCTTCAGCTGAGCTCCAAATTTAAAATTATGTGCTGGCAAACGCCCCGCTCCACTCCAATTTTATTTTTTTAATGAGATACCCAGAATAAGTACTTTCTCAGATTATTGCCTCCCAACTTGTATGATTTAATCATGATATATGTCTTTAGCTTGGATTCTAAATTTGAACAGTTTCACCCTCCAAGTCCTTAGAATAATGAATACTATGAATTACTCACTGGATCTGCATTTTTCTCTCAACTTGCACAGTGCTGTTGTTCAGATCAACATTTCTAATCACCATTTGTGTATCTCAGTAGTACTCTGAAGAAACTGCAGTAGCAGTATGATGGACTGAAGATGGCTGTATCCCCTTCTCCTCTGTTAGATCACTGACCTTGGATAAATACCTTGCCTGCAAAAAAGAAACCTGTTCAGGTGAAAGCTCATGGGTGGCAATTCAATTACGCAGCCCAAACATTTTACACCAAATTTGTTGAGGATTCCCCCAGTATCTTTATCACTTTGCATTTCCAGGAGGGGCCTTGAACACTCAAGGGCTTCAAGGAATGTTGAGAAAAGGTCACCTAGCCAGCACATCTGAACAGAGCTCAGGTTGTACCAGACCTTTTTCAGACATCCACAGCATGCCAGGAACAAGTGGACTGATACCAGAAACTAAGGGCAAAAAGTGATAGGGTAAGAAAATAATTTTACAGAAATACAGCCCTGACAACAGTGTGAGCAAAGCCATCGTCTCCTCCAGGTTCCAATCCATCTGAATGCTGAAACCATATTTGTCTTTGGCATCTGGCAATGTCATTTAATACATTCTTATGGCCCTGCATGCAGTTAAGCATGCACTGTATATTATTTTATGATGTTTGGATTGGAATCATACTTTCTGGGTACAAGTATTCGTGTTTTTGCAGATTCCTGTGTAAAGCTGGGAGAACCTGTTTCTAATTTCATGACCGTTTATCGCTAATCCAAAATGACTGCAGCATTACCTACAGACAGGAAGCTGGATGAGGTCTTGTGTGCTTTGGATGCACCATGCTCTTCCCAGGAAACTCTGTTAAACTAGTTTTATGCTTACATGAGAGGAAGACAGAAATTGCTAATGGACATGACTGTGCCTAATCTATATATAGTTTTACAAAGTAGAGTCAAAGCTGAGAGGGGTCCTATAACAGCTCTTCATCCATAGGAACTTGAATAATCATTTCAGCATTCCATTCAGGTTTCTGCTCTTGCTTTCCCAGAGCTCAAACTGCACAAAAGCACTCTGCATTCAGCCAGCCTTCAGGAATTTTACAGGTTTTAGTCTCCAAGCCTAACAGTTAACTTTTCCTCAAAGAACCAAAAACTTGTTGCAGAACAATTCTTCTATATAATTCATGCTATCATCTTGCAAGAGATTATGCTGGACTGCAGTCATATTGCATGTCAAAGAAAATATATTATAGAATATTCCTTTGAGGAGCAAGCACCAATGCTGATGAGAGGACAGATTAAACTGTCCTTCAGGACAACTGGGAACAGCCTAAGAAATATGTACTTATCGTTTTATGAACTTCTAAAAGTTTAGGGGTTCATTTTGGCCAACAGCTGATTTAGAATTGTTCTAATAAGTCTTGTGAGAAAAGGCTTTCTCCTGATTTATAGCAGTCTGAGACTTTGATGGATAAAAATACCTGTCAGATTACTCTCTTAATAATTCTGGAATTTTATATTTAATCATAATGATACAGTAAAGGTGCACATATCTTTTTTCTCTTAGAAAGTTAATAATTTCACATTGTAATTCTGTTGAAAAGTACTAGAATCTTATTTGCTTGAAAGTGATTTGAACTGATTGGATTGTTTATTTTTCTGTTCAAATACTTTGCTCATTATGTTACTCAAGAAACTCAGGCAGGGTTTTCAATGAACATATATTACTGTCCAGTTAGAAAAATTACTCCAAGTTTAACTTCCAATTAAGTGAACCTGTAGTTCATAGTAAGCTTGAACAATAGCAAGCAAACCTCAAAGTTGCTTCTTCATTTGATAGCATTTAATATTAAGGAACTCCTCCATGACCCACTCAGTGTTACAGGGAGAAAAATGAAAATGTTAATTTAAAAAACAGTGTTCATAACAGTAAGAAAACAAGAAAAGATATTAGTAAGACTCTGAATAAAAATCAATTTTCAGAAAACACTTAAAACTATTTGATAGTTTCATACATTGTTTAGGTCTTTTGTTGTCTTTTATAAGTTTTCCTTAAGAACAAGCAATTTCAGTCAATCAAGCCCAAGTGCCTGTGTCTAACCCTTTCCCTCAAAATAACTCCATACCTAGATTTTATTCCCTGAGAAAAAGCTACACCTACACTTGCTCCTGTAAGAAATCTAGAGAAGGAAACCTTGTCCATGAAGGATACTGCTCTCAGTGCTCCTCAGCATGATGGAGATCTCTGAAGACAGTGTTTTCTAGTATTTTCTTAGTCTATAGGATATAATTTGGCTCTTTTTTTTCTATTGAAAACAACTCTTGGCTATTTGACTAACATAATTATGAATTACACCATGATTTCATGTTTCTTTGAATGATTTATATTTTTCTATATTACTTTATATATGTCTTCAGGGTTTTTCTCTATAATTTTATTTTTGTATTTTTATGTATTTAGTTACAGTAGATTATTATTTCCCTGGCTAACTTTTTAACTGTCAAACCATTTAACAGAATGGAAATGTAAAAACAAAGACTGTATGTCAAAGTATGTTCACAAGCAATTTGTAAACCCCTAAAAATAATTCTATTTGTAGGAAATCAAGAACAAAGCCATGTTTCTCCCTTGCCACTTGAGCCCTACAGTGTGAAGCCCACCAGGATTCAATAGCTCTGAAGCCACAGGAACTACTCAGTATCCTGAAGGGAAAATAACCAGAGGCAGCTCTAACAGCTCCCAATATCCACTCAGTACAACCTCTCCTCAGAAATACTCTGTCTCTTGGTCCCAATATTTTTCAGGCAGGTTCTGAGTGATTCTGTCAAGGAAAACAGATAAGAGCCATGTCTGCTTGACCAGAAGGTACCTACGTAACTCAAACCTCTCAAAAGGGAAAACTACCTGTCCGTCGTCTTCCCCAAAGGAAAAAGTACTTCAGCATGAAGGGAAGTAGGAAATAAGATTTTCTGGGATGGACAAGGGGGTACAGAGGTACAAGAATGAATTACCTTGGTAAGCAGGGGAGGCACATGAACATCCAGAAATTATGTAAATAGCTCTGTCTGTAAATGATGTAGCAAGTCATAAAAGGCTCCACCCCTTCTACTTTTCATTCCTGCAAAATAGGGATTTGCTTGATTATCACAATCACACACCTAGTGCCAGGTGTCCCATACAGGAGAAAAGGAAGAGAGAAAATGCTCAGTTCATGGGAAAATATCACAGTTCAAAATACCTACAGGACTATCAAGGACCCAGAAAACAGTTCATGGATGAAATGCGGGAAGAAGGTGCCAGTTCCATTTCCAGCTGTCAGGACCTCTTGTTGAGACCCTAAAGAAGGTCCTTACCCTTCCTGTGCCTGCCCTAATACTGACAAGACACTTTTACAATCCAACTTATTCTACAGCTTGTGAGGAATAGATTCAGTCCTTTATGACAAATGTTTCACATGGAACAATTAAATAGCAGGCAGAAACTAAAGAGTGTGTGAAATCATCTGGCACCTTCCCAGCAGTTCAGATTCTTTAATTTCATTACTATAATTATTATCCTTTAAGAAAAGTGTTTATCTTGAAATAGCATAGATTTGTGAAAATGAAACCTTTTGTGGTAATGTATCAGTTTAAACTCAAAGTGCTCCATGTCCAAAACACAAATAGTATTGCAACCCCAAGATTTCTTACTACTACCCCTCTCTCCTACATCTTAAAGGCAAGAAATTCATCTCAAGAATACAGATTTAAGTCCTGGTTTGTCTCAGAGATAAGAGGTCCTTAACCTGTGTCAGGCAAAGCAGAAGTAAGATATCAGCTTAACCTAAGGATAGGAGGGTCTTGTTCATCTTTTTTTTTTTTTCTTAATTGCTATTATTATCCAGATACAAAGCAGGAAAAGTCTGCATCCCCGTTTTATTTTTACTTTATTTTTTTTTTTCCCCCTGTGGGCTGGGAAACCCATTTCCTGTTCAGCTTTAGGCACAACTTATTCACTCCCACACCATTTGGCCATCGTAGGACTTTCTGTACCTTCAGTTGTTCTGTCTATTTTCGTTAAGCTGCCATCAGGGAATTAGCGCTCCAGGTTCATTTTTGAGCAACTTCCAGGGATAAAGTGTGTCTGTCAAAGCAAGTGCACTGCTCCCAGTTAGTTATATTCAACCTGTGAAGGCAGAGCTTGGCCCAAGTACTGCACATCAAGGAGCTATTAGCTCTAAACCATGCTGACTTCTCATTTCAGGAGACAAACCAGCCTTTCCCACAGCAACCTGCTGTATGTTTAAAAAAAAAAACTCAACTAAACATATGAGTTTCTGAATGCACTGAAAAGATATAAGACTAGATTCACCAATAAGTTCCAGCTGCTTTGCACTCCTTTGGCAATACAAAACAGCTGTAAAACTGGTTTATCTGGGTTTAGCCAAGCCCAGGATGGATACTTTGCATCATCAGAGTATGGAAAAGTCAAGACTTTATACTGAGTCTAGCCAATAGAAAATATTATACTGCTACTACACAAAGCACAGGGAGATAAAACACAAACATACCTTTAGCCTGCAGTACACTATTATGCTGGACTAAATCTTCTCACAGGTTACACAGAAGGGGAGGGGAAATTCTGCATTTTGTGCTTCTCAGTTATATATCTGAAAAATGCTCTGCACACATGGTTCTTTAAAGATACTCAAGACAACAAATAACTACATTTAAATGTTCCAAAAGTATCGATTTTTAATGATACTTTGAATGCATTTTTTTATATCACATATTTGAAATATTATGAAAATTGGCAAAGTTGTCCCGTTTTAAACAGACAGTATTTTATACAGGGGATATATATTTTAAATACACATGCAATAAATTTTAAGCAAATGCATTACAAGTATATAGAAAACCTATATTTTTTTCCATATGCGAAGCAATGATCCCTGTTACAGCCATTTTATTGTTCACTGCAGACAGTTATGTGAAGCAGACTGCAATCATTTTCTTTTTCTCCCAGAAATATGGAAAATTTTTGCAGATCCCTCACATACCGTTAGCACGATAACTGAACCCTATTACATACACTGTAGCTGCAATGTAAAAGCTACTCCTTGAGCTCTATTGACAGAGCTGTGTGTTTTAACACAAGCTCTTAAAAAAATGGAAAGCTAATCAGTCCTACTTGGGGTCATGTCCTCGGTCCTCAGAGATCCATATCTTTATATCCTTGACTTAATCATGCTGCATCTGAAAGCTTCCACTCACACTTTCCTTTCAGTACTGGAAATATCTACATCAGAAGCAGAGGGCCACAGTTACAATAACCTGGTGACTAAACCAAGGATTACTTGCAAAATCCTCCTAATGTTGGTGGAGTAATTTCATTTCACAACCAATTTGTTGTCGTTTCCAAATTTTCAAGTGTTTCAAGCACTGAAAGAACTGGTGCTCGTGGTTTAGCACTTGGGATTATAGATTTTCCTCGGCTGTAAAACAGTGTGTTTGTTAAGAATAAATCCTCAGCAGAAAGCAAATTTATTCATATAGAGCAGTAAAACCAAACAACTGATCTGCTTGGGATGCAGAGAACAAGGGTTCTGGGTGCCCAGAGAAAAGAAATTAAGAATCAGAAGGAACACAGATCTGTTCTCCAATTATGTAAACTTTTGATCCTACTTGTAAAGAAAACTATTTTGTTCGGGGCAAATCTATTTCTAGAACTTTATAAGATTTTTGATTGTCATATCATCCTATTATTGCTATTTTATTTCAACAGTCAGCTATTTTAATATTCCAGTTTTCACATCATTGCAGACCAGATCTGTCCTCTTTTGACGGATCCTAAATACCACAGTGTGCAGAACATGCAGTCATTTTATAGCTTTTTCAGATAATAAATTTTACTCTTCACACAAGAAATTGTTTAAATCATATCCAGACACAAGCTCACTTAGGAAGCTCCTGCCTTGAGCCATTAAACAGTATCTTCCCCGCTGCTGTGGAAAGAACAATACTCAGTTTCCCCCACCAAGCTCCATCTTGACCACAGCCGGTAGATGACATCTCAGACTTACTGAGAAATCCTCTCTGAGGTTTCAGGCTCTTTCCAGCCATTTTTGCACCCTGTGTATGGGTACCAACCGAAAATGAAGAAGCCTGGCATCTGAACAGACACCAAAATTTGTGTGGCTTCATAAAGAGTCACAAAGATACCAGTGTGGTTCTGGAATCACCAGGTGAAGAGGTGACAGGACCTTTAATTGCTCACAAGGCAGAATATGTAATTACTTAATAATTCATGAGTTATAGTGTAATCAGCAGCTCTGAGCTGCAGTACTTTCCCTCCAGCTCTCAAAAAATGCTGTCTTCTAAGAGAAATGTTGAGAATTGGTATTTTCTCTTTCTTCCTCTTATGCCAGTGGTATGGAAAAGGATTTTTGAAAGTCCTACAGTGACTTTAGATGTAATCAAAGAAAAAAAAAAGAAATTTAAATTGTGACTGCAGCACACATTATGGTAAACATCTTAGCTCGAACTAACCCAGGTGACAACAGCATTATGGGTCTGTGCCTCCTGCACATAACCACAGCTTGGGAAGAGTTTGCACTCTGGTTTTGATGTATATAAGAACTCGTGTCATCTCAGCTCCACTGTTATTTTATCACGGTAAGCAGAACAAGTGAAGACAGGGATGCAAGGACATGCCAAATGCCTCTGGTTTTATACATGGATTTACTCTTATAAATACAAGTCACACTGACTGTGGTGCTGGAAGCCAATGCATCCCAGTGGGTGTGAGAATCCTTGGAAACACCTCCCAAAATGGGAAAGTTTTGTAAAGTTCATGTATCTTTGTATATTCAAATGACAGGTATGATACACACAAGGCCATGCATATTTATATATATTTATATAGAGTGTGCATATCTACAACTGTATAGACATACATAATCAGTCATTACATAAATTTCAGACATATATGTTAGTCATATGATTGGATGCCACCATCACTAATGAATAAATCATGTTGCTAAACTTATATTAATCTATATCAGCACTGCATAAATAGTCATAGGTCAGTGTTAAGGCCATATGTCTATTTTTACTTTCCATTTGAAAGTCAAATATTGTTAGGATTTTTTTTTCTTTTTTTTTTTTTTTTTTTTTTTGTGTTATTTTTTTGTTAAAATTGTTTTTTCCTTTTTTTTTTTTTTTTTTTTTTTTTTTGAGGGACAAATGGCTTTGCACATCATCTTGGACAGCTTTACTTAATGGTATAGGTGTCCTAAATTTCTGAGTGTAATGAGACCAATTGCTACACTTCCTCAACTGCCTCCAAAAGATGAGCCAGTTGTGGCCTCTGAAGATGCTCCAGGACAACTCTCCTGCCATGAACCATCTTATGCACTAAAAATATACCAGAGCCAAAATTTAGTGTGTGTCTGTCCTTCCACTTACCAACTCCTCAGTTACCCTGAGGCCGCCTCAGAAACCAAGTTCATGATGAAATTCCAAGGAAGCCATATGGTGGTATTTCCATCCAACATCAGAAGAGTATCTGCCTCTCACACACTGCCACTGGTTCTGAAGAAAACAAATAAGGAAGAATTCATATATTTTTCTAAAGGGTCAGGCTAACTCTGACTTTTTTTATCACTACCTGCAGTGAAAGGTCCCACAGACATCTGGGAGCATAATCCCAGCAACTCTAAGCACTTTGGAAATTCCCTCCTGTATTATTAAGCAAGAATTCATTTCAGTTTGCTTTTCTGGCAATATTTGTGCAAAGTATTTTTGTGTACATAAATGTTTTTGAGGGAGCATATGTTCCTCTGAATGCAGCACCTGAACAAATACTTTTGCAAATAAGTCTGTAAATATCTAAATGGACGTGAATCAGCAATGGAACTGCTGCTTTGACCACCCTGTCTGTTAAGCAATGGCTTCAAGAAATGCGACCAGAAAGAAATTAAATGTAAAGCTTGTAGGTCAGCCAATAAATCTGGTTTGTGTCTTTCTCTCTTCCTCAGGCAGGAAGGAGCTCAGCTATTTTTAAGTCTGGTGTCCAGGTACATAGCCAAAAACAAACGCTACTTCTGCTGCAGAAGAAGACAGGAAAAGGTTTTATATGTTCTAAAGGTTTCCCAAGGCTTGCTGGTCTCCTCTGTCTTTGGTGTGTCACACGCTCTCATCCTAGGATGATTTACTCCCCACAGATTTTTTTCAGGTGCTATTTTATCCACTAGCAAACAGATGTGACACTGCATTATTTAGAGTACAAGCTTAAAAAAACCCAGAAAACCCAAAAAAACAAATTCCAAATAAAAAAAAACCCTCAAAATTACTTAATTCTGTCCTTGCAGAAGTCAAAGTAATAAATGAGCATTTCCTTCAGAACATTTACAAACCATTCCATAATCCAAGTCCATTCAAATTATTTACTGTAACAATTTCAAACAGTAGATACTCACATTACTGTTACAGTCAAAAAGGGAAAGAAATGTCTATGAAGGTTTTATTTCTGTTCAGGACGTTTTTGTTTCCTTACATTATAAAAATGTTCAGAAAAATAACTTGATTTCACCTTCTTACTGTCTAATTAAGGTTTACATACTTCATGTATCATTAGAATGTCTCCTGGACATTGTCAAAACCAATTCATTCATGTAAACTTTTAGATTTGTTGCAATTATCTTCCATAATTCTTCACCGTTTACACTTTGTCTTTCTTGATAACCAGTCAAAAAGCATTATAACTAGTCTTTAAAGCAAACCCAAATTTTCTTCATCACTTCTCTGTTTTTACTCCTCTCATTTTTCTCTTGGTTTCTTCTGTTTTGTTGGGTTTTTTTTCTCCAACCTTTCAGGCCTGACCAGAGCTTTTGGAGATTACACTAGCAGCCATCTTTCCTAAAAAGCATACGTGATTTATTCAACATTGCATTTCCATAGCAATTCTGTACTATAAATTGAGATCCAGTTCCAGCTATTCTTCCGAGAGTTTCAGATGGCAGACAGCTCCAAACATGGGCAGGTAGCATTTCAAGTTGAGTCTGAGCTGCCTACAATAGAAATATCTCACATCCAGTCAGGAACTAATCCAGATCGAACTGATGCAACTCTTGAACCTCTTCCCACACAGTCAACTTGCCAATTTCAATAAATTAATAAGTTACAGTTGCCAGAGGACGTTTTGAGACATGAAACAATATAATTCTCTTTTAATCATGCAGCAAAAGGGCACGTGTACTCCAACGTTTTTCTGATGGATACAGCTGTATCAGTAATAAAACAGAGAAAAATATCATGCAAATGCATCTTTCCAGCCTGTGGGGAGCACAATTAAGTGAGAATTCTGTTTACATAACAAATGTGTGGATTCCCTGGGCAACAGACCTAAACAATACTTTACTCCAGACCCTTTTCTTTGAAAATTACAGCATTTCTTAGCCATTTCAGCAAAACCATTGTCTTCAAAATTCATTATGACCATTCTGTGGCCAGGTTTTCACTACTTGTCAAGACAAAATCTGGAATTCAATTGAATTCCAAGGAACTCATAAACCAACAGAAGAAGCAAAATACTCCAGTTCTTCACCACAGATGGATTTTGAAGGTCAGCAGTTTGAGTTGTTTAGCCACAATTGGTCCACGAGGGTCACACTGTACCCTCACTCACTCTCAGGCCCTGCCACCAGGTAACTGGTCTGACTGAAGTAGGATGCCATAGTCCCAGTCCACTGTCAGGAATTTAATCCTTCTGCCCATGATTTCCCCCAAGCCACCAGGAGCAGGTCACAGCAGTGAAAACACAGCTTGACAAGGTCCCAGGCTAATTTCCATTGTGGACACCAGTGACTGCAGCCCTGGCAAATGTGCCAAAACAAACATTGATGTTTCCCCCTTGACATTTTGAAGATCATCTCCTTGTGCTAAAGAAAGGGCAGCAAGGCAGAAACTGATGCACAGGGGTTCCAGCTGAACATGAGTAAGAACTTTTTTACTGTAAGGGTGACTATGCATGGAACAAATTGCCCAGAGAGGGTGTGGAGTCTCCATCATCACTAGAGAAATCCCAGAACCTTCAAGCACCGTGTGCTCCAGGATGACCCTGCTCGAGCACAGGAGACCTGCAAGAGAAACAGACATTTATCAGTGCTGAATGGATCACTGGCCAGGCTGGCAGTGAGTGCATGAGGTTTGAAGGGTTGGAAAGAGCAGACTAAAGCTCAAATACATCAATTAAGCTGTTTATAGGAAAAGGCTTTATGACCCTGTGTCCTCTAATATACTTTTCTCTTTATAAAAAGGTAATGAAATTATTCAGTTTAATAAATCCCCTGGTATTTTATATAAAATATAATATTAAACAATGAGAAAAGAAACATTCTGTTCTTTTTTTTTTTTTGTCCTGCTAAACAGAGGTTCCAGAAAACTACTGGAAGAAATGCATCAATAATATTCTTTGCTTTTGCAAACAAAATGAAAATGTCTCATCTAAAACACTTTCTACTGAGGGTTCAATGAACCAAAATCCAGAGCCCATATGGGAAAAAGCACATGGAAAATGTATGCACTATCCTGGCAGAACAGTGCGGAAAAGTGCATCGCACACCTTCATAACTTTACCTGGCCTGCAGCTCAGCCAAGAGATCTTCTGGCTGCAACACTCTGAAACCTTCATTTCATCACTAACACTCAGGAACATCACTGCACTCATTGTACAGGGTCTGTAGAAAGAACTGAGAGAAGAAAGATAGGAGGAAAGGTACAGAGGGGGAACACACACAGTAGAAAGTTGTAATATTTGTTTTCCCCAGAACACCGGCCTTTTGTGTGCGTCAGTAACATTTCTTGGTCATAAAATTTTGTAAAAGCACAAAAAAATTTAGAAGGGTCTGTCCTGAACTGCTTGTGCCACCCAAAAGGAATGCAAGAAAGAGACAAATAGTGGAAAGATAAAACAACGCATTTCCCATCCCTGGGGCACAATGGGAAACACAAAACGTTTGACTCACACCAGGATGCTCCAGGACTCAGTCATAAAAAATAAAAGTACTCCAGGGGAGCAACAGCATTTTCAGGGCTAAGATACTTACTGGTTTTATTCCAACAGATTGGAAAACAATGTGTTCTCTTATTGTTTTCTCATCTTTCAACTCAGAGTAAAATGCTTAGATGGTGGTTTTAACCATCAGTAACTCTGCTTTGGGGCTACCAGAAAAATCCTATTGGCATCAATTAGTTTCCATTCTTGTGCTACTGACCATTTTCCTTACACTGTCGCTTTCTTATGGCAAACGTTGGTTCAACAAAGGTTAAGATTAAGGCATGATAAATTAATTCAGCTTGAAAGGAAAGTGGCTCAGCAGGTCACTAACTGCTTCCTCCTGAATTTCAGGGGGGCTACTCTGCTCCATGTCCCACCTACCAGCTCAGGGGACCAGTTGTCCTGAGCATGACCTGTCTCAGTGTTGAAAACTGAGGCAAAGAAGGTGTTAAGTACTTCAGAGTTTCCTTGTCTTTGGTAGTTCCACCCCACATCCAATAAATAATCGAGGTTTCCCTTGCCCCTCCTTTTGCTATTAATGTAATTATTTAAAAAATCTTTTAATTATCCTTTAAAGAAGAGGCCAGATTAAGTTCTAACTGAGCTTTCACCTTTCTAATTTTTTTTCTGCACGACCTAAAGACATCCTTTAGAAATGCTATGAAAGCCACATCTGAATATTGTTCTGTCAAGTGCCTGAACAGACACCAAGGTTTTAACCTTCTACTTAAGGGCAACGTGTTAACATAGTCTGAGAAATATCAGCTTTTCTTACCAAACTAGTGGTCCTTAAATTGAGTTGGATAAATGTATTACAACACTAAAGAACAATCTGTGGTGCAAAAGATAAGGTATTAAAGGTAGGGGTTTGGGGTTTTTTTCAGCCTGAGAGGAATATTAAAGCAGCAATGCAAGAGAATAAATTAGAAATAATATTAAATTAATTTAGGAAACCCTGAAAAAACACGGGCAGTTTGGATGCATTGTATTCATCTTTCAAGAAACCAAATCTTTGAAAACTCTTCTCTTTATGACTGCTCCAACTTCATACTTTTTTCTAGAGTAGTACCTTCTGAAAGTTCACCACTTGAATAGGTTTTTTGCCAGGCTTCCTATGGTGTTGTTTAACATAATATTCTATACAAGGCTTCGTTAGCAGCATCAGCTCAGAACTAGACAAACCATGGAAGTGCCATAATTAAAAAAAATAATAATAATTTAAGAAAGCAGTCATGTGCTTAGGTGAAGTATCTCTGAAAGGAAAGAAGGCTGGTTATATCATAACAGAAAAGACCCAGAGATGCATGAATGACTTGTTCTGGATAGGAGAAAATTAGTGTTACCCCATACAGTGCTGTGTTTGAACTGGCAAGGATGTGTAGTGTCCTCAAGTATTTGATGTTTACTTGCCTATAAAACTGTAGAGCTCTTATTAACCTATAGCCAATGAAAACTGTGCCTATCATTTCTCATTGCTCAATGAGTGGGGTCAGAAAAAGGGTCCCTTCAAAATGGCTCTTCTTGAAGCTCTTTGAATTTTGTACTACTGGAATTTTCCATTTCCGCTATTTGATCTGGATGACAAGGGCTAAGTGAGCTCTACCGAAATACCCCAGCTAGCTGGAAATGAACCTGATTTTGCCAGAGTTAACAGAACCAATTTCATGTGCACAGTTATAGCCTAAATTATTACCCTCATTCATCTTGAGATCGAGTTGCCTGATTTTCTTTAAATTAAATTTTTCAGTTGCAATTGCCAGTACCTAGGATTTTTTTATTCCAAACTGGGAGCCTGATCTACAGGTAGTAAATGGAAACTGTGCCAAGCAGCAACAGTAAGAACATGGTGACAAATCTGCCCTGTGTTTATGCTGACTAAAACAATATCTTGTTCGTGACACAGTGTTATTACAAGTTACATATCTTTTCATCTGGTAAACTTACCAGAAAAAAAAAATCTGAATTTCATCGTCTCATATAGAAGATTCTGATTCAAGAGTACCACATGAGTGATGAAGATGCAAGGTAATCCATTCTCCTTTCTCACTGCCGCTCAGAGCTGCTTTAAAAAAAAAATATATATTTTTTAGAAAAGTCTGAGAATCCTTCAATGGGAGCTCTGCGAATAAAATTACCTTTTGATTCTCTAGAAGGCTTGGAATAAGACACTGAGAAAAAAAATGGCCAGGACATACAGTGAAATGCTTCCTCCTGTTTACAAGCATTCAAATACATTAAAAGGGAGGGGATTCTTGTGTTTTCTACTTGTGAAATTTAAAAGGCTAACTTTAAAAAAAAGGGGACAAAATAAAGAAGTCACAGACAGCTTGGCCCTTGCAAAAATAAAGTCACTTGCGCTGCTGCAGAGCCTGTCTCAGGCTAAAATGACTTGCCCCTGAGACATTACACCCCACTGACCATGAGGTGAGCTCAGGCTGACTAACTTAGACTGAGCCATCTAATTTAGGGCAGGTAAATCTCATCTTGCCTAAGATGATCAGTGTTTCAGTGTCCATCTGTTTCCTGCACGCACAGACCCCATCACAATTCTGGAGGCCAGAATACAAAATCTTATGTTGTGATGGCTTTAGCCTTTATGTAATCATTTTCTAGACACACGTGATACACCAGACCTTTGAATGCCAAGGGTCTTTCACAGGCTATTCCACATAACTTGGGATAGAGTGTTTAGAATATACACCATATTCCTGTCTCTCATGCTCATTTAACCAAGGTATTTCTATGGTATCATTATATTTCCTTATTATTTCCGGGACCTGTTGAACTGGATATATGGAGAACTGCAGCAAAGGACTATTTAATAACATCACAATCAAAACAGATGTTGTTTGGGCCAGACTTGACTACTTCCTAGATGAGCTGCTTACAAAACATCCTTTGAAATGCACTGTAGGAGTAAAACCTACATTATAATCCTTCAGATTTTTATTTTTCTTACAGACAGAAGTATTTAAGCAAACCCTGGAGCTCTGCATAGCATTTTCACCACTGATTTACATTCTCTATCACAGGTGGAATGTTGTGGTTGCTCCACCATTTCCTCCTGCACACTAAGGGTGAGTCATCTGCTTGTTATTTCACAGTTTGGGCTATTATTCCATGTTTCCCCTTTGCTCCTGTGCCTTTTGACTACCTGAGAAAAGCTACTTTTTAAGTCACTAGTTTTACCTGGGCTATTTATGGGGCAGCTTTTTGTTTTGTTTTGCCTCCAGACAAGTATTCAATCAGCTCCTGCAAAGAGATTCCAAGCATATAGGTGAGCCTTCTCACTCTGAACTCTGTTCATCAGACTTTGTCCAGGCACAGTACTTTGACATACAGAGATTTTGTACCTAACTTCAGTGACTTTCTGCAAATGTCCATAACTTTTCCTGCAGATTCCTTCTAGGTTGCACTAACCTGGAGTTTTTGGGAAAATACAGAAGAGACCTTTTACTGTCCACCATAGAAACCTTTTTTATTTCCCCCAAATCTTCTCTATTTTCCTAACACACATCCACTTATACCTTTTCCTTGCAAACTTATTTAAACTTTAAGTTACAGGACAAAAAGTCAAGAGCTTCTTTCGTTCACAATGCTGAAATTTATCTTCCCTTCTCCAAAAGACAGACCTCTGATCATGACTCCAAGTTCTTGCTCAAGGTTAATAGATTCCATCTGAGTTATGACATGTACTTCAGAAAGCACACCACTTCTGGTTTGAAAGGTCTAAGTTACCAAGAAAATTCTACATCTTTGTGAAAATTCCACTCCATGTAGCTTTTAATGCATCACTTTAATATCTGCCTAATGTCCATGCCCATAAAGTGATTATAGCTTCCCTTGAGCACAAACAGTATTAAAAGTCCAATTAATAATAGGAACAGTTTTACAACATGCAATTAAATTATACCTTTACTAATAATTTGAGATTCTCAACATGCAGGCCACATACTTGCAGATGCTAATATAATCTCACACAAAAATCTGCCACTTTCTGCTATTCACTACCTATGTATATGTGTGTAGAGATATATTTAATTTTTTCAAAATATGCATAGATGCATTTCATTTTTAGCTTTCAGCCTCTGATATTCACTGAGATTTGAAATCTCTTCTATTTTCTTTTGACTCTCACCTATCTCTGAAGGTTCAGAACACATATTAAAATCATATCAAGTAAGGATCTAAGACAGAATTATGTAGAGTTTTACCAAACTTTGAATTCACACATTATATTTTTCTAGCAGGTCTCACTGCCCTCACTCCGCACTAGCACACATGGCTGTGCTCTGCGTTCCAGCTCACTGCCTCCTGGAAGTGTTCTTACACCACTGGCTTTTTCAATAAATGATTTCATAAATTCAGCATTAAAAGGACATTTAAATGACCAAGGCCAAAACACTCCCTGGAGAAACAGGATTCATTTCCTGAGACTTCCTTTGAGACAAGTGTTCTAAAAACTGTATTTCTCAGCTCACTCATCTGTCAGACAACACACATGGCATCCACAGCATAATCCACGTGATTATTAAGTATTTAGAGATGCCACCCTCTGCCAACTTGGCATTTAGGATACCGGTCCTTTTAGAGTGAATTTAAATAAGCCCAGCCTTCTTTGTGCCTCTGTCCTTCAGCTTTAAAATGGAAATTATTCTCTTTAACCTCTTCTAATGAGCAAGATACACAGTGATAAAACAGTATCTCAGAAAACACACAGAACTTTCTCTATGTCCTGAAAAATAAATAAAGCTTTGAAGCCTCATTAGTCTGATTCATTACTCTATCATGATTTTTCTAAAACAAGTATTGCAATGAAATACACACTTTGAGATTAAAAATAGTAATATTTGTGAACATTTAATGGCCATCAGTGCAAGAGGCAACTGAAACTTCTGTGTCCTCAAAGGACCTCAAAAGGACCTCAAAGGACCTACTGAAGACACTGTGACCATTTAACAGCAGCAAAAGCCCTCCTGTAATCCTTTTGTGGATCACCAGCTTCAGCTAGTGTCCCACTCTTTCAGTATCTCCTGGTAATTATCGACATCCCAAATACTGTATCTAACCCCAGTAGAAGAAACATGGAGAGGCAGTAACCTCTGAGTTCAACCTCAGACATTTATGGCTGTGCTCACACAATGTGTTTTCAGAAGGAAAACAGAATCAGAAGCTCTCCCTGGCGGCCCAGCCTCGTGCCACTGTGCTGTCCTCTGGATGTTGCCAATCACTGTGCTCCTTTAATCAATTCAGACTGTAAATAAGAAGCACAAAGTGGGATGGGATCACAGCTTCCTCGCCCAAAGAGTGTAAGAAACCTCCAGCCGAGTAAACGAAGTTTCTGAAAACTTTTGTAAATTAGAGTTTTGGAGCTATAGGCTTTTAATATTGCAGACTGTTACATTTTAAACACATAATTTTAAGCCAATAGCTTCATACTGTGAGAATGGCAGTCCTCAGGCTGAGCAATTTCAAGCTACAGAAGAACTGAATCAGCTCTGGCAAGTTCTGCTTTAAAAAAAAGGTGCTTATTCAAGCCTCTCTACCTCTCTATTTTGAGCAGACCTAGGCCTTAATAAGTATTTTCTTGCAGTGGTGTTTGAGCATTGTTGTTATAGAAACTTGTAGATATTTATTGTTGAGATATTTGCAGTTTCCAAGATGAAGGATGGCTCATTGCAGCTGCATAGGGCAGAGTTTGTAAATTCTCAGTTACTAACAGCTTAAATTATAAGAAGCCCCCAGCTGACACAATTTACTGGTTCTTCCTACAGCTGTTGATGGCCTAAATGAAGTGTGAACACTGAAAACCAGTTTTAAAGCTTTATATGCTGAGGTCTGACCAGTGCCTCAAGATTCTGTGCTGTATAACAGAAGTGTGGGAGCACAGCAGCCCCTTGGGACCACAGCTGACTGAGGGGAACTTATGGAAGCTGTCACCTAGACAACCTTCCATAATTCTTCCAACCTCTTAGTTATCATGGGATCTCTCTTGTTCCTTGAGTAATCAGGGTTTTACCACAGCATTTGTTTCTTAAACTTTGAACTTCACCTGTGGACAGCCAGATTCTTCTCCCGCTCACACTCCCTGATGCTGAAACCATCCTGGATTTGAAATGGAGAGCACATCTGTGGGAGTCTCCATTTGGGTTTTCGTGATGGCAGTACAGAAAAGGGAGTGATCAGGTAAGAATATTCAGGAATTAATCAAAAGCATAAGATGCCTTCATACTTACTCAAATGCTTGAGGCCATTCTTGAGCAATTTATCTGCAATCATTTGATGATTACACTTTTGGCCCTCTGTGGTTGTCATTCATCTAGGTATTTAACTGCATATTAGTGATGGAAGAAATCTACCCTATCACATATTCATCTTTGGTGAGCTTATCTTCATGAAATAGAAACTTTTCTAGAGATAACAGCAACATAAGAAAATTCGGATGGTTTTTGGTTTATTCCCTCAGGCATGACAAATACCAAAAATGTTCATTGCCACTGTATATGCTGTGTGGGGGAAAGAATGCAAAAGGAATTTTCACTGTGACCCTGGGAACGAAGCCCCAAGTCATGTGCTCTTGAACATGTAGAGTGTATTCTTGAATAGTCAAATCCATTAATGTTCATACAGCAATAGCCCCAGTCATAGTTCCAGTCTTGAAAGATCTGAAGCAGAAAAACCTTCAAGTATATTTGAGATTCAGGAAGAGCTCTTGAAAGTTGTAATGATTTTTTTTCCTGGTACTTTGAAGGTGGGGATATGCCTTTTGACTGTAACTCATTTTTCAGACAAAGGCTATCTTCATTAATATCTGCCCAGCACTACTGAAAGGCAGCTTACAACAGCACAAAGGAT
The DNA here is from genome assembly GCA_013398175.1 of Climacteris rufus. NCBI lineage: Eukaryota > Metazoa > Chordata > Aves > Passeriformes > Climacteridae > Climacteris > Climacteris rufus. Next base: position 427,212 of record VZRZ01001378.1, read on the forward strand.
CCCTTCTCACGCACAAACTGCTCAAGTGAAATCCAGATAGAGGGGGAGTCAGTGCAGCCTCACAAGAGGCAGCTGTCTCCCTTACCAACAGCAAGAGACTCCAGGGCTCACAGCTCTTAAAAAGCCGTGGCCGACACTGCTGTTTTACTTTCTTTTTACAAGCATAACAATGTGGGAGATGATGTTGTCGAAGAATCGTGGTTAATTCCTTTTTTCATGAAGTCCTGCCTAACTGAGGCAAGACCAGCTGGTTTGGGATAAACCAGGAGCAAACACAAGCTGTTCTGAGTGAAGCTTTGAATGTCACTTTATCCACCCTTTCACAGCAATCCAACCAACTTCCACTGAGTGAGATAGCTTTGAGTTTTCCTCCTTAACCTGCATAGAAGGAATAAACAGGTATGGAAAACCTAGACAACTGTCCAGGTTGAAGGAGCCACTTATAACTTCTGATTCAGAGATACAGAGCTGTTGTTTATCTCCTCCAGTGTCCCAGAAGAGTTTGGCTGGTGATCTACCCATTTATGGATCCATCAGCTATGTCCTTGCACAGCTCTCCAATCCTTTTTAGCTCCATGCATCATGCTCTCACCTTCCAAATGTGTGCAAAAGGACGTCACCACACGGCACTGAGCTGGTAAAATTCCCACAGTAGTGTGCAGTTCTCCTCTTGTAAGGGAACTCTCTGCAAGTAAAGAGAGCTCTTCACGTATCCTTCCCTGCTCTTCACAGTTTCTAGAGGTATAACAGTTTATATGATTGGATGCCTCATCCATTTTTATAGATGGTGACAGAAAGATTCTTCCCTTTACAGTGAAATATACATAATTAAGCAGTGCTGGATTCAGCTGTAGAAAAATGGATGGGTTCCCAACACCCATTTTTCATGATTTGTCCACACTCCAAAATGGCCCAGTAGGATTGACTGCACAAATATGATACCAGCCATTACTCGGCAGTTAGGACAGACCAGGACAAATCACATGAAGCATCTTTCCATTTCACTGCATTTAAAACCTGTTGGAACCAGGATCAGTGCTGTATTCATGAACCCAAATCTTTACTGTTGTGGTATTGGAACAGACAGCTTCCAGAAGAGGAAGTGGGAAGGCAGCCATCAACCTCAAGATGACAAGAGAAGAAATAAGTTTTTCTGTAGAATCCTATGGATGACTTTGAAACAGTGCTCTGTCACAAGAAGATCTGCCAATAAGAAAAAAAAAAAAGTGAAGGCGAGAGAAAAGGAGAAGTTTCAGGAGCCTTTCCATCAGATTCCAAGCATCTTTCATTTTTTTAAACTAAGTGCAAGTGATGATTTTCTGTCCAGAAAAGATAATTTTTCCCTCCCCCACAAACATATAGTATGAATCCCTGTTTAGTGACACTTCTTATAAATGCTCTTTTATGGATACTTTGAAAAGAGATTGTGAGAAAGGAACAATACACCTTGTAGACATGAATGGTACATGTGTTGCAAATAGCTGAAAATCTAAAATTTGGAAGGCACAATAGCTATAAACAACCTAACTGATGAATTATGTAACTATTTAAAGACATGCATAAACCAATTATTGCCAATTTATTAAACCCTAAAGTATGTTTATACTGCAAATTTCCATTCAAAGAATTGTATAGTTTCTATGCCTACAGTAACCAAAATTATCCCTTTTAAAGTTAGCAAGTAGAGAAACAGAGGTAGAGAATCCCTTCACAAAGTACCAAAACCCCATCGCATTAGCAGATAACCTCTTTGAGAAAGCTGCTGCCACACAATCATTAACTAGAAAACAACATGCACCAAAAGAGAGGAAAAAGGACAACAGCTAATCCATACAGTCTACTGGAAATTTGTAAGACCTGTGTGTTGGCAGTCTGTCAAGGGGAGGGAAGGGAGGAAGGTGAAGGGGCAAATTCCTGAAACAAGAAGCTTTCTAATATGAAATCCCCACAACCTCGCATGGAAATCTTCACCTGAGGAACAAACAGCCAGTTGTGTTCCCCACATCTTAGTATGGGGTGAGAGGCTGTGTCGTAGATAACGGGTCCCAGACATGGTAGGATTTAGAGATAATCACCAACAGCTTGAGTTGCACCTGGATGAGGACAGGAAACTAGAGCAGAAACATGAGCACAAGCATTATCCTCTCTCAGAAGCTCACCTCACAGATGGGAGTGCCCGGTAATAGCTGCAAATTCCTCAAAGACTGGCTTTAATTAGAGCCTAACCTTGCCATGACAGGGATGGAGGGCCATTGCACACTCAGCAGGAGTGATCCCAGTCTCCTGCCTGGCTGTGGATGATGAAAGGCACTACTGCTTACTGCTGCTACTCCAGATTGCAAGGGTAGTGACAGACTTTAAAAGAAGGGCAAGGCTGCAAAACTTCATCATGGTGAGAAGAATGATTATGACATAAGAAGGATGAGAATTCCTTCCTATAAGAAGGATGAGAATTCAGCCTGAGCTGGCCTACCCTAATTCCTGTCTGGCAAAACAGCACAGGCATTTAAACTCTTTCCTCATTCATGGTCACAGGATTTTATCATGCAATATATAAAGACTACAGTAATGCAAGAGCCACATCTCATGGACACTTGGGTTATATCTACACTACAAGAACCTCCAGCAGTACTTTGTTTCCAGTTCTGCATCCTAATTGCAACCCAGCAACAGCAGGGCAGGTTCATCCATGCACAAGTCCTGTCTTCCATGTCCTGGTTTCAAGGCACAGAGACCTCAGGTGCAAAGGCCATAAAGGAGATGGAATGCCCCTCAGCAGGCACCCTCTCTGAAGGACAGCCATGAAAGCATCCCCGGCTCACCTCTGCCTGCCACTATGGACACAGCTGGGTCCACCAGTGCTTCTCCAAAGCTAGAAGTTGTTTTATTAATATAGGATATATAAAGTGATATCATAGTCTGCATTTCTGAAGCCCACAGAGTACCATAGTAAGAGATTTGGGCACAAAACCAAAACTAAGAAACAAATGCACCAACTGCCTACTCTTCAACTCAAGACAAGTTAAGCTGCACCCAGTCCTGTGCCCTCTACAATGCTACATCAGCTTCCATTCCCAGTAGGGATGAATCACATCTCAGCTCTACACATTCTTTCAAATGTCTCTCCAAGCCAAAAGAACATCACTGCTGCTTTATCAATGTAGAATCACAGACAGTTCAATCTCAGCTGGATCCTTACCTGGTCACAAAGTAATGGCCAAATTCAACTCTGGGCAAATAAACTCGATTTAGTGTAACTGTTAGACCATAGTTTTATTCAGGAAAAACATTAAGAGTGAAGAATTTCTGTTATGAAAATAAGATAAAAATCGAAATGTTAGTTTAATGACTCTGCAGTTTAAAATCTTCCTCAGACTTTCCTGGAAAGTCTACTTGAAAAAAAAAAACAAAACAAACAAGAAAAAGAATATCAAATCCCCTCTGCCCTCCTCTCCTCTCCCCCCCAAACCGAAAAAGAACACAGGAAAGGCAAAAATAACCCAAACTGGAAAAGGAACTTCATGAAAATCTGGAAAGGAGAATCTCTAGACAAGCTGAGTTACTGCTCAACCATAATGTGTATTTGAACAAACGTAACTCTTTTTCTTCTTCTCATATATACAAATTATATGTAAACAAAAAGAGACCTCCAGGTATCTTATGGACATAAGCAGCAAACCTTGGGTAAGAGAACAACAAAATGAGGTGGTTAGTTAGTGCCTCACAGTGGGTCAGATCCAGAACTGAACCACTGAAATGGAAACTGCCTCCCATTAGTAGGGCTGGAACTGAATCTTCCCAAGGTGCTTTGACTTGCTATTCACATTAATATGGTGCAGTGAGGTAGCTGAGCCCTAGACACGTGTTTCTGTCTGCTCCAGGGATGGTTGTCTCCAGCAGAAGGATGAAGCAGAGCTGTGGGGGTAATGTCTTAAACTTCTGCAGTCAGCTTAGTCTGTGCTTTCACCATGAATTACTTTATTAGAAGACAAGCCCACTTTGGTTTCTCTTAGAAACTTACCATTTCTGCTTTCTTCTTACTGTTCTCCAGGAGAAAGAAACTTATTTTTTATTAAGGATGTACAGAGTTTCGCCATGTCCAAGGGAAATGTGTTGGAACCCAACAGCTTCAGAGGCATGCAGGAGGAGGAAGAAAACCTTTGCACTTTGTCTATCACAATGTAAATAATCTGAAGAAAAGGGCATGCCCAAAATCATATGAAAGCTCAAATACACTGCAGAGAAAATGGAGAAACAGGCAAAAGTCAGCATACTCAGAGAGAGATGCTTCAAGCACATTTCTGAGGCTTTACCACAGCATTTGTCTGCAGTTCCCCTGCAAATCCAAATTTACCTAGAGCGTTTAAGGTCCCTTTCTCTGCCATGTAATTGCATCCTACTGATCATAAGACCCAAGGCTGCTTCAGTAGCAAACATTTGAGCTAATTAGGGAACACACTGGAAAAAATGAAAAGTTTTTTGCATTCTTTCCAAACACAAACCTTTCACAAAGGTAACTAATGACTGTTCTGCAATGTGTTTTCCAGTAAGACTTTGTCCTCACTCTGCAGTCAAAGCTATTAAGGAAAAAAAAATAATACAATCGTTTGAAATTAAAATGTATCATTTTAAATGCATGCACAGATAAAAAAAATTACTTTTTTTTTTAATCCTTTCAAACTGTTGCAAGTTTTCTGAGGCACACTAAGGAGCAGAGAACCTAAGGCAGCTTTGCTGTGTATCGCTGCCATCTAGTGACCTGTCTCTGAGAACGGGACTCCAACAGCAGCGTCACCCTAACAGTACTGTGCTGGTTATACTCTTTATTTCTGTTCTAGCAGAATGTTAAAAGATTATTTCAGTTCACAGCTCCTACTACACTCTACAGGTCTTCAAAGTAAAGAATAAATTTCAGTTAATGTGGTGGCATATGTGTGATCATATCACAGCAATGGAACATTTACTCACTTTGCATAATTGCTATACCTATAAATCACCCATAGGAGAATGGTCCTTTTTAGAGAGAGAGAGAGGTTTTTTTCTGTGAAGGCGAAGTTAATGCATAAGAAAATCAATTATATTATTAAAACATAATTAACATCCTCAGACTTTATTATTTGCCTATGACATTGCATTAAATGAGCTTCAGTGGCACGCAGAAGAGCAGACATAACAGTCATGCACTTCTTTCGGTAGCTTTTGATAAGCTTGCCATGAAGACTTGATCATGAAAAGCTTCTGACAATGACAGTGATTTAGGAAATGCAAGGGCAAGTTGTGCCACAACATTATTAGAAGTCTGAGCTGCAGAGGAGAGGTCCCATTCACTCCATGAAACAGCACGGGGACACTGCTGGCTCCTCTGAGTGCCCAGGCTGACTAAGCTGAGTCTGACCTCTCTGCCCCGGAACTGATAGTGTAGGTCTGGATAAACAAGGGTTTGAGAGACCCCAATCTTTCAGAGGCAGCTATACAAGTAAAAGGTGGATTTGGGAGAAGGGGTAGACTCTGAGAAGCCGGCTGATAATGTAAGAGCAATAAATGTAATAGCCACAGTCTAATACCACAGCCCAGACTGCATCTTCATTTCTTTTATGCTCTGGACTTCTGGGAGGTATCACACAATCCTCTGTATGGCTGAAAGTAATTTACAAGCCCATGGCAAGGGCCAAAATCAAGTAAACCTATATCAGAGTGTTCCTAACAGGGAAACTCATAAAGGTATATTGGAAAAAAAAAAAAAAGGAAAAAAAACTATTCAGCAAATTACAGAGCCCATTCTCCAAGGGGGTCATTGAAGTCAAATAAATATCGTAGGTCTTTCCTATGCAATAACTTAGGTGCAGTTAATATGCCCCAGAATACCAATAACAGCTAGATGCAGAGGTCATTTATTCACATTTTATCAATAGGATCTTTATGAGATGCAGGCTCCTTCTTCAAGATCCACCCCATGCCAACAACCCAGAACATCAATGCCGTCCAGAAACCCACCTCAGTGCAATCATCCATTTCAGACTGCTGACTGAACAATATGAAGTTAGCAAATGTCTTTGGGAGATACTCAACTCTCTGCCTCCATCTGAAGCCAAAACTAACTTCAGACTTGCTGGGAGAAGGAAAAGGCTGCCATCCCCCAGCCATGAGAGGTTTTCATATGAAGTATGATAGCATCGAGTTTCTTCTGAACAGTAACTTAGTTCAGTTTAATGCTGGTTTCTTCCTTGCCTGGGGTTCATCATTTCAGTAACACAATGATGGGTTTTGTTCTACATACCCTGGACCAAACAGAGCTTTCTGATGCTTCACTGCACAGGATGCAAGCAGATCAAAAATTAGTTTAACAAAACACATAATTGGCTAATTGACTATATCCCCTTTCCATGACATGGATTTTACTACTATTTCAACTGGGGTGGCTTTTCAATGAACTTGAGATAATATTATTTGAGTACACAAGACAAAAATATTGCCACACAAATGAACACAGAAAAGTCAAGCTCACTTGTAATATGTCCACTCAGCAGTGAAGCATGGAAGTCTAAAGGCCTCATATAATCAGCTGATGAGTGCTTCATTGTTCCAGGTTTAGAAAGAAGCAGAAGATTCCCTGTAAGGTCCACCTACACAACAAATATTCAGAGCAGTCATATTGGTGAGTGCTGCTGATCCTACCACTTCAATAACCAGCTGAGAAAAATTACTTTTAGAAATCACAAGGAGAATTCTGTCTAAAAAGTCAGTAGTGTGATTGAACCAGCTGGGCAAAAAGGTTGAGAAAATCAAGCAAGATCTGGCCTGAAGGTTTAAAACATTTAGGATTTCTCAGTTTTCAGTTTTAAGCGTTAAAACAGTTTTCTCGGTGCATTCAGAAATTCTGCTTATAAATACACTAGGTTTTAAGGAATACTTTTCAGTTAAATGCAACACTCTGCTCATAAAAACATCACCCCCACCCTGTCCCCCCAGCGATTTCCAGGGAGCTGCTACAGCTTGTTTCCTGCTAGCTACCATCATCCTCCACCCCCGCCTACCACCCATTAGGAGCCTGATACAGATATCAAATATAGGGCATAATGGGTATTAAATGAAGACCTCCCAGCTGTCTCCTGACAGTTTCATTGCATAATGGTGACCTTTGCATGTCTTATTCACCAAATAAAAATAGGCAAAACTATACAATTCCAGGCTGCAGATAAAAAATATAGTCCTATGATATATCTGGGGGGCAGGTTAGGGGTCTTCATTTACTTGCATGTATAGATGGCCTTATAAGGTTTGTTTGGGTGCTACATAAAGGTGTAATATTTTATTTCTTAAGAGTAATTTTTGCCTTTTCTCTTGCTGAAAAGTGATAGTTCACTTTGAAAGCAGAGATTTATACTGCAGACTCTTCATTTAAACCTTATGTAAAGAAATAAAATCTTTATGTCCACACATATTTGAGCTTCTACCTTCATACATTTATAGCGTGTTACATTTCCCAGCTTTCCCATATTTAACGTTTTACAGCCTGTTCTCCAGATTCAGGTAGTAAAAGGCTTGAAGGCCAGAAAGCAGGCAGCAGCTCGCTATTTAATTAGAAATGAACCAACATAGAGATCTCCAAACTGCACAGTTGCACAGAGGTGCTAGCAAGACCTCTCACTAGAGTAAGAGCAATCTGACCTACGACTTCTACCAAAATATTTTAATTTAGAGAGTTTAAAATTCTTTAAGTTAATCCTTGTTGGACCCCGTGTTGTCTCATCAGTATTTAGAAATAACGCCGGAGGGGAAAAATGAACGAGAAAGGCAAAGAACTATACATCAGATAGAAAAAGGTCAGGGTAAGGAGAAATAACTATTCCTGCATTTCAAGAAGGCTTCGCTCCCACTCCTGTCAGCCATGCATCTCCCAGCCAAGATGTGTGACATTTTCTGCGGGTGGCAGCACAGTTGTATTGGCATTTAGCTTGCAACTGACAAGCCTGTGCATTTGGAAGAATCATTAGAATATCCTGAGCTGGAAGGCACCCACAAAGACCATTGAGTCCAACTCTTAGTCCTGCATAGGACATCCCCAGGAGTCACATCATTGTCCAAACACTTTGTGAACTCTGTCAGGCTTAGTGCTGTGACCATTTCCCTGGTCCACTGGGGAGCCTGTGCCAGTGCCCAACCACCCTCTGGGGGAAGAAGCTTTTCCTGATATCCAACCTAAACCTCTCCTAACTCAGTTTCATGTTCTTCCCTCGAGTCCTGTCCCTGGTCATGAGTGAAGAAATCGGCACCTGCCCCTCTGCTTCCCCTCTTGAGGATGTTGAAGACTGCAGTGAGGTCTCTCCTCAACCTCCTCTTCTCCAGGTTCAACAAACCAAATTACCTCAGCTGCTCCTTACAAGGTTTCTCTTCCAGTTCCTTCACCATCCTCATGACTCTCCTTTGTATCCCCTCTCTTGTAGCTTCATGTCTCTTTTATGCTGTGGTGCCCAAAACTGCACCAGGACTCAAGGTGGGGCCACAACAGTGCAGAATTTTCTCATAAGACGGAGTTATCAGAAAGAACTTATTAACAATATTTCACAGCTTGTGGAGTCTGACCATACCCTTTATATCCTTCCCACTTTTGGTCTCCATGTGCTTCACACTTTTTTCTCCCATTTCATACTGTATTTCTTAAAATATCAAACAGAATATAGGAAAATATAATCAACTGGGGACCTCAGGACCATTATACCTTTCTCTTCCTCCAAAGGAGGGTTAAATATCACTCTGCAATACACTTCAGGTGTTTGTCTAATCACCTGTCCCAAAACAACCTCCAAGGCTCCACACAGTCACCTGAGGGTAAAACACACTGGTACTTTCCCCACCTTTTTGGATACACAGCAGGAGCATCCTCCAACCTGTCCATACAGGACTCACCAAATGACTGCCTTGCAGGTTCCCCAACGCTCCACAGTGCACACACTGAAAAAAAAATGGGAAAGTGGGCACCACAACCTGGGTCTTGTCCATGAGTTAATGGCTCAGAAAGCAGGTAGGCGAGACCTGACAGAAGCTGTATGAATTATTCTGGCAAGTTTTGCCTGGCCCACAGCCTGCAGGCTACTCCTTAAAATACTTTGCTAAAGTTTTCCTTTAGTTATTCCATGTAGATCATGCTTTCCAAACTTCTTATGCCTGTTGCTATCCTCACATTTCTCTCTCTTATTCTCCCATATACCTCTTTTCCTTTCTTTTTTTCCCCTAATTAGGTCATTAAAACATGGATGCAACACAACTGCTGATGCCAGTTGGCCATGGCAATGATTGTTCACAGGTTATTTTTTCAAATATTTATGAGGACAACGTTCCTCCTCTGCCACAATATGACAATACTATGGCTCAGCCTCCAATCCACTCTTATTCCCAGATCTTCCTCTGTGCTACTGCTCACTGGAACATTGTGCACATTTATGTGCCAGGTTTAAGCATTACTTTTACATTACATTACATTTCTTATGCGAATTCCTCAAGTTCCTGCAGAAAGCCAAGCTGAAAGCTGGGATGAAATTTCACACAGTCAAGATCCCAGGTGTGCCCAGTAGCAGTGGCTGTCTCCAAGCAGGAGCTCTGCTGTTCTTCATGGTGCACACCACAGGTCACATGTTTTGCTATCCCTGAGAGATAAGGGTATCTCTCAGCCCTAGGGCTGAGAGAAGGGTAGAGAACAGCATACCTCACTCCCTAACCCTTCATCCAAGGCTCCTTTGTAGTGGAAACCAGGGGATATAGATCACTGGGGGAAAGGAGCTGCTGTCCTCTGGGAAGTGGGGTGCTCAATGGGCCCCAGTTTTAGACATTATCAGCCAGTCTACCCATTAATGTCATCAGTATTATATGAAGGTTAGGAGGTAAAATACCAAAACCCACCAATATCGAGGTGTGACTGAAGCCTTTGTTCAGGTACTTGTTGGCCAGAACATTATTCCCTGCTCTCAGTGCCTAGCGTCTGATAGAGAGAAGTATACCTTATTTCCAAACAGGTGTTTTAGGGTAGAGGGGTTTATCCTGTATGGACTCATTCTGAAATAAATCCTCACCTCTGATTGCAATAAAAGTTCTTTGTGATGACTTTTCACCAAGCAAATGTCTGTCAGAAGACTTTCAGAATTATAAGCATCCTTTCCCATGTCCTGACTCAACAAGAGAGAATGGAGGAGAGAAGAACTTATTTTGCTGCTTTGTGTGCTGCATGTCCTTTGGCTTTGGGTTTCTTCACATATTTCGAAAAAGTTTTCATGTAGATGCTTATAGGTTTGGAGGCAACAACAGCTTATGGTGGCAGCCTGAGGCAGGTCAGCTGTGGATCTGAGGAGCTACAAGGAAAATGTTTCCTGTAATTGAAACCCACACTGACTCCTGTATTAAGAAGTATTAGAGAGACACAAGAGGCCAATGAATCCTGCAGAGATGCTGCCTAGGCAGTACAGGGAGGAGATGGGTTCTGGAATTTTTCACTAAAATCAGGGAGCAAGTTGTGCTTCTTCCTCTGAAGAGAGAAGCACAGCACACATCCCTGCCTGGCAGGCTGTGAAGTGAAACTCTTATCTTTGAAAGCACAGATACTCCAGGGAGTCTGATGAAAAATCCCTCCATCAAACCAATTCCTGTGAGTTTCCAAGGAGTCCCAAACCTCGCTTGCCTGTCAGAAATGATGCTTAGCTATTGCTAAGGCTTTTTTAGAAGGATGCAGAAAGCCAGCTGTACGACTTTGGCAACAATCAGTGAACCACAAAAGGTAGCCTTTTTTTTTTAATGTAGTTAATTTATATCAATATTACCACTGCTGCTCTCTTCCAGAAGCTCAATTTGCAACAGTGTCTCAATCTCAGCCTAAAAAAATAGGAAAAAAGAACACGTAAATGTGTATCATGTGATGAACTAACCCATCACATGAAACCTCCCTCCACATGACAAACTGTCTGAGACATACTGCTATATATACACAATAAAAACTGTGGGAAACTGGGACTCAGAAAAGTGCTTATTTAGTTTACAAAGTTGGAAACTTTGTCTTTATTCAGCTGAGGTTTTATACAGGCTAATGTACCCTCGACTGCACACACAGACTTACAAATATTCCCCTGTATAAATTTCTACAAACTCCAATTACCAGATGTAACTACACATGTTGGAATAACCAAAGCAAATTTTTCAGAGTACAGCTACTGCGTGCTGAGTAAAACTAGATTCTTATAACCAAGAAATGTCAGATCTGCATCTGCAAAACCAGAAAGGAAAATCATCTTCACAAGATATTAGTTCACAACCTTAGGTAAAAAGAAGAATGGAAAATTGTTGTTGTGCATGAAAATGATGCTGAGCTCAGGGATGCAGACCAGCAGCAGCAGAGGTTCCTGGGAAATTCTAATTAAAAGTACATTTTGACCCCAGAAAAGCAGATAAAAATTATTACTTTCTAAGAGAAAACAAGCTTTCTCTTCTCCTGTACCTTTTACCAGCGTTAGATTTAGCAATAAACATACATATGTTCAAACATCATGCTATTAGGAACACTACCAAAACATTTATAATGCCATTTATAATATCAAATTATAATCATATTACATATCATACATATCATATGACTGCCCTAAAACTTCCTGCTTCTCCCATTATACATTACAAGAACCCACAAAGTTACAACTTAATTGTACTGGTCCAAAACCTGCTATCACTGGTTTGTGAACGTCCTCACAGCAGCTACACTGGCAAAACCAAACACAGCACTGCCCCACAGCTCAAAAGGACAACTCAAGCCTCTCTCACTGAGGTTGTCTCTGAGGTCCCCATAGCACAGCAGCTATACTGACTAAGAAACTTTAAATTCGTGTACAGAAGACAGTGAAACCACCAAAATCACTGAAAACAATGTTTTCCTTTGATTTTCAAGAAAAGCAGGCTGTCCAACCACAGCCTTTACATTCATATGGAAAAACCTTGTAGAATTTCATTAGAGAGATGAAAGCATAAGTCCTTTAAAATTTGGTATTAAGTAATCCTTAGGAAAAGATAATTTATTACAATTCTAAAATAATTGCTGTAAAAACCCATAGAATTAAAAAGTGAGCATCTGTTCTCCATGACTTTTAAATTGTCACATAGAATTGGAGAAGCAGGATATCTTTCCTTGTTCATTTTTATAGGTTGGTACGTAATTAATGTAGAAAGCTTATCATTCTCTATTAAATGCCACAGCACTTTTTCATGCAGGAGTCTTGTTCTTTTCTCTCTGCTTGTGTCTCATTTGAGGAGGGGAACGTGTTCTGCAGCCAAGTCTCCATTATTTGCTTTGGACAGTCAATTTTGCAGCTGAGCCCATAAGGTTTCTCCATAGAATTATAAAGCACGTCTGACTATTTCAGTGGTGGGTGGACAATTACAGATGTCAAAACTTTCCTTTCAGATAATAACAAAACTGCATGGACAGCAAACCTGTTATATGAACCTCCAAATTATATACCCAACATCATATCAATTCTTCATCTGAAACACCCTGCTGGGCAGAACACATGGAAATTACCTTATTTGAAAGAAAGAGCTGTTCAACAGGGTAAATATTAACACTATCTGGCACAGAAACCTTGCTTTGGCATAAGTTTTAGGTCAAGAAAGAATAAACAATGCAAGAAGAAAACCTCCCAGTGGAATACATTAATGCTAGTTAAAGTAAAAGGTGAAAACTCCTTCCAAGACCTTTTGTTTTTCAGATAGCTTGTGAATTACCTGAACCAGATTCCATTTCAGCCATTAATTCAAAAGCATTATCTTAAGTATCATTAAAAAGCGTCTAACTCACTCAAAGCAGAGTTTTACTTCAGTCTCCTCATGTACCTACATTAGGCCTTGAATCCTGTTTCCTACTTCATGTGATTTTATTGCCATACTACGTACATTTACTTTCTGTCCATTTTTTCATAGTGACAGCAGTACCCTCTGCTGCATATAGAGCAAAATTGATGATTTCTGTAAAAAAAGTATATTTCAAATACGCAGCCACCAAACTAAAGACTCCCAACAAACTAAAATGTTCATGAGGTCGTTGTGTCTGATGTCCTCCCCAGGAACTTGCAGTCAGCTCTTCCAAAATTTAATCTTTCTATTAAAGCAATAATAGTTCCGTAAACAAAAAGCATTTTATGATTGTTTCTGTATGTATGAAGATGTGTTTGGCACTGCAGTCTGCAAAAGAGAATTTCCTGTTTACAAGCTCATATTCTGTCCTGAGTTGAATGCATACTTAAACAAAACCCTTCCACATGACCCCTCATGTCATTTCAAATGAGAAAGTATTTCGATGATCATTTTTGCCTTAACCATAATTATTGTAAGTTTGACCTCTTCTTCTCTTAAAAAAATAAGAAACAAAAGACAAAGTATTGACAAATAACAAAATATGCATATTACAACATAATATATGAATATAAACATCTTTATAGATCTGAGAAGTCCTGTTTAGTTCAGTGAGGCAACTCTACCACATAGCTGGCCATGTGTAAATGCAGCAAAGCCAAAGTCTTTATTTGTCAGGTTTTTCTCAACAGCTGTTAAGTATCATTCACATAAGTCTGGATTTTTGTTATATTTATAATGATCCATACATAATTTTAGACAAAAAACTCATGTAATCATGCAGAGACATTAATTTACCTTATTTTCCCATTTCAATGTATCAAACAGTCTTTTTTTCCATTACTTTTTATTTCCCATATCCTCATGGAAGAGCATGCATTAGTTATGTTCTCACTACGTGATCAAATAAGCTCAAAGTTAAAATGTGTTACATTAATGAACCTGACTATTTATTCTGGGTAGGAAAGATGCCAAAGTCACTAAGATAGCAATGAAGGTGAAATTAAGAAATACACAATAAAAAATATGATTGTGTTGTCCACATCCCACTTAAAACACTTACCTGGAGCTGTTCCTGAGAGCCATGGGAGAGCTCAGTCCACACATCATCGATGTCCAGGCTGCTGGGTTAAGATTGCCCAAATTCCTAGCTTGGTTGCCTGAAAAAAGTCTAACTTTGCTGTCTTCAACTTAATTATTTCTGACTTACAGCAAAGTAAAGGATTTATTATCAGATTTGCAAGAAGATTTGGATGTAAACCAGCTGCAAGGCAACCACATAACCCTTGGTCCCTGGCAACCCCTTTCAGCATCATGCTAGAATCTAAAATTATTATTATAATTACTGTTGTTCAGGTCCAAAGTCAGTGTATTCAAAGAAATGTTGTGTTTACTAAAATGGACATTCTATCAACTAAAAGAGCTACCAGGTACAGAGGCTGTTATTTTGCCACTTATGAATTTGTAGTCTTAGAAATCTGTTTCATAAGACTGCTAAAATTAGTGACATTTGCCAAATGACAGTAACCTCTATTTAATATTCATATTCTAAAGAATAGAAAAGCCTCAGATGTGTTGCAGAAAACAGTCACTGAATTAAAGACTGATGTGAATAATTTTCTGTAAGGAACGGGTTTGGGACAGACTTTCAGTAGGGCTTCTTACAATGGTCCTTCACTCAGAAAAGCAAACAATTTTGGTATGTGCAAAATAATAAACCTGATGTGATGAGGCTCATAAGAAACAGTAAAGACAAACCCAGCACAGCAGGGCAGTACCACCCAGGCCTATTAGGACCTGGTTTACTTGTCTTGCTTCTTCACTTCTATGACTAAACCTAAGGTTTTCTGTCCCCTTAATTATAAAATACTCAGGCACAAAACAGCTATTGCCAGTAGGTTTGAACTTGCTCCACAGGATCCTTAGCTCCACTAAGAAATACTTAAAGACTTGAAAATTGAAATCTGATGAAAAACCATGTAACAACATAGCTCTGGGCAGGATCAGTTGCTCAATACTTAGGGAGTATAATCCCTAATAATTTAAATTAATTATTCAACAATGATGAATCTCCATTAGATCATCCACAGCTCATCCTTATGCACCCTTACATGGGGTGTGCTGGGAGTAATCTGCTGTGGGAAGCACAGTTTAAATACCATATGGAGGAAAGCAGAGCCACAGCCTGGGAATGGTAGGCAGAGCAAGCCAAATTAATATCTTTTTAAATGCACACATGTTTGGCAATCAGATTGTACATTAGCATTTTCAGGTGCAATTTCTTTTGCTTTGCAAATACCTTGGTAACTACAGTAAAACCTCATGAGCATCTCAGCTCAGGAAGCAGAGCTGTGAGAACCCATCTTCCCGACTGAGCTAATCCTGTGGTCATGTGTTCAGCAGCACAGAGGACACAGAAAAAAGGGGGAATCTTTGCCTGTTGCTCTCTGCCACTTTAATTGCAGCAACATAAATTGAGGATCTTCACCATTTCTCTGGAAGATACAGTGCCTTCATTCCAAATGCTTGTAAGTGGAATGAGCAGTGAAATTTCGTTTCACAAGGGGCTGGAGCAATTAATTATGCCATTCCTAACAAATGTCTGCTACTATCCATCAAGCTGCCCTTTTTCCAAGAGGTGGTAGCTGCCTTCTACTCCCAGCCCATTTCACTGCAGGGTACCACAGACTGCTGCAAACCACATCATCTGAGCAGTGCAAAGCCTTTTACACAGCTACAGACTGTCAACGTCTGACAACAGCCATGGTCTTTAACAAAGTCAAGCAAGTCAAAATCCATCTTACATAAAATCAATCAGGGTTTGGAAAATAGAAACGAAACTGATACTCCACAAAGGGTTGATCTAATAGCTATACAAAATTTGTAAATGTACAGAGTCATGTATCTAGTCAAGAGGACAAAGCTCCTTGTAAAACAAAGTTGTAACAACTGCTTTGCTTTAGATTGTTAAGCTGTGCTTTCATGCAAGAAGGTAATTGTCAGAGCACTTACCGTGTGGGAGACCCAAGTCGTTTTCTTTTACATCTGCCACCACCCATGAGAATGATCTAACTACCAGACTGCAGAATGGGCATTCTTCAGACTTTTAGTGGAAGCACTGCTGTGTTTTCCTGTAAAATATAAGCCTCGTTGATACAGAAAGAAAAGCATACAAAAGACCATGTTTCTAAAGTCTAGTAGTTATGTCACTTACTAAGAAAGGGACAGCCTCAGTTCTAATTCCAAGACTATGCCTGAATTTCCCATCATTGCACAAAACATATAAACACTACCTCATACCTTCCATCACTTTGCTTTTAAAAGGAAAGAAGGATTTCTGTTCAGTTCTTTGGGAGAAAAGGTATTTTCAGAAATACTCAGTGGATATGCACCCACAAAAATCACAGACTTCCTTCTGAACAAGGTGCCTAAATCTCAGACGGTGATTAGAACTGGAGACAGTCTTCTGTATTTTTGTCTTCTGCACCTTTCTTATAACTATCTTGAAGCATCTCCTTACTCAACATGTTCCTGTTCTGAGACACCTCCCCTAGGACACCAAGGCACTCAACATCTGGATTCTGGATTCTAATTTGCAGCCAGATGCTCAAACGTTACAATCCTCACCTAAAAAAAACCTCTTTTGCACTCTCCAGAAAATAAAACCAACACGCACATTTTTAGCAGCCAAGCTCTGGAAGCCTACTTTCTTCTAGATTTGCATCTTTTGTCTTTTTCTTCTGTCTCTTGGTCCCTATGACTTCCCTTCCAGTCAGTCCTCCCAGTATTTTATCAGATGGGCAAGCAGCAGTTGCTCGTCATTGTGTCTGTGCTGATGAGCCAGGCACACAGATATACTTAAGACTGCTTCCACCATGACAAGCCAGGTTTTCCTGCCTTCTCTTGGTGGAATAATTCATTGGGAGTCCACATCATTACCAGATACTGTTTTGCACGATGCATCCAGCAATTTAAAACTTCTAAACCGTTAGCTCTTGCCAAATGTAACTGAATTTACCATCAGATTCTGAAGCTTTTGGACAATAATACATAAATATACAGATGGACAGAGATTTTGACTTCTAGAGAATCAGGTTTAATATTTAGTGAGAATATTAGGTTGTGGTGGAGAAAGAGAAGAATATGAATTAAGCAAATAGCTGGACATTGCTAAAGATGAGATCCACCGTAACCCTTTAGAGCATGTGCTCAAGAAACCACCAACTCAGCAGCCAGGTCTCTACAGACAGAGACTGTCTATGTGAGCAA
This sequence comes from Climacteris rufus, assembly GCA_013398175.1. Taxonomy (NCBI): domain Eukaryota; kingdom Metazoa; phylum Chordata; class Aves; order Passeriformes; family Climacteridae; genus Climacteris; species Climacteris rufus. The sequence continues at coordinate 444,360 of VZRZ01001378.1, forward strand.
AGAGGGCCAGGGAATGGGCCCAAGGCCTGACACATCCAGGCTGCTAAAATCTCAGCAGTGACATCACTTGGGGCTGAGCACCGGGCAGGACAAGGCTGTAAGGACAGGTGTGAGCCTGGACAAGGAACACTTTCCCAGGGGTACTTTGGATGCAGTCCCTCTCCTCTGTGAGGGTGACTTAGCTGGACTGATGCGAGCTAGGCCAGGCCAGCTAGCTTCAGGAGCAGAAAACAAATCCCATAGGAGTAGCCAGAGAAACTGAGACAACATCATGTATTAATGTTGGCCCAGCTTATTGTTCATGGAGGGCAGATGGATAAGTAGGGAGAGCATAGCTCTGTCTACCACTGGAGCCCTTTGGCTCTTCCCAAGCAGGCAGCTCTGAGCCTGCATTGCTGTGAGGACAGACAGCATTCACAGTTCCAGGAACTCCATGTTCCCAGATCCTGAACTGATGTGCTCCTGGTAAACCGCGCGTTCAAAATATCCCTCTTAGACAATGATCTAATATTTTTCCATAATACAGGGACTGTTAAATCCAGTTTTTCTCTTTTTTAATCCTTCTGTGAAAAACTGAGATTCAAACACTTGAAGACAAAATTAACAGGGCTCCATAAACAGCATTTTCTGTTGCCCACAGAAGTTAAATCAGTGCTCAGTGACTCCAGTCATGAACTGGAAGACAGAAGTAGTAACAGGGATTAGATAGAGATCCTTAGCCCTGGACTTGAACTTTTTCTCCCCACATTTTACAGGCTGCACAGAGTTGGCAAATTATAGATACAGAAACATATATGCACCCAAATATTTCCATAAATATCAATACATGTATATAGTACATTTACACAATAGGTGTACTTGTATCTACCCAACTTCTTAAACATACACCAAGTACAAATATCTAAATACATATGTGTTTCTTTCAGTTTATTTAGACATATGCTCATGTGCACATACACAACACAGATAATTACATTAAAATACATTAAAATACATTAAATACTGCTGGAGGAGCCACTCATGACATACATCCTGAAATAATTTGGCAAAGGTACTCTTAAGGATGAAACTGGAACAGCGATCTGCTAGAAAAGTGCCAGCCTAATCCTGTGTTTCCCTGTGCTAGCCTGTACCACACACAGGAAATTACACACCCAAAAACTCCCACAAAAGCCAATACGAGCTTTGATACAGAAGCAGCCCTTTATGAGCATTTCAGCAAAAACAGAGCAGGTTTTGGGTCATTTTCGTGAATGACAGAATAACCACTCTAGCTAACTTGAAGGATTCTATTCTAATTGTTCCTGGATTTTTACAAATAAAAACATTCACAGACTAAAAAGGAGAACATAGGATCAGGTAATCACCTTCTCCAGCCCTCAGTCACATATTCAGAAATTAAAATAATTTAAAAGTATGCACCTTTATTTAAAGACTTTGCTGCTTTTTTTTTTGAAGTATCCATTTTTTAAAACTGACCTTTTCTTTAGGCTTCAAGCTTCTATTCCAAATATACTTCATATTTTATACTGATGAATTCAGGAGCTTATTAATTTTCTGGAAGTTTCTATCTCTTAATACTATCTAGCCTGATACTAGGTTAGAATCGGAAATACTTCCCTTTTCTCTGATCACACAGTTTTGTACCCTGTAGCACACTTGCCACAAGGACACTGAAACCAATTCCCTTCCCTTCAGGTGAAAGTTTAGCTTAAAAATTTGGGTCCACCATTATAAGGTCTGTTCTCCTTTCTTCCCACACCCTGGACTCCAACTGTCATACTCACAGCAGTGTTGACATTAAAAGCATTAACATTAATATCAGTGATAGCATTAACCATTAAGTTTAAGATTAATACCTCTGGCTTCATTCTTACTGAGCCCACCTTGCTGCAATTTTATTAGCAATCTTTTAAATTCTCCATTATATACAGTTCTACTGACTTTCAGCCAAAAAGGCAATACCTTTCCAAATGTCCTCATCTAATTATCATAAACTGATAGCAGCAGAGAACCATTCCTACAACTACTTTTCCATAAAATGCAGCCCAGACCCTTTATCAATAAAGTCTTCAGTCATCAGTGACAATTTCTGTAAGGCAGATAAAACCTCATGTTTTCTTTAAGTCTGTGTTTACTAACTTTTGAAATATGCCCTAACTCCTCCTTTTCAGTCCCTACAACAGGGCAAAAAGCTAAAGTTCCCTAGGATATTAAGCAATTTAAAAGCATGGCAATGTGATTGTGCATATGTAACATATGGAAAAAAATGGTGCTATATTTCTCTTTAAAAATAAATAAACAAAGGACATAGAACCTCACAACAATTTTGAAATAAACCTGATGATAGCTGAATCTATGGAATTTTGTTTTCTGACAAGCAGAGCACTTTCATTTGAGACTTTTAATCAGGAATTTGTAAAGCTGGGGAAAAGCAGCTGGGCATTTCAGAAAGGGAAGGAGAAGGCTCATAAATTAACCAGTTGGCACAGTCCTAACTATAGTATCACGAACAGTGCTGTTATAATATTATTGCTGTAGGTTAATGTGATCCTTTATACAGCCTTTTTTTCTTCCACAGTAGCCCATTTTCAAGAAGTAAAATGGTTTCATTTGAATTGCAAATCCCAACACATATATAGTTTGATTCTTTTGGAGCAGAATGAGTGACAGTGGTATATTAGAGTTAACAAACCTTACCCACTTTTAAATACATTTCTGGTATTGAAAGCTAACAGAGCTGAAATCTGAATGGGTAAAGACTCTGCTCTGGCATTCATTCCTTTATTGGAGCCTTGAAAGGACCGTATGGGGGGAACCTGATAGAAATTTTGTGTTGCTGCTAAATAGAACTCAGTCCAAGGTAGAAAAATAAAAGGTTAGGTCTGTCGTCTTTTATAACATTTATTTCCTGGGGGCCACTGCTTTCAAAACTGAAACTACAGGCTGTGCAGCCTCTCTGATTCAACTGATCCCTCAGCTTAATGGACTACAGGCCTTGCAAAATTGCTGAATCCCATCTTTTGAAAGATTCTGCGCTTCCTGTACAGAAATCCATTAGCGCGTGTGGCAGCAACAGAAGATTAAAAAAAAAAAGTAAAAAAAAAGGCAGCTTCAGGAAAATTTGCAGTGGGAAGTAGATAATAATCTCCTTCCAACAGTCCTGCACACTTGGGAAGCTGTTTTTAGGTCTAGTACGGAAGCTTAACATACATATTGTCATTAGCAACAACTAGAGGCATAGACAGGCAGGCACAGAGCAACCAAACAACACAAAACTGACAGAGCAAAACCAGACTGAATTAATTTGCCAATCTTAACTTGTTTTTAAAGAAAATGCTAGACCCTAAAGGGATATACAAATCTATTTCTATAGGAGGGACCAATCAAATTTATAACAGGAGAAATGGGACCTGGCCAAAGCTGTGCTCAGGTGTTCCGTATAAGAAATACCTGTCCAAGCAGGAATTAAAGGCAGAGATATTGAGTGTCACCCTCAATGTGCTCCCAAAATTTAAGGAAAAACTTAGCAGTAAGACAATTGTTCAAATAATATGTATATTCTTCTTACATCTGTTTAAAGCATTGAGAAGTAGAACACTCCATACCGTGGGCACAGAATCTAACATAATGTGTCCCCATAAAGATGTTTCATGTTTTCATAGTTAATCTTCCATTCAGCCATTGTACTTTGATGTGCTCTGAAAGCAGAAGAAATTTACTCATCTGCCCTTCAGGCTGCAGCAGCTGTGACACTGCAGAGCAAGACAAAGGGACTGCTCTGAGGCCAGGGGATGGCAGAGACCTGCCTCCTTTTGGGACTGATAACTCATTCTGCTATTTAGAGCTCCAGCGTTCCACAAACAACAGATTTACACTAAAAAATGGAAGTTATTCAAGTGAGAGGCCTATAAAGACGATGAATCACATACGGGAGCAGACATTAATTTAAATATACCTACACGTCAGCTTAGTTGAAGTGTCTGATCCCATGATGTTCTGATACTCATTTCAATAAGTTTCGGGTCTTGATCATAAATGAAGCAATCTTTTCTACTGTTTCATCTTTCTGTAAGACTAATATCCATAAAATTCTTTGAATTTAACCCCTCGCCATCCACATGATCTTGAATGCTGACAGCAAACATAGAAACTAACATTCTTAATGCTCTCTTCCCCTGTCAACATAAGCTAGAAGACATTGTTAATAATGAAAATGTTATTGTTTAGTATATCCTACATTTATTCTACCATTACTGTAATAATCATTAACTTGAAGACCAAGAAATCATCAAGTTTAGACGTTTCAGGGATAAATTTCCAATATAGGATGAAGGCATATACTCAGTCACAGCTGGACATTCATGACTTCTTTAATAGTGGCTTTCTAGCCTCAAAGAGAGAAGTGGCTTTTTTTCTTTCATCAACCTTAGAACCAGACAGAAAGCCAAGAAAAATGTTCCTAGGTTGCTACTGCAAACGCTGCATAGACAACAGGTTTTTCATACATCACTTCTTTTAAGCATTGTCTTCATTTTTATATTTCAGGGGTTTCCAAGAGATGAATGACAGAAGTAGCAAGTAGTTTTAGCTGACAAAACAAACAACTGGGCACTTCACTCAGTGTCCAAAGCCTTCAACTAAACAGATTCAGGATGTGAAGGATGCAAGGACAAATTCCATGCTACATAACGTATTGCGGGTTTCGCAATGTCTGAAAAAAAGACAGTCTGAATGTGAAACTCACTTTTAAAAAATTGATTTTAAATCTTTCTCTTTGGCAGCACAGACTGTAGAAGTCAGAGACAGGGGAGACCTTACAAGAAATCCACATTTGCTAATGACGATCATCCCTTGCAACACGCTTATCCCTAATATAGGTTGTTTCAAATCTGTGGTTATTGAAAAATTTAGACGATCCTCATGGAAAGATCTGTAATCAATAGATTGGATCACACTTTTCCTCACAGTCTCCCTGACCTTTCCTAGTTTCAATGTTCAGTTCTTTTCATAAATATCCCAAACACAAATGCTTTTGTTTTACTAGTTACTATTTAAGATTGAACACAAATTGATATAGTTAAACAAACAAGCATTATGGGACCACTTGTACAAAGTGAGTATTTTTTAATTTATGCATTCCACAAAAATCAGTATTCATTTTGCATCAGAGGTGATTGTGCACAAGGTTGGAATTTGATGGTCAAATTCAAGGACTGGGAAAAATAGTGACAGTAGCTAATAATAGAAAAATAAATAATTTGCATATATTTATTTATTTATTTACCCATTATAGATCTGTTTAAAGGAGAAAATACCACCTTCCAATTTATTTTATTACTTTCCACTTGTAGTGCTTTTTGCCTCCCTTTTGTCTCCTAAACAGGTAAAAGGTCTTTGTCAGGTAATGTGAAAAAAGGAGATGTTTTTCACTCTTTGTCAGACAATGTTTTATACAATCTTATGGTACTTCAGGCTGTACTTTTAAGATTGAAGAATACTGATAGTGGTACAACAGTAACAAAACCAGCCAATATAATGGAAGAATTGTCAGTGGGATTTCCACACAGGAAAGGTTTCTAAACAAGTGAAATACCCAGCTCATTACTCCCATTGGTCTTACTACCTGCCAACAAAATGGCAGTGAAATCTAAAAGTGTCAGATTTTGAAGGCATATTGTAAACTTTGCTTCCATCATTCAAGCCAGAACCCTGGAAACTTTTTTATTGTCATGTTTTATAAAATAAAAATAAATTTTAAAAAACATTGAGGGAAATCAGAGATTGTTAACAAGACTGCTTCAAAGTATTGAACAGCAGGCCTCTCATCTTGGCTTCTCTCTAATTCCTAGGCTGACAAGTGAATCTGGTGAATTAATGTTGGAGATTTGAACAATAAACACTCTGGGCCCTTTCTGTTGCTTCAGTGATGCAAAACCTAATTAGATGGTTAACTAGGCATATGGCTACTTTGCATCATTGTAGAAGCAGAAAGCATCTGACGTGCACACTGCTCCTAGAAATTTAAAAGCACTGTAATTGTTGGAACTTAATCCTCCTAGTTGCCAATAGCAAATGGTTGGGGTTGTAGAAACATGGAGAACATTATAGGTTTTTGTTTATTTCTTTTAAATATCAATGGTATAAGCAGAAAACTGAATATGTAAGTGATCATTTTTTATTGCAGTATATGCAGTGACTATTTTTTATTGCAGGCTCATAAATAAGTCAAGCAACAGAAATATATTGAACGAAAACCAACTATTTTAAATCAGTACTCGGCTTAGTTAGCAGATAAGTTAACTATCAGTTTTTTGAAAGCAAATTCTAGAATTAAAATTTGATGTCAGTCTTTGTAAATAATGCTGCAATCTCATCAAATGTAAAAACAAATGAACAAAGACTGAAAGCTTGAGAACAAAATTTTTAGGGTTGAACAATGCTCATCTGTATGCTGAAAAACACTTGTTTTTCAATATTGAAATTTCCAGAAACTAATCACCAAGAGACTAACAAACGAGATCAGTTCTTTAAGAACATACGGCTGATCCTTTTTGTCATTTGAAGCTGCAATCTAAAGGATCACAACCTTCTCTACTGCATTCATTATTTAAATTTATTCATCAAATAGGTTTTAAAAAGTTACTTGGTTTACTGGCAATTTACAATCAAATCTCAGTGAACACTATCTATACAGAACTCAAGCTCTTTTGAATACTGAATCTGTATGTTTTGCTACCGTTTTTTTTTTCTGAAGTAGGATAATACTTAAAATTGCATTTCCCGTTCTGATTCCCTTGACTACAAACTTTAAATCCACATTAATTGCTAATTTGTGCAGCCTCTTTTCAATTAGCCTTATCAGTGAATGTTCCAGCACTCATGTTTGTTTGCTAAGAAAGTCACAGGAATCAAAGCTAAAGGAGAACATGAAGAAGGATCTCAGAATTTGAATGTCTATGTATCAAAAGTTCTCTTGTCACAAGGCATATTATTAAGAATTTGGAAACCACAGTCTATCCAGAGAGCTGAAAAGACACATCTAGCTTTTGGTTCATGAGGAAGTGCCTGGATTCCACATTTTTAACATGGACTCTAAAATTCCATCCAACTTATGACTCTTTCTTATTAACTTTTACTATTTTAATAAGAAAAGTCAGGCTGGTGTCATTTAGCTACCTATGTGAGTGCTTCCAATGGAATTTCCTATATGCATAAGAATGTAATGAGAATAAGGCACAAAGGCTTCACATAGAGCTTTTTTTCTGCCAAGTCAGCATGATTACACAACTTGAACCACCCATGATCTCACTCATTAGACAAGGAAGAGGCTGGCTGTGAAGTCCCACATGGTATTCTAGTGTCAGAGCTGAGCATTTTGTGCAGTTTGCTATATTCCATTTCCCTTGGCACAAGTCACTTTCCAGAGCTGATGCATATTCCAAAGCAGAGCAGAAGAGTCAAATACATAAAATGGCCTAAGTTTTTTCATCCTGAATGGATTTCATTCACCTCAGTACACATTTTTCCTAAATCTGTGTTATTTCTATAAGGCATGGAATACTTTTTTCTCCCCTGTCAATAATGTCATTTCAAAACTAAAATAATCTGTGTCCTCTTCCTTCACCAAGCTCTATAAACTTATGATATCCTTCAAGTACTGCTGTTAAAAATATACCCAATTCAACTGTTTGAGTTGCTCAGTCCGTATGTTCTTAATCAAGTTACTGAGTCTCTCTACTTCCCTCAACATCCTGCGCTAATGAGCCAACTGCAAAAGATAAACCAGATTATTACCACAGCCACCAACTTTCTGCATTCTGTAGCTGTCATTCTTACGGTATTGCAGGCATTACAGAAATATTTGTGATCTAGGGAAGGCTTAGCTAACAATTCTAAGGCAAAAGAAAAAGTGCCTGAAGTAAAACAGAGTACAAATTATTTCTTTTAAACGCTTGAAATTAAATTAGTCAATACAGAGAGACAGATAATGATGGCATGCAAAATAATGGCTTTCTCTGGTTTATCAGCTAAATGTTAATTTCAGGGAATTCAACACTCTAACACAAGGCTATTAGCAAGTAACACAGCCCAATAGGAGAAGAGTGCTGGAACAAATAGTTGGTGCTAAAATCTCATGTATCAAAAAGGAGTCCATAAGATATTTTGGACAAGGATCACAGACAAGGCATCTTACAGATTTTCATATGCTTTCTGTACCTATTTGCTTTCTGTGACATTAGAACAAGAAATTAAAACAATCATACAAGCAGCATCCCTCTGCAGACACCACAGAGTTTGCAATGTCACTGCATAATGTAACCACTAATGTAAAAACATTCTTTTTTCTTTCAAAATTACACAATGAATAATTGGCTTTAGCCAATTCCTGTCTTCATTACAAAGTGGCTGCTGCCACTTCCTCTCAGTGGGAAGTGATCCATGTGAGATGAAGGCTGCAATTCACATTTTTAAAATAACATCTTTCCTCTTTAATGTGAAGCGATCCTCAATCATTTCACGCAGATGAAAGAGGAAGTTGAAACCTATCCCAGCTTTTTATTCACTTTTCTATAATTAACATTTACCTATCCCAGCTGACATGTCTTACATGTAAAATTCAGAACAGTCTGACAAGGATGAACAAGCTTACCTTAAAAGAGAGCTGTATATAAGAGAAATGGTGCTAGCTTCCTCCCTGGAAAAGCAGAATCTGCAATATGGAATAAGGAAAATTTTATTTCAGTGGAAATTAAAAGAAATAAATCTTATTTCTGGGAAAAGAGAGGATTTGTTCCTAAATTTAAAGAGTGCAGAATTAACAGCAGAAGGCCACCCTGCACTGAAAAATATTAAAAGACTTCAAGAATATAAGTGTTTAGTTAGAAATACCTAGTTCTAAATATCTTAGAAAGAAAAGTGCCAGCCTGAAGCAGGATTTGGATTCAGGAAAAGGGCATTCTCTGCATCAGTGCAGTAACCAGACAGAAAAGCAGAAATTCATCCCTGCAGCAGTAAAGAGCAGGGAAATGTTAAGATGAGAACAAAACCAAGAGACATAGGAGTAATTCTCCAAGGAACAACTTGACCCAACATTCACAAGAGCCATAACAAGTAATTCACACTATGCCACAAAAGTCACAGCGTGTTCTGTCCTATGTCAGCTCTCACTCCCAGGACAGAGAGGCCGTGGCCACCCACTCAGGACTCGTCCACTTTCACCCCAGCCCCACCAGCACCAGCAGCCCAGCTGTGACAAGTGACTATTGCCTGACATTGGGGGGACATACAGGCCATGGATTCACTCAGCATGGGCAAGAAAGCACAAATCCAGCCACAATACTCTTTGGAGTTGAGGGTAACTTCACAAATGTGATCTGAACCTAGATCATCAACATCAGAGCTGAAAACTATGAATTAAAAACCCAAACTCTTTCATTTCCACATTTCCAGAATGAAATATTAATTTATATCCAATACTTTCTTCAAAAATGTAGCCAAGAACACATTTTCTGTAAGAAACTCTCCAAACCGAAACTATAATCTTAAAACAACTATTTGATTTTATTTCAAACCATTTATCTTTTTTTCTATTTCATGGGGGAAAAAATTATGAAATTATTTTCCCTGTTTTTCTCATCTAATCATAAAATTGGGGGGGAGGGAAGGCAAAGGCCAAAAATAAAAGAAAACAAACCTTGCATTGCTAGCAACCTCCCGATGAAAGGCATACACTTTCTCCTTCCAGACAGGCACTAACCCTTTGAATTTCCAACTGGACCACTTGGTCCTAGAAATACTTCCTGCAATGATGGGCTTCAGTATTTGAATACTGAAGCAATGGAAGTGAAAAACTGGAAGTGGGATCTTGATTGCCTCCCATATCAATTGAAGTGCAGCCTCACTTTTCTCCATTGCACCTCATCTGGGAACTGAAATCAGAGAGACCTGTGAAGAATTAACTTTTAACAGGTGATGGCAGGAGGCAAAAATCTATGTTTAGGCACTGTAAAAATTACAAAAAAATTGTTCTCACATTTAAAAACCCCTAACTGCAGGGTATTACCATGTGCCAAAAACAATAATACAAAGCTTTAAACAACCAGGGCTTGAAAAAAATGCTTTCTGTCTGCCAATGTTATCTCTATCCCTCATTTAACATGCTACAGCACATGAAAAATAAACACTGTTTTAAGTCGTGAATGAATCTTACAGGTTCAAATATGCCTAATACATGTACCCATATACATAATCACAAGAGCCCCATATCCTTACTCAGAAAACATTCTTCATATTTTTCCCATTTTTAACAAATTTAAGTTTTCCTAGGTTTATGCATGTAGTACTATCATGCTCTCCTCAGATTGTTGAGTGGACTGAAGTGCTCAAAAACCTCCTAGAAAAATATTTGCAAGGATTGAGAAATAACCTCAGGAAGTTAGAGTGACACTCTCGGAATGCAAAGATCAAGGGTTTCTTTGCACTATTTTTATTATAAACAAAGAACCCACTACAATTGCAGTGGCATCACTGGGGGAGGTAGAGGGAGGAGATGAGGAACAGTAGGAAAGCTGGAAAAAATACAGACAATTATTTGAAAACCCTGAATATATTTCTCCTGTACTCCTCACATCATTATGGCAATGAATATACCCCAGGCCTTTTCAGCAAGAGCTTCATTTCTGTCTGAACTAAGTAATAACATTATAAATACTGGAGACTGTTTGAAACATCTCTATGCAAAGTCAGATGTGAATCACTAAACATTTCCTTGTTAAAAAAAACAACAACCAAATACCAAAATACAAAGAAAAATAAAAGTAAGAGGAAGAAATAAAATGAGCTCTGCTTTCTGGCCATGTAAATCATCAGGAATTGTTTCATCTTAAACATTAAATGCCCCAGCCACTGCTAGCATGTAGAGATAAGACATTTCCACCTCCACATGACAGCTCATACAAAATGCTTCTTGTTTATGTTCCTGTTAAGAGTTCACAGCAGTCACCGAGATTATTTCACTTGATTTGATTCCTTCCCTGCTCTCTATGGTTCATTTACCAAGCCCTGTACAGGGCTATTCACATCCCTTGAGAAGATCCCACTAGCATTTGTGCTGACAAAAGCTGCAGCCAGATAACTCCATGGAGCCCTTGCCACCACAGTGCCAGTTCTTTCACCAGCGCTCTCACAGAGGTCATCTTCCAAGGCAAAGGGCTAAAACAATTTTCCATGTTGCTCCCATGTTTCTGCTTTTCCCACCTCTCTCAATCTATCAAAGACAAAATGGGGTACAGTGACAACAGGGACAGTTGTAAGGTTGATGTCTGTGGTTGCTGAATCCCAGGTTTCCTGATACAGCCTTTCCACTGCAAATAAAAGTGAGAATGACTGAAGAAAGTACATCTGGGTAAAACCAAAATACATTCCCAGTAATTAGTTGAAACACATGTCTTTTCTCATGGACACAAACATGCAAAAAGCATGTATGACTGATGGCAGTGAGCTACTGCTTTTGCTGTTATTGCTGTACTCTTTTTCTGCTCAATCAACAGGTAGAGATGATCCCATTGTATTTCAGAAGTGTATAAAAGCAGTTTCCTACAAAATATAATTATCTCAAAGAAGCTCAGCTCCATATGATGTTATCTGATAGCTGAAAAGTCAAATTCTCACATTAAGTTCTGCAAATTACTTTTGGTAAGGTATTACCAGCCTCCTGTCAAACCATACACTTACTTGTACAGGGTAAAATGTAATTGATACATGAATGAGCTACCCATTTCTGCTCCAAAAGCTGATGTAGCAGAAAAAGCCTTAAAAAACAAACAAACAAAAAAAGAAATAAAATTCTGCCATGGTTCCTGCAAAAATGCTTTTATTCATTGTGGATAACACCACAGACACTGCTGAAGAACAACAGCAGAATTAATTTTGGCGCATGCCCACAGTTCACAAAACTAAACAAGCATTAGGGACAGTTAGGAAAAGAATAGCTGGATTTTTTTTTTTTTTAAGGAAGATGATAAACCACACAACCAGGTTGTCTTGCACTCCTTTCTGGTTGAGAGCCACTCCTTGTTTGGACAATAATATAAAAGACTATAAGAGCTAATTGATAAGAATTTACTCCAATGGTAAGATAAAGCAGATATGATGTTTCAACCAAATCAAAATACTTCAGCCAGCAGTGCTTAAAAATTTACAAATATTTTACTAGCTGCTTACTGTACCCAAAACAAAATTGGAAGGTTAAAGGGTATTTATTTCAATGCCACTTTTTTATTGGAATTACAGAACAGACTAATTTTTCCAGTTAAATATTACAAGAGGGAAAATATTATATCAGGCACAGGTTTTTATATTTTTTTAAGTATTCCCCACATCATAGTAACCCTGCATTCTTTTCGTTTAATGTTACAACATGTAACTGTACTAACTGAGATACAAGTCTCTTGAGTGAGTGTTAAAACACTCCGGTATTACTGTCTTAACTTCATCTGTAAAATATGAAACAAACTGGAATTGTAACACTGAACACTAAGCAGCCTTCCAGAACATTCCAGGCTTTAACTTCCATGCCAATCAGATCTCTTCATTCATATCACACACTGAAACAGATAATATATGCCATACTTGTGAAAAAAAATTAAAGACCTGCAACTACAACTAATAAAATATTCTTTCACATTTTTCAGATGTGATCAAAGAACAGAGGCTTCTAGAACATCATCCAACAAGAAATGATAGAAATACTTGCTGTGATTAATTTGCATGTGCAACCTGGGAATGAAATCAAATAAGTATTCTGGAAGGAAATCAAAGACAGAGTCAGTCTGAAAAATTTTAAAATAAGAGCTGGAAACAATAAATGATACTTAATCTGGAGTAAGGCAAGTAAATACAGTAGTAGAGAACCCAGAAGCATTTTCTCAAAGGCAGATGTGCAGATAAAGTCAGTAATATTTAAAATGGACTGTAGCTAAGGCAATTGACAGCTCTATACACAACACAGACGTTATATATGAGCAGCTATGGCCAAGTCCCAGATGGTCACTCATGATATCTGTGACTGTTGACCTGAAAAATCACTGAAGGAGGAAGTTGTAGGAGTTTGGTTTTTGGGGGTTTTTGCTAAGGCCTACATAGCTCTTATTTGTTACTGGATAATTTAGTAGTGAAAAATGGGCATTGTTACACAGAATCAACAAAAACAATTGACTCAATCAAGAGCCTCACGCCCAAGGACCAGCCTACAGATGCAGAAGTGAAAACACATCAGTCAGTAGGGAGATGCCCTGAAACATTCAGCTCACCCCTTTGCTCCTGTTAGAAAACAGATGAATGGATGCTCCCTTCTCACCCAAGTTCAAAAGCAAGGAAAAAGTGCTTATTGGATAATTACAGAAACTAGAGAACATCTCTCAATCAAGAATCCAAAAGCACTTTTGGGCAACATGCTGTTGAGAAATAGGTCTGAGGGAAATTCTTCTAGCTGGAGCCTAGGAAAAAAAACTACAGAGAAGCCTGAAGCAGACTGTGGGATTAAACATTGTTACACATTATTTATCTCATTTCTATTTCATTGTCTTTGTCAGCAGAATTTAGCGCAAAACTCCATTTGTTCCTCCTCACCTTTCTACAGTCTTCAATATTTTGATCTGCTGCAGACATTTTTTGCAACCATGTAATAAGATTGTTTCATTTTATACTTGACATTTTCTTCCATCCTTAAATGTCACAGTAAATTCTTAGAGGAAAAACTGCAATCTACTCTAAATTATGGCAATGCTGAACTTAATATGGGGCTTACTTGGGAACTGCAGCTTTATTAATTCGGGCTGCAGCAGTGTAAATTCTCTTGAAAATAGGTGTCTTCTGCCTAACAATAATGAGTACTGAATTCTAAGACTTTCTCTCTAACTAAATCTTGTTACCCCTGAAAAGAAAATTAGTTTTGTATTTTGTTTTAAAGTAAGAAGGGAATTATACAATTAAAGAAATCAAATAAAGCAAGGGGGATAGAAAATATTAGACATGCAGGGGGAAAAAATGAAAGGATGATGAAAATTGATGAAAATAAAGATGGGAGGTGTCAAATCAACAACATAAGCTATCCTACTGGTTTCTTTTCTGCAAAAGAACAGTCTGGGCTATTCTGTTAAACTATAGATATCCAGAATATTTCACAGGGGTGCAATCTGATGTCAAACTTCACCTGCTCTGTAAGCACCAACATCTGCCTTGCTATATAACCCCACTGCACTCTGGTTTGTAGATCATATCTTTATGAACTACTTCTTGGTAGTCTCCAGTAGATGTACTCCATTACACTCTGATTTTTCATCCTCTCTTTCCCTTTCAGTGTCACTGTGAGAAGGGAAAGCTCACTTTCATGCTGTCTGCTCCCCTCAGATGAGATGTCTCCTGGAGACCTGGAAAAATCTCCATTCAGTCATGACTTTGCAACTCTTCCAAGTGTAGGAACTTATGCTGAATGATTTTGGCTCTTTGCAGAAAGTTATCACAGTGGCACTAGATCTGCCACAAGATCTGAATTCTATTTTTATTTCTAAAAGTAATTTGTAGTAACTTCTCAGGAAAAAGTGAGAGCCATTTTTTTAAAATATTATCTCTAACATCATCTATATGTAGATGTATTAAACCAGAATTTTGAGGCAAGCAGAACACATTTAAATTCTGAAATGAAGGTCAGGTTTCCAGAAATTATTGGCAGCTGGAAGCTCTCACCACTCTCAACACATTAAGCTCTTGGAAACCCAACAATATATTTAGAGACACCTAAAAAAGAGTTGAGTTGTTCTAAAAATCTGGTCCCAATTGTAAATACTAGCATATCCTGAATGCTCACTCACTGGAGACTGGGTTCTGAAAAGCCACCTACCTGCAGCTCCCGCTGACTGTGAATTCCTGCCTTTGAAACACAGAGCCACAGCTGCCTGATAGGAGATTGCTGTGGCTCCAAACTCAAAAATTCACTTTTGCATTTTTAAATTTGAAAATACTCATCTTTGCTCCAGCCTCATATGCTTTGATATGTTAGTGTTTTTCAAGAGCCCAATGTTGCAAGGTAGAAATTACAAGGATGTACTAAAACTTACTAATAACACTCTCTAAAAATGAGCCAAACTTTCAGAGCTCCAGAAGCATCCATTTAAGTCAAATGGTTTTGTTAGTGGAAATTCCACTATATTCTAGGAGAACAGGGGAAGAGGAGACCCTTCTGCTGGGAACTTTCATCTGGGTATGATTATCAATCCTTTATACATACCATAAGTATTTCATGACTTTGAAACCATCTATTTTTTCAATTAAGATGTCAATGAAAAAAAAAAAAAGCAATGGATCACATAGGGTTGATCTTAAAAAGCCAGCATCAACCTCAATTCCATGTTGACACTTCATAGCTTATTTTCCAAACACTCTATTTCCCACCGTCATAGAATTAACGTTTTCTTCAATTGTCACTGTACCATAATGATGACAGAACTAAACAAGGATATTTCTCATCCCTTATATATCGTGAGGTCACCCTCAATTCAGCTTGGGCTAAAATAACCCAAAACTGAAAAGGATGTTTCCCATCTATGCTCCTACTTCCATGCTCTAGCCCTGCAATGACTACTGTGGTAGTTTTGCATACTGGATTTTGAAAGCATAGTAGTGATACAGTTTTAAAAATATCACTTTCATTTTTACATATAATAAAAAGTAAGAGCCTTACAGTTTCACATCAGAATGCACTACTTCAATCTCCTCATGGAGCTTTGCAACAGAAATTATGTTAATTTTTTTCCTCAGAAGAGGAAAAAGAACTTAAAATGCAAGAATAAAAAGCTAACATGCTAATGAATCTTAGCCTATGGTTTTTTTCATTAAAACAATGCAAAAGACTGAACAACAGCTGATGAAATTTCCCCTAAAACAACCTCCTTGCAAGATATAAGTATTATACCAGCTGTAAAATGAACTGCATCATGGATTAGGAGACAGACATCAGAATATATTCTCACAATCCCTTTGATGAAGGAAAAATTAAAAGAAAAAAAAAAGAAATTTAAGCAAGCCTCCTATAACTGTCAATATTCCAAACTACAAATTAAGTGCCCTATAATTAATTTTAGTTTGCACTTCAAAAAAAGATAAATATAAAGAGATTTTAAAGATTGCCTTTACACTTCTGAATGTATTCATAATCTGGACTATAAATACCAAAACTACTGAATAAACCCATTTTGCATATAGCTTTTATATTTGAGCCTAAGTAATCAACTGAGATAACTATTCATCCAGCATACACAAATTTTTCCCTTCACAATAGCAGGCAGTTTTTCCTGGGGGCAGTGTTGGAGTTTTGGCGCTTTTTTGGAGGAAGACTGGTTGCTGATTTCAAGAATACTAAAAGAAAAGTATGTTTGTGTAAAGATATCAGCATTTTAATTCAGTCTCTCGTTGCAAAATGTGTATCCCTTTGACACCAAACAGATGAAGAGACAAACTCAATGGATTTTAGAACACCAAAGGATCATGCTGATTAATGTTTTGGCTAGCAGCAGAGAAGGCAAAACCTGAAGAGAAGGGTGCCTCCCACAGAAAAGACCAGGCAAACTGCTGAGTCTTAGCTCCAATTTATTTTTCCATCACCCACAGCACTGTTTTATGGGCAAAGGGATTATGAAAGGTGAGCACAAACTAAGACCCTCCATTTCCAGTACTGTTTGAAAGAATAATTGAATAGTTCTAGTACCATCATATGGACTCAAGCAGCCATAGTATCAAGAGTTCCTCTGAACACACCCTCCTCTTTCTGCTGTGGCAGAAGATGTCCAGAGCAAAACTACACACAGAAATAGGTAAATAAGTAAACCTACAAAAAATCCACACAAGCAAAATGCCTCACAGATTTTCTGGGACTTCAAAGTTTGCACTGTATTTTAATTTTTATTTATTTTAATTAAAACAAATTGAATTACACCAACATTGTCTCTTGACATCATCCTAATATAGGTACAGGCACATTTTTATGGAGTCACAGAATCAAATTATTTTTTGCTGTGCTCCAATTAACATCTCATCTTTCTTGATGCTCCCTTTCTGTTCTCTGCTTCTAGTTCTCCCAAATCAGTTCCTTCTTTCTTGCTGAGTCCTACTGTTTTAAGGACTCCATAGTGCCTTTACTACAAGTTCCTTTTTCCTTATTTTTCCATGTCTCCTGAAGCATGTTACTTTTAAAAGCAACTCCAAAGTTACCAGGCAGCAATTGTTGCCCTTGTGTCATTATTTTGTTCAAACCTAATCTAGCCAGTCATATCTCTAGAAATAACTATATTGACTTTATTTGAATGAAGACTGCATCAGCAACAGTCAAGTTAATTACATTATTCAGATAGCATCATCCCTTACAGGTCAGTCAAGCATTTTCAGATGTTTCATCTTATTTCAGAAACAAATATTCTTAAGAGAGAACAAATTAATTTTGTTTTTTAGATCTCATTCTCTTTAGCTTGTTCTACAACCCCTTCCTTTCTTCACTGGCAGAGTGGAAACATGAAAGAAAGAAATGGAGGAAATAAAATAAGAAATCAGTTATACCAAATCTTTTCTGGAAATTACAATACTTTTGAACAAAACATAATCTTTGTTGGACTAGTGGTGGCTTATTACCTATGTAATTATTTACAATTTTACAATTATTCACAACTGCTCCAATAAGTGCCTTTTCCTATGGCAGTACAGCACAAGTTTATCCAAAAATTGCATCTCTGCTGTTAGTCACTTAATGCTATCACTATCTAGTTGGATGGGCAAAAACTACACCCTCCCAGATTAGTCTCTATCTTCTAAAAATTCTGTTCATTCAACAACTAACCCACACTCAGGTGCTCTTGTTCAGTGTGTGCAGTCTTGTTCTGTCAGAATCTCCCTGAAATATTTAGCTACCACTTTTTTAACATGTTGAAAAATAGACAAATCAAAGACAAGGAATTGATAATTTGTTTTGCAATATAAATTAACTGAGAGGCAATGTTTCATTTCTAGGATGCGTGTTTCCCCTCTCAAGCTCTGTCTGCTCTTATTAAACATCAGGGTATGCTCCAAATAAACTCTTCAGCACTGTTTTTTTGGACCAAAGTTCCAGATAAATCAGCTATTTATTTGAAATAGTAATAAAAATACTAAATATGTTTTTAAAGAAATAATTTCTTCATTGTATCAAATCTAGAGGCCAACAACAGATAAAATTTTTCAAAATCTTACCCATGGTTACTCTTTGAAGTTTTCATATTCATTTAGAAGGAAGTTGAGATTAAAACGCTTTAGCAAACCAGAATGAGAACAAAGGAAGTTAAAAAGGAAAAGATTTGCATTGAGTAATATAGTCTGCCCCTGCAGATGTAGGATTGGTCCCTACAGAGCATTTGTAGTTAGAATGGAAAACTGCAACTTTGCAACTGAGTCCAAAAGGGAAATGTGCAACAGCTCTTTAGAAGGAGCTTGAGCCACATCAGCTTCCAACTCCATGTTGCAGGGAGGCTCAAAAATAAAAAAAAAAAAACTGCATTTCAATACTGGGGAAAAACACAAAGGCCCATCGGGTAAGGCAGCTGCTGTTGGGTGAGAAGGAGACAGGAATGCTGAGCCAGAAGGCTGGATTTTATGCTGCTGGTGGCTAAACACATAGCTTTGTTGAAAATCCTATTGCTGCCTGTATCATGGAAGGAAGGATGGGAATGTGGCTGCAGCTTGCTCAACCCAAGGCCATTGGGATTACACCTGTAGTGCCAGGACAAGTAAAACATGAGCAAGGGCTCATGTAAAAGATAAAGAATAATAGAATAAGATAACGGATTAAAAAAATAGGAAAAAGATTGATGTATCCATCTTGTGTCCAATGTGCTCATTGTCTCAATAGAGGGGGTTTTATTATTCTTTATCTCTGTGGTAATGACCAGTGTTCTTAATGAGAAATTGGACCTCTGTTCCATTAGGTGCTTTACAAACACTGAGAAGGATCTGGACCCCATTGTAAAATTTTACAGTTCAATGAAACACATTCCCAAAGCCCAGCAAACCTATGTCAGGGTTGAAATTTGTGTACTGTGTAAAACTGTCACATCACAAAAGAATGTTTTTCTTTAATCAAAATGAAAGCTATCAGAATTATAATTCACTTAAGGGATAAATTGCTGTGTACCCAAATGACAGCAGAACTCCTTGGAAAAAATCCTAAGCAGTACTGTTTTTTGAGCCATCTAAAATTATAATGCACATACTTAGAAATGTCATTCAGTTATTTAAAAAAATTTCAGATTTTTCTGACATGATAGCTCAGTGAAAATTATTTCAGCACTGAGATTCTACACATCTTACCTAGGAACTTCAAGAGTCAATTATTTGAGACTGTTTACCGAAGATATAAATAAATATATGTAGACTAACATGAAATTAACCCTTTGACCATGAACATGAAATTATTTCTTTATCTTCTATTCATGGAAAAGCCATTTTAATGTTATTTATTCTTCTCATTCAGGCTTCTTGCATGCTTCTCATAAGCCTATTCTCCCACCATGCCAAACTCTTGCTATCATTCTCTGATGCTTACCCTACACGTTCCCTTAACCCTACCAGATACCATTAAAGATTCTGTACATCGTTTTAGAGTGCATTTGATACATAAAATCACATCTTTTAAATATAGAGCAGAAATAGCTCTACTTACAAATTCAGGATATGTATATAAAACATCTTCCTAAAGACTTGGGTATCTGTGATGATACAAGTTCTTCCCTTTGGGTAAAATAAGAATCTAAAACATCAAGATAAAAGAAAAAAGTTCAGGAAGGATAAAACTGTCCTTTGACAATCTCAGTGCAAAATCTGGATTTAAGAAATACAGGATCACTGCTGGGTTGCAGAGAATTGCAGTGGGGTTTTCTGCATGTTACCCTAATAGGAAATAAGATTCGATGTTAAACAAATTACTCACTACAATAGTAAAATAAACTTTCAATATTTAATGAAAGCAATAAATGATAGATGGTAACTGTCAACCTAAAACAATTTGAAAGGCAGAATAATACTTATCCAAACACATTTAACTGGTGTCACAGGCTAAGTCAGATTTTTTTGGTTTTAAAATACACCAAAAAAATCTTCAGATGTTTTTCCCCTATTCTAGAGTCCGCTGTAGGCAGATGAAACCTATCATGGTTATCATTATATTCTGAACTATTATTTGAAAATAATTTTGCAGTCAAGGTCTTGTGATAGTTTATGACCTCCTTTACTCTTTCTCTGAAATATTCTTGGATTGACTTAAAAGAGAGCTGCACATATGGTCTACCGGATTAAACAAGGAGGTAGGAAGGTCAGATTATTACCAGAATAATTTATATTTCCTTTTGCATTGGCTGTATATTACATGAACTGTAAGCAAATGAGACTCGTTGAAATTTATAGTCAGCTACACTTTGGATTGCAAAACAGACTAGGAAAAGAGATTTTACATTAACCAGAGAATAGCAATTATGACCAAAAACTGGAGATGAGGGGATGGCGATTAGAAAGATTCCATGCACCTGGAATGCAGTTCCTCCCATAGCATATATTTCACCTATTGTACTTACTTAAGTTAGTATTTCAAACACTGCGAATTCGAAATTTGTAATCATTTGATCAGGAAAAAGATATTTTCCTTTAGCTTCTCACTTCACAGCAGTGAAGACAACTGCTCAGTGGTCATTATACCGTACTCCTGCAACTGAAGGCAACACTCCATTGAAAGAAGCAACACTGTTCATTTGATGACAGCCTGATTCCTCTTCAAGCAGTTTCTTGTTAAAATTTACTGAAAAGATCTGCTTGCCTAGGATGGTCTATAATATATCCAGAAACAGAAGCCTTTGAAAAGGTTCTGCAAAAATCTTAGCAAAGCTGGTCTTGCAGAAACAAGCTGTGAAGAACAAAGACATCTTTTCACAGAATTTTTAAACAAAACAAACACACACACACTCTCCCCCCCCCACAAAAAAAAAAAACCAAAAAAAAAACAGAAAAAAAAAAGGAGGAATTTTATTTTCTTTCTGCATTCTTCAATAACCCCTAAGAAATTAGTATTAATAACTAGTTGCCTATAGGAAAGTTACTTTAGAATTACCTACTAAAGGGCTTCTTCCCATTCACCTTGCAATACCCAGTTCTGCCATGAGACAAGGTGTCAGCTTCTGTGTTTCAAAGGATGTTTGAAAGCTCATCCTAAGTAATCACCATGATAAATGCAATGAAAATCAACTGAAATTGGTTCAAGGAAGAGTTTTCTTTCCTTAGTAGAAAGAAAACTTCAGGAAGTGCTTTTGTCAATCCCAGTAAGACTTTGACAGTAACATGTAACCTCAGTCCTTGACCCAGCAAGTCTGAGCTGCATTTAATTGGTCTGTCTGCAAAGCTATGAAAAATTTCTTTTTGTGTACTGTAAAATAAAATGTATATATTTCATACAGCTGGGAAACAATATCTACTATTCAGAGCTGCTGGCAGCACAACAGAGCACTTGCCTTGTTAAAGTCTCTGAAACCATCCCCCTTTTCCAGCCCTGCTTTTAGGTGAACTGAAGAAGCCAAAAATATAAAAGTCAACAAGTGGAAAGCATAATCACTGGAAAACTCAAAGGATATAAATCACTCTTAGTAGAAACACAACATTTAGTGAAAATCCTGAGAACCTTACAGATTTGTTGGGTTGGTTTGTGGAGCTAAGGAAGGACCTATCAGAAAAAAAAGCAATGAACAACCTCACTGAAACTAAATCCTCATCTCTGTGCTGTCCATTTCTATTTTACTTGACTTACTGGTCTTCCTCAGTATCAAGCTACTCCCCATAAATTCACAACTAGCAGCATGTGGACTTTTATGAGATAAATCTCAGTGTAACTGGGAACCCAGTTTATTTTTTTAAAACTAAGCTTTTCAATATATGATAAAATAAACATTCAAAGACAAGGAATTTAAAGAGGAAAAGACAGAAGCTTTCTAATCTCTCATTCTCATGTCTGCCAGCATGAGCTATCATGACAGTTTTAACACACACTGAATTTGTGGCCATTTTTATGGTTGGAAGCAGAAGGGGTTGAGGTGTATCAACACTGCAGAATGAGTCAGCCAACAAATCCATGCCAGGAGACTCCCTTGCTGAGAGGCAACATGCTGGAGTAGCTACATCAGTCACATAAAGATGTAAACAAAGGTAACAACAAGACTTATTCCACTGCTGAGATGCAGTTACCCAAGGCCTTTTGCTAGCAACAAAATCTTAGTAATGGGGTGGGGGGAGGACAAAGTCTTCCCAGTTTCCAGTTAATATACCTAAAACCAGCAAAATTTATAGAACAGTCTGTGTTGGGTTTGCAGGGCCTAGTTTTTCGGGTCTGAGCCTGAGCTACACAAAAACAAAGTCACAGAAAATTTGGAAAACACTGGTTAAAAGGAGAAAAATGGTTATTTAAGGGATGTCAATATTGATAAGAAATGTAGGTTTTTCTTTGCTCCCATATGGATCCAAGAAGAAAAAGTCTGATGTTGTAAACATCACCACCTCACAGGACTGAAAACAGTAACATAACTTCCACTTCTAGGCCTTCATCTGAAATCAAACAACAAAGAAACAGATAGATTAGGTGTGTCTTATGCAGAAAACACACATGGAATTAATGCACATAGTGAGCAAATTAAATCTATTTTTATTCTTCCAAATACCTTTACATACAGCGATAACGAACTGGAGTAAATGGTACTTGAAAGTACATGTATCCATGGGTGTATCAAGCACTTGGTTGTTTTATCTTTCCCTGCTCTCCCTACAAACTGTTCAAGGCAGAAGACACCCCACTATGTGCCTGGAAGAATTCATGCACGTTTGGGGAGCTGGTCTAGTGGTGTTACAGTAGTGCAGAAAAATACAGTGATAATAATAATAATAATAATATTAATGTTTAAACCTATCATGAGAACTCTTCACCTAAACAAAAGTCATATAAATAATTTACTAAACACACCATGAGAAGCCTGTGGCTTGCAGAACCTATTCTGAGAAAGTCCTGAAGGAAAGTGAGAGATTAGTCACCAAGACTAGTCCAGACAGTATTCCTGCATGCAAGCACTGCCAAGATGAAAGATGATTTTGAATCTTTAAAGTGGCTCATAATTTTAAAGATGCTGGTAGTAGAAAGGCAGAAAAAACCAAAAGTGTGAGTGTCTTACTACTAAGTGACCTGGAAAACATTCTGACACAAGTTTATTGTTTTCACCTTAAACACAGAGAATTAAAATGGTAACAGTAATGATCAGTAACCATTAGGCCCATTTTTCTCTAACCCTGAGCAGAAAAAGAACATTCCTTTACATATTCTTTGGGTGGGCACCGAACAAGTGCTAAAATCACCCACTCCTGTTTCTCCCTGGATGCTGTTTGGTGCTGCTCAGAGCTAAATGGTAAAGCACTAGCATTTATACACTTTTATATATGCAAGCATCGGTATGAATTTAAGTCTTTTTTTTCAGCCTTTGGTAGGTGTGTGATAGTTACATGATGCAGAAACACAGGCTTCTGAACACTAATTAAAAACAAACCTTTAAAATACATATTCCATTTGCTTTAGAGCATCAATTATAAAACCAGATGTTAGAGCCAGATGTCAAAGAATTATTTTTCATAAGCCACAGCTTATAGCCATGTAGCCTCCATTTATCACCTCAGATGGGAACATTTAATTTGACAGCATACATTTTGGTTAATAGCCAGTTTCAACATTAGCACTTGTTTTTGCAATTTTATGTAAAGGGATGCGATAAAACTGTCTATAATGAAAATTCTGTTATTTCAGTTTGGTACCTCAGCATTTACAAATCATGTCTATCTGTGCACAAGCTAAAAATGTTTTACACACTTGTGAATGTCTGCAGTATGTCTCAGAGACATACTTCTTTCCACATGCCAGCTTATTTAACATGTATTTACAGATAGAGTTTGCTGCCTAGAAGCAGTGCTCCTCTTTCAAGACATTTATATTAAGAGAACAGAAAATAAAAGGTCTTTGGTCCAGTGTTTGAACATCACAAAACTTCATGGATTTCAGTGGATAATTTTGGTTAAAAAAATATATATTGCATTCTGTTACTTTTGGTACATGGCCTGAACAGAAATTTGGGCCTAGAACTCTTAGGGCAGCCTATATTTAGCAACACAAATCCTGTCTTGTATACTTCTTGCATTTCTAGGTAAAATCAATGCCAGGTCTTCAGTTGCTGTCAGGCTGGCAAGGATCCACTGACTTCAACACTCTATTTAAGTTTCTTTTACATTTGACAGGAAAAAAATCTATCCATTCTGGAGCCAGAAACAGTAAGGAAGGGATACCTGGCATACTCTGAAAATCTGCCAATAGATATCAATCTGCCCTGATTTTAGCCCTGAAGGTGAACAGTCGCACTGCAAGACTTCCACAGAAAAACTGAGTAATCATATTGATAAGACAAAATTTTGAAAAGAGCAAATTAATTTTCCTTCTGAATAAAGCCAAGATTTGACTCTCCAGATAGTGAGAAGACACAAGTACACTATTTCAGCTATGATATTTTAGGTTTGAATTATTTTGTCCAGACAGCAAAAGAGATTTTTTGGCTGCTGATCACACATTCTCAAACCCAGACATTAATTTTAGAATAAAATCCTCAAGAAGTAAAACCAAGATGTTAATGAAGCCCTATCACAAACACATATTGTATGTGCTGCCTATACCTATGGAAAATTAGGGAATGGGCATTTTGATTGCTCCTATTTATAAATCAAAGAATATAAGGAACTAATATGTAGAGGGACTAACCAGGAACATACAGTATCATCTATCAAGTAACTTTCACTAATGGGAAATGGAGATAAATCATAACTCACCTTTAATTCTTCAATGGGAAGTATGGCCAGATCACAACCTCCAACTGCTAATAAGTAAAACAGAGTCTCTTAACTGGAGATTAACATAGAAATCATGGCCAACATCCTTCCTTTCATGCTGACATAGAAGTAACCATACATGCTGGCTTGACTTTCCTGCTAAAAAGGGCTTCAGAATATTTCTAAGAGAAAGAAAAGCACATCTGATTTGGCTTTTTCCTCTAGTCTTACCTTACCAGCCACTAAGAAAGGAAGAAAGAAAGAATACTTTAGTAAAAGAAATAAGTGGGGGAATATGGGTAGCTTGCCTGTTTCCTGCTAGTTCCCTTCGTAAGCCAGAAACAGGAATTCCTAACCTTCTTTCTGTTTCATAGCTCTAAATCAGCACCACCACTCAGAGGACCCGGGAATCAAAGGGCCCCAGACTTTTGGGGTCCTCAGCCTAGGATGGCTTTGCCATACAGGCTGCATTGAGGATGTTGGCCTCAGGTCAGAAACAGTCAGAGATCCCAAAGGCCACGTGCATCCTGACAGGGGTGCTGAAAACTTGTGTTAACTCCTCTGTAAAGTTCAGGGGCAGAAATGCAGAAAGCCTGGATGTAACCATGCTCAAAGAGCCTTCCAGATTCTGAGCTGATGAGGATGGGAGTGATAAGATTTCTCCTGGAAAATAAATGTTTTTATGGTGGCTTCAGATTTCTTTTCTGAGATTCTTTTTCCTGTCATGGAGACAGGAAGTTTCACCTTTTAGAACTGGTGGAATGTCAGTCTTAGTCCTGCTGGGCAGTATGCAAGCAAAACAAAAACAAATAACATTTCAGAAAGTCAGTATATCAGGAATTACTCATGACTTCTCTTTCTTGTTCTGGAACAAAACAAATACTGAAACATCAGAGTTATTCACACACTGAAAATTCTAATTTTTCAATACCCTGTAGCAGTAAAGTCAGCACAAGGCTTTTGAGCAAGCCTCAGCTCCTTTCATGATTTTGGATTTTTGTGTACAAATACAACATAAAGAGACTGAATTCAGTACTGACTTTTCATACACACAAAATAAGGTTCTGACACAGGAAAATGCCTGTATACAGTAATTATGACTACTGGCTTCAGTCGTTATGGTTTGGCAAAAGGCTTTCAGTGCTCTTATATCTACTAATGTTTTAGGATCAGGGCACTGCAGCTTAATTAACTTCTTAACAAATGCATGCCGAATGTAGGGGCAATGAGAAACTAACATTCTACCTTTTCACATACATCATGCATGTTGAACAGCTCCAACATTCAGATCATTAGCCACAAAAAGTTGTTTTTACAGTCACCGACATCCATGTTTTTATTTCAGCAGCCATAACACTCTAATGGCTAAATGAGTTTGCTTTCCCAGAGTGTCTGGGAAATGATTTTGCTAATCTCGGTTCACAAACTCATTAGCAAACTGGATTCCAGCATCTTTTCTTGTGTCTAGCCAGACTATCAAGTTTCAGGCACCTTTCACTACTCCTTATTTATGCAATTTGTTATTAAACCTGCATTTTACAGCCATTTTTTACAATTTGGGGATATTAGGTTACAAGGTTCTGGATAACTGGAAAAAATTCAGCAGCAGCTTGAGAGGTACCACAGGTTTGGGATGGAAGTGTAAAATAATTTACAGAGCAGCAATGTACACAATGCTGGCAGCGCAACAATTCCATGTTGATGCAATTCATGTGGCTGCTGCTGCCTGTTTTCCATTTTACACAGGAAGGTGCATTACATTCCTTCCCATCTCATATTAGTCTAGGAATTTATTTCTAAAGAATAACTGCTTCAAGAGTAATATCAAATTACCTCAGCAAGATGACCAGCACAGCAGTTAAATAATCTGTATTTATGAAGCAGTGCAGATGTTTGAAACATTGTGCAAACACTAACTAACTAAACCTTCAGCATCCTTTCCAAAGCAGGCAGGCAGGAGGGAATAGAGTACAAGCACAGTCGTGTGGCAGCCAAAGGAGTGCACTAGGTACAAGGAAACTGGGACAAACTCCTCTCAGAGGACAAGAAAGGACAAGAGGACAAGGAAAGGACAAGAGCCCAATCGGCACAAGAGGCAAATGGAAAATTATTATTAGGGATCAGGGAACTAAAGACACCTCTTACAGAAAGGGTGGTCACACAATGGAACAAGTTGCTTTGCTATGGAATCTTCTTCCTTGGAGCAATTCAAGAATTGCTTGGGAAAGGCCCCAGCAACCTCAACTGACTTCTAAGCTGCATTTACTGTGAAGTCAACTCTGCTGTGACTGGCTTGGACCAGACCAGTTCCTCTCCCAGCCTAATTTATTCCATGATTTGATCTCATGTTCCACCTGATGTTCAGGATTCTACAATTTGGAAACAGAAGAGGGAAGCCTCTGCTATGGAAAGGGGAGACCCCTTTTCCTGCCGCAGGGCACAGGGGCAGGGCCATGGGTTGAGCAAGGCAGAAGCAGCTTCAGCAGCACTCCCAAAATTATCTTTCCTTTTTAATGCTTACACCATCCTCTACCCCCTTAGAGACAGACAGCATGCACTAAAATCATAAACATTATCACTCCAATTTTGTCTCCTCAAACAGTGTTTTTATAGAAAGTGCTACAATATGCTCAGTTTTCAATTGAATTTTGAAGGGCAACGACCTCCCTGCAAACTGAAGAATGTCTGCAGCTGGAGGCATGCTGGATCCAGGAAGCCTATCATATTCTACTCTGAATTCATCACAGTCGATGTAGAACTTAAAAAAATAGCTAACTTTTGAAAACAGACTTTTGCCAATTAAATGTCTGGCCTGTGTAAAAGCTATAAGCTGAAGACTTCTGCATTTTCTTTTCGCTCCTTCAAAATCTCAGTTTGATATATTCTCTTTTAAAATTTCAAATTATCTACTGAAATAATAAAAACCTGCAAGTGTCCTAAAGAATAATCTAATTTCAATTTTACTACTGAAGTAAAATTACCAATTCCAATCAAGCATTTTCCCTACAGTTCACAAGAAAGATAGAATTGCACTTAAACGTTTGAAAAAGTTCTCATCAACTAATCTTATTAAACTAAGCAGTAAAGGTTTCTATCAGATCAATGTCTATTTAAGTCTCACAAAGGAGGAGGGTTTTTACATATTTAAAAATTGAAAAAACACATTACTTTGCTTTCATCCTTCCCAGCTTCTAGAAGAAACAGCAAAATTAATTTCAAGATATTTCAGGTTGTTTCATTTTTGTTCTAACAGTATTTCCTGAGTTGTCCATGTGCTTGTTCAAGTGTAACTTAGAGAAAATTAAATCAAATACAAGTAATGCAAACGGATAAGACAGAGTGAAAAAAATTCATAAATTCTCACACACAGAGATGGCATTCAGAAAGTTATTAACACTTCTCATTATCGCAAGCAAACAGCTGGCATGCAAAATTGTTAGTGAGTGACCAAAAGTATACACAGATCTGTTATTTAAATTTATTTCAGCCTAGAAATGGGCTCCTGGAATGAAGCAAACCTATAACTAATTGATTTATACACTCTAATTTGTTTATTTCAGTTAGAACATAAACATTTCATACATTCCTGAAAGACCTGGCAAGGAAATTAACTGAGAAATGATGATGTTTCTTGCTTGAGTATTTTATCATAGTTCATTTTATTACTGCTTTTTTTTCCTACTGGATATATGAAATAGGCAAAGGTTCCTGTTATTGTAATACAGACACAAACAGAGGAATTTGGCTTTTCCCTGACTCCACTGCAAAGAAAAATAAAACAGAATTTCACCTATTGTCAGAGTTATGCATGGCTGTATTTTTCCAAAACCACATTTACTACAGACTATATATGTGGGAATTGAGGTCAAATCACATTCTGCCCATCCACTTTTCTTTCTGTCACACAGACTCCCTTTATTTCCCCCTGCCACTTCCCAGGCTTTCTTGACCCTTGGAGCAGCACCACTGAGGAGCTGGGAGGGACGATCCCAACCTCAAACAGTGCTCCATCACAAAAATGGGCATTGGTCTGAGAACCACTCAATAAGCAACTAAAAACATATAACCCGCAACTTGAAATAAACTGACTTCAAAGGAAAACATATTGTGAAGATTTCTTGACATTGAATGCTGGATGAATTACTTACTAGAACCATTAGTAATTTAAAGACAAAATCTTAGTGGGATATATTTGTATGCTATGTATATTATGTACAACCACCATCTCTCAACATCACGTTAAGACTCAAGCTCCCTGACAATTATTTCCTAACATTTTAAGTTGAATTTAAAAGAAAATTAATTGTTTAGGTTTCTTAACACTAAGAGGGCTCATTTTGCAGAAATACCACTCTCTTTAGTCACATTTTACTTCATTTTTTACATTAATTTAGCCAGTACTTTGAAAAATCCCTACATTTTGAAGCTTATAAAACAAAAGGTGACAGTATGCCAATATCATTCACAAAGCAGCCCTGCTTCAAAGCTGGTTTCACTGTCTGTCTAAAGGTTAGAGAGCAAATAAACATTTTAAACTGCAATCCAACTGTAAATGTGTTTCTCAGTGCAGTCTGACAGTAGACTTTGCACTTCATGTGTATATGCATGAACATACACATAAAACTCAGAGGGAAAAGCACTAGAAACAGCACTGGGAAGACTCAAAAAGCCTACCACCTAGTTCAGACTCCTTATACCACAATTCCTGACTTTCACCCAGACACAAAAAACTAAATTTTGGATCTTGTTACTGACAAGCTGGTGGTGTTGTGTGCAGTGCTGGATACTGCCAGCAACAGAGAGAAGCTGATCAGTTAAATAGAGAATGAAAACCTTTACCTTCCAGGAAGAACACAATCCTGAATACTTAAAATTGGTTCAGAAGCTTTGAGACTGTAGGTAATACTCTGACTTTCCTTTAAAGAGGCCAACCCAAGCAATACGCCTGATGTATCTTGGAACAAGTCTTAATTATTTGAAAGAATAAATGAATCAATTAACTGGATTTTTAGAGCTGGCTGAAGAATGAATTAGGACTGGCTAGTATGAGTTAAAGCTTAACTGCTTAATGATTTTAATAAAATATATTACGACTGTGTTCAAACTTTTAGATCTAGAGGGTTTCAGTTTTCCAAAAGTAGAGAAAGAGCAAGTAAAATTCTGTCTTTAAAAATTTATACTTCTTATGCAGACCACAACCAAAGCAAAGACCCAAACCCAGCCTCAAGTTGCCCCCTGCTTTAAGAGATCAAAGGCACATCCTGAATCCTGCTGGTCCCATGACATTTCCAATTCAAACATCCCCAAGGAACAAAGTGAGGCACTTGAAGTTCTCAGTCTCCAACAACACCTTTTACAAATTGTAGCTTCACTTTATAATGATTCTGAGCAGACATGTCATTAACCATGACGTCTTCCAAAATTTCAGAGCACCTATAGAAATCTAGACTAATTTTTCCTCCAGCACTGGGCTCTCATCATCTACCTGTCCTGTTCCTGGCTTCCACACACAGTTTGATTCTCTCTCCCAGTATGTTGAGAGAACCACCCACTTTCTGATGTGGGTGCATTTCAAATGCTGGGATGAAGAGCATGTCAGGAGCTGCTGGCTGAGAGGAGTTTGGAAGCAAACATAGAGAGAGCTGGAAGAAGGGAGCTGGGTTCATGCACGACTTTTCCTTTTGTAAGAATTTTAGGCTAGTCCAGACAGTTGCGAAATCCCAAATGACAGATGATCCATTTTTATTACCCTTACATTTCCATTGTGAATATAACTCATATTGGACTTATTGCAAAAAGGCTCCATGCTCAAAGCCAAAGAAGATGTAGCACATTTCAAAACAGTCTTTTTCACATCTCTGTGGTTATTCTAGGTGGAGTTAATGTAAAAAGTAGCCAGGATGACATCTGCATTAATATATACATGCAGCACCTATGGATTTACTCATTAATTAAAGCAAGAACCTTTATGTCATTTGTACAGCGTGAGGTAAAGAACATTTTTCCTGTCTGTATAAGCTTTGGTACACCAGTTTCCTCCCTGAAGAGCACATAATAGCTACATTTAAGTAAATCAGGTCAACATGTCCTCCTTTATTTTATGTTAAGGTAAACTAGTCTTCCTGTCCCACTGCAGCCTAATTTTTCTTTATAGCTATTTAAAACCTATTATAGGTTAACATTAACATTCAGACTGCTTCCTGCACTGTCTGATTTTGCTAGATGATAAACTTAATAGCACTTAGTGACAGACAGCAACTGAGAAGTTGGGGGAAGGGGGAATTTCATCTCCAACAGCAGCCTACAACGTTTATAGCAGTTTAATAACAACATCAATAAAAAGGCAGATCTACTGTAAAATGCCTGTGGTGGCAATTACTCTCGTTTGTTTACTTTGGCTACGGCCACCAGAGAGCAGGATCCATTCTGCTTACCAAGCACCACCTCTCCTTTTTCCAGTCAGCCATGTCCCACATCTGGACAGGGGGAAGTGTAACTCGGGGTGGGGATCAGGAAAGTTTAGAGGACAGATACCAGACTGCACCTGGCACGGACCACGTTTCTTCAGCACACAGACATTCATTCCAGTGTTGTGGCAGGATGCATTAGCATTAGTACTCAATGGTCCGCACACAAACTGTAACCTTGGAAAAGACATTACCTCACAAGAAAAAAATCTTTCCCTGCATTCATTTTTCAAGATTGAATTAAGCCTGTTTTGGTTAAATGTGAATATCAGTAGTTTCAAAACCCAAACCTGATGCATATATTGCTCTACACTGCCTCAGAGGTTCAATCAGGGAACGTTTAAAAGCTTTCTGCTGGTAGCAGGCAGCAAAAGTCACTCAAGAGACAAGAGGAATGATTTGTCCAGGGGTTTCTGATTCCCAAAGCTGTTATTCAGGAGTAGTTTTGTTCTCAGGATCAGTGTGTCTCTTAGAGACAGCAAATCTCAGTTGTGCTCTGAGGCTGCATTGGAAACATCTTCATTAGCCAGAAGCAATATTTATAGTGTGAAAGACCATGTAAGTTACTTCTGCAATACTCACTTTCTAAATACACTCATGCTTAGATGATACTTGACTCTTATCTTTCAGGAAAAAACCTAGAAAGACATTGAAAGGAAAACCTTTGTGTTAACACTGACAACTGAAAAACTGACCGTTTTCCTAGAACTATACAAATGGGCCTAAAACAATTCTAAGCTGGTTGTGGGCCTTCCTGTCCTCAGGTCTACTTGGTACAGAGTAAAATGCATAGAACAAAGAGAAGAAGTTTCAACACCATAAGAAATTATGGACTCTGGGATTTTGCTCTGGCTGACAATTTCCATATGGTCGTGGAAAACCAAGAGAATTTATACAAAATGCCTATGCGCCTCCTTGTACAGATTTAGCTACTTTGCTTGTGCACATAAGGAGGTGTCACAGAAGATGTTGCTATCTCCTTGCCAAAGAAACCAGACAGGTATCAATCTGCACTCTCTAATGAGCAGCACAAAGCAACCCAATCCTTTCACATTTGATCAACTTCCTCCTGGAGTTGGACTCAACTATTCTCATGGGTCCCTTCCAACTCAGGAATGAAAATTCAAACAGCTAACAATCAGCTACAAGTACAGACTTTCCTCCAAAAAAAAAAAAAAAAAAAAAAAGTCTTGCCTTTCTCTGAAAGTTTCCAAAAGTATCTCTAGCAAAATAAATACCCATCACCATTCCAGATATCTGTTTATCTTTGCAACATATTGTGACCTTTTGTCATCCCAAAGTATGAAGCCTCAAGATGGAGCCATGAGATGGGACAGGAGGAAACAGGGCAGCCCTTGAAGAGGAAGATGCTAAACTGTACATCTAGAGGAGTTCCTCTGAGCACAGAGTATCCATACAGCACATCTGACCACAACACTTCTAATACACCTATGACCCATGACATGAGAAAAGAATAAAGCAGCAGCAGGAAAGGAGGCAGAAGTCAACTGTGAGAGTT
Organism: Climacteris rufus; assembly: GCA_013398175.1. Lineage (NCBI taxonomy): Eukaryota > Metazoa > Chordata > Aves > Passeriformes > Climacteridae > Climacteris > Climacteris rufus. Next base: position 477,312 of record VZRZ01001378.1, read on the forward strand.
TCCTTCTCGACACATGATACTCAAAAGTCAGAAAAAAAGGGTTTACAAAGGACATTGAGGAAAACCAACAGCCTAAGGGCCATGCAAATGTACATAATCAGGAAAGACAGGCACTACATATGCCCCTCCTGCTTCCCACCTTCAATGAACACTCAGTTCCAGGATGCAGAGACATCCCAGAAGACTGCAAATGCTCAGGAGTGCAGTGGTCTCCTGCCTCTCTGCTAACTCCTTGGAAAAACCTATGGCTTAGCATAAATTAGAGAAAGCCTAGGAATCTAGTATAAAAGAGGATCTAGGCAAGTCCCCAGCCAACCTAAAATGTGGAGAGTCACAAATGTGCTGTACAAGCACCTTTCCACTCCACCTCCCTTTAACTCAGCAAGAACTAAGTCCCAAACCTCCCAGCTGGAGGCATATGTGGTCAGTTGGGAAAGGAAGACTAAACTCACATTTTAAGCCAGCCCCCAAAGGCTGAGCCACAGCTGAGGCAACACCTGAAGCACGTGTGCAGGTGGCACCTAGGGAAGCCCTATGCCACAGCCAGCAGGACAGCAGCACAGTGCCAGCCACCAGGAGCTGGCTGGACACAGCCACAGATGGTGTCACTGACCGCACCGGGCAGCCGGCCCTGCCTGAGGGGAAAGCTGGATGGAGGACAAGGCAGAAAGGGGAAAGTGTTCTACTCCTGTTCAAATTAAGTCACTGCTTTCATTTCAAAGTTTCAGACTCTTTGGATCTAATTAAATTTGAAGAGGAAAATGAGGAGCAAGCAAAATTCTTGGACAACAGGCTGGTTTTTTCAGCCAGCTGGGGCTGCAAGCAGTGCAGGAAAGGCAGTGTCAGGTGCTAAAGCAAACCAGTGTGTCCTTTAACAGCAACAAGAAATTATGAATGAGAGAGAGGATGTACTTTAGGAATGTAATTGTTTTATAGGAAACACACCAACCCCAGTGTTTTCCTAATCTTGTTTTTTAATACTCAGTGCTTGTAGCTTCCTTCAATCAACAAAATCAAAGATTTCATCTGACTGTATAAATGTTTGTTCCACACCATTTATTTTTTTAGTTCTTAATGTTTATATAAATATCACTTACTGAGCACTGGACCTGTGAAGAATTAGGGAGAAATGCCCTTAACTACCCTGTGCAGGTCATGTGCAACAAATCTCTTTGGCAGAGCAGAAGAGCTTCTGGAAGTCACTGGTTTACCAGCACCTCCAAAACTTGGCAGTAACCTTCCAGAGACTCACCATGGAGAGATCAAAGAACTGTTACTGGTCTTAAAATGAAAAGAGCAGTTCATCCATAGAGTAAAAGAGAGCATGCTGTCTTGGTATCAATTCCTACCAAGGCTGCTGACAACACAGTACAGCAAATAACATATATTTCTAATTTATACCTCTCAAAGCACAGCCTAAAATTGTGAAAGTCTCCTGTAGCAATTAATTATCTGCTGAATGTTCAAGCAAGAAAATCTTACACCTCCTTCTGCCCCATACATAAACTAGGTGGAACCAGTTCTGAAGTCTAGGCATTCCATGAACGGGCACTGCTGAAGAAGAAAACACACAAAAATTAAAGCAGATGCTTGTGATAAACAGCTCAATAATATATAATGAATAGCTGTGCTTTCATTGCATATATAAACTGATCACAATTCTAAGAAATAGAAGAGGTTTACTTGATGGAAGAGAATAGATGTGTCCTTAAAAGGAGTTAGAAATAAACTATTTTGTTTATTCAAAAAAACAGCCATTATATTTACTGACTGATAGCTCCAAATCTAGTGTGGTATTTGACAGAATCAGAATAGCTACATAACATCAGATGGAAGTTTTGTCTCTAACTCTCTGACAGCAGCCAACAGCAAACATAGGGATCAGAGAATGAGACAGAAGCAGAGTGTGGTACCTTCTGGATAGCCATAGAGTCCCAGCAATTCTCAGAGTTCCTGAACTTCCTGTAAAATAGATTTTAATAGCTCTGAGTGAGATTTTCTTTGACAGTTGCATTATTGAAGCCATGTAAGCTTCTGGCATCCGTATCATCTTCTAACAATAAGTTGCAGAGTTTAAATTTTTCACTGTGTGGAGAAATACCTAATTCAGTTTGTTTTAAATCTGCTGCCTGTTAACTTCATTTGATCTTGTCAAAGGCTGTCTGGGGAGAACATTGTCAATGGAATTTTTGTGAAACCTACATAAGAATCCAACAAGATAACTACTGGGATGCTAGAGGCATTTCTTCAAATAAAATGCAAATTTCCCAGGTTATTTAACAGGTTCTGAACTTTGCTTCAGCTGATAATAGTTCAAGAATTTTTATTTTCTAGTGCCATTTAGTGGCCCACATAAACAAAAAAAAAAAGAAAAAACCCAAACCTTCTGTCCTGTTGCAAGTTCAAACAGCTATTCTTTTTCCTTAGCTCTGCTTTATGACAAAGAAAGCAACATTCAAAGTCAGCATTCAGAAAGAGCCCTGAGAGGAGACAGGATGTTGTATATAAATTCCTTATTTCTATTCAGTTGATTTTACTTACTAGCTTTCTGTATCTCTAGCTGTTTATATGATCTGTTACTGCAGTCACTTCCAAATCTTAATAAAAATTAGTAATTTCCTAGCTTCACTCCATGGGAAATCATGGGGCAAAAAAAAAATAACACTGTTTAGTCTAAGTTCAACCAGAAACACAGAAGTTCAGAAATAAATTCTGAATGCTGGCCAGATTTAATTCTTATTTAACATATTTCAGTAGCCTCCTCCCCTCTCCTGCTGTGAGATGAGAGCAGATTGTCAGATGGCCCCTCTTGCACACAGTGACTTACCAGGAGATTTGAACATGTTCTCCCCAAGTTGCACAACAGTCCACTTGCTATAGAACTATTTTCCCCCTCTGCTCCAAGCCATTTAGCAAACTGCAGTTTGGTACAGTATTACAGTTAAAGGAGAACAGAGTGGATGTCCAGAGCTGTAACATTTTCCTAGAAGAAGCAGAATTTTAAAAGCCATCCCCCATCACAGGTGTGAAGCTTAATGAAGTGCCTTGCAGTGCTGAAAGGTCTCATCAGATTTTACCTGTTATATATGCAGTCCCTTATTACTTAGGCTTCATTCTCTACTAGATTTTGGGTAAGTAATTAAAAACATAAGAAAGCTTCCTCCTCTTTCAACAGGTTTTTTTAACCCCTCAAAAAGTTAGAGATGGAGCAATATTCTGTTATAAATTCCTAAAATCTTTCTAGTTCTTCTCAAACACCACCTTTCAAACATGATTGATCAGTACAAGTATGTTAGTGCTGTTCTGCATATCCATCTGTTACAAATCACTTGAAAATTAAGAGAAATTTAAATGTGAAATATGTCTACTTTTTGTGAAAATAAATTGGGTTTTATATGGTATGAGAGACATAGGTAAAAGCTAACACCAGTGTATTACAGTATATAATAGCTGAGCAGTTTTTAATAATTTCTTTTAAAATTGCAGGAATCTTTGCTACATTGCACCTCAAGCAATTGTCTTGGCACAAATATTAACATATAATGATTTGAAGGCAACAAAAAGCAATATGCAACATCTCATATAATGGGGACATTTGGTGACCACTCCTAAAGAAGTGAACTTGCCATTTTTCAACTAGAAAGCTGAAAAACTCTTCTCACATCACTTTGGGTTTTTCCAAGCCCAGTTGCCTGAGCAGCTTCATCTTTCTGAAGCTGCAAACCCATGCAGAAGGGACTCACCAGCCAGCAGAAAAAGAGAAACTATGGCAATGGCTGGGTCAGCAGCTGCAGGAATGATGTCTCTTCCCAGACTTTCCACTGGAAGGTAATGGTTTCTCTTCTGCAGTGGAAAAAAAGGACACTCTAAAGGTTCCAAGCAAAACACTACTCAGCTCAACTACAGCACTCAGGCTTTGCTTAGAGGATCTATTAAGAAAGCAGTGAAACATCATCCCAGCTGTAACTTGCTGTTGTCAAGAGATCCTACAAAAAAAACATGCAGAGTGCAGTTCAAAGTACATCTTAGATGAAAAATTACCCCATTTTGGAACACACTTTAGATACTACAATAATGAATTTTCTAGTCTATCACTTACTAGTCAAAACAGGAGTTCATTACCAAGATTCCTGCACAATTACCTTAGTCTACAAAATTCAAGATCCTTTATGCATCCGTACACCATCACTGACAACATCCAGATAATAAAAATTATGTTCAAACTCCCCAGTGACTGTTTTTTCATGTGAACCATAAATAGAGAATATCAAAGGGAAAGAAAACAACTGAAGATGATATAAATTTGGAGCAACCTGCAGGCTAATGAGGGCAATCTCTATTGTTTTGACTACAAAACACACTACAACTACACATCATATACAAACACGGAAAGAGACATTAAATAAAAAGAAAGATTTTTTTTAGAAAGTAACTTAGTGTTGGTTTTCTTTTCCCAGGGAAAACTTCACATCCTGAAAGCTGTGAGAGATGTGTGATTTCTCACCCATTTATAGGTCTAGCTTTGAATTTTTATTTCAGACAGCTTCTTTACTTTCTTTAACTTTTCTCTACCTGACACATACACACAAAAAAAAAGAGCTAGTTCTCTAAAACAATTACTTCAAACAAGTTTGCAACCACTCAATACACTCTACGCAAAGTACAGGCATGGTCAGACTTCTGCTTCTCCACAGTTCAGGCCCAGATTAGGAAAAACATACCCTGAAGTCTGTCAAAGTTTCATCGCAGTTGATGCACAATTGCAAGAGTCATTAAATATTTAAAGATATATCAAAGTCACATACAGCACAGAGCTACTTTAAAATTCTTGAAGTAATTATTGTGTGGAAGATTGCTGATATATCCATTTGATCTTACTTTAAGTTAAAATTTCAACGCAGATTGTCAGCTACAGAGCGTATCACTGAAAGCATTTCTGAAAAACCTCTGAAACGAGAATTTCATCCAATTTTAAAATGCTTTCACCAAAATGTACACTACATCCAGACTGAGCTCCTTAGCTAACCACAACGGGCAAAAGGCATAAAGCAACAAAAAACTTTATTACGACCTATATGCCCATGAAACAAAAGTGCAGGACAACATCTGGAACAAGCTGGATATTATCTGCACCTGGGGTTTGGATAAACCCCTTATTGCAAGTGGAGGCAGATGAAAACCATGGACTTAAAACCAGGCCAAACTCTGAACTTTTCCAGAATTGTGACATTGAGAGCTGCATTCCAGCCACATAGAATTTTTTAAGTACAATAATATACAATGAAAAGATAATTTTACAGTAAGAAAATCTACTCTTCATGACAAAAACACAAGGGTTTCATTCCTTAAATCTCAAACATGTATCACTATATTCTTCGGCTGTGGCTGCCTGCCATTTATGTGTCATAATGTTTGTCCCAAACACCTTCTACAAACTCCTACACCATCATCGCCAACACACACAGAGCCAGTTGCTCACTGGTAAATAAACATATATACACACCCAGACAACATGAGGAGAAAGGCCAGTCCACGTGGACTGCTTTTACACTCCTGGGGCTCTTGTTTCCTGTTTTCTCGCTTCCATGTGAAGTTTAATATGATGATGGTTTCTACTTTTAGAGAGCAATTTTCTGAACTATTATGCAAATCTGAATCATCTGTAAATAACGATGACTAGCTTGACATCAGCTATTTTCTCTGCAGCACTACACTTTGTTCTTGCCCTAATCACTTCTCAGTCATAATTTTCTCCAGACTCTGATAATACTAAATTTAGATCAGAACAGATATTTTTTATTATATTCTCTGGCATCTTTGCACTACAACCATTGCCTTGCATCGGTTGCACTGAGTGCCATTCTTCTATTCCCATAGATGTTTCTGTAAGAGTGCTCTAACATCTAATTATGTGAACTAATACATAAGAAAAAAGTACATTTTTTTTCAGATGCTCATGTGTATATAATCATATTATTAAATAGATTTTACCTACTTTCATTCACTTTTTTTTTTAAAGTAGCTGAAATGTGGTCATTTAATCTTCATTTTCATACAGGATTACAAACTTAAATATGACATCTTTATTGTAGACTGAAAAAGTAAAAGAAAAGAAAGGCAAAAAAAACCCTCCAAATAAAACAACAAACAAAAGAACCACAACAAAAAAAGCAATCATTTGAAGAAAGGAAAAAAAAAACAACATGGAAATAACAACACATCAGAAACTAAAAATACTCCATAGGCAAATGCAGCGACCATCAGGAGTTTTTGGTATGTATTAAATTGTGAAAAAATTAGCAAAAGCTTGACCAAACACAGTGTTTCCACCTTGTAGAATTAAGTCATATGAAAAAAGCACTGAAGCCAAAGCTTCTTTTTAACATAATTCAAAGGGCTCTGAATTAGACTATAAGTAACAATCTGCTTTGACTTGGTTTAGTTTCATATTCTTTTGTACATTCAGGCTATTGGACAACATCAATTTTCTGATAATGACAGTTATCCTTTTTCTTTGTTAGGGATAGTTGATTTTTAGTCTACATCTGTGTCCCTTCCTACCTACCCACCACAGTAAAAGAACTACTTCTCAGTTTGGTCTAACTGGACAATTTTTCTAAGATTCGGACTTTCAGAAATTATGTAACAGATCCAACATCAAATTCTGTTAACCTGGGAGGCTGAAAAATAAGCGAAGACTTCAGACTTGACAAGTCCCCCTGAGTCTTATGGGGGGCAATCATCATTGATGACCTGTAAGACCTAAGCCTACTCAAGCACATCAACCTGCTGATGGACCTGTTCCCATTCCTGTGTTTCCCACTACAGCCATGCCCCACATCAACAAGGTCCCTGTCAATGCCCACAAGGACCGCCTCCCCAAATCAGGAAAGTGGGTCACGCACTGAAAGTTGGTGTGGAACTCGCGGTGGATACTGTGACATCATCACCCAGGCCTAAGGTATAAAGGTGGCTGCACATCAACACAATCTGCAGAGTTGAGGAGCAGATTGCAGCGAAGGAGCTTGCCTGAGGTTGCCGAGCGAGTTTCAGTACCTCAGCGGCAGTTCATACGCATCTCTCTTCACTCAAGGAAGGATTGGTGCGCTTTGTCAGGAGGAGAAAGGGCAGCAGTACGGTGGCACAGACCCTCCAAGCACTCTTCTGCATCCACAATGACACAGCAGGCCACTGCTGGAAAGCGTTCTCCTGGGAAGGAGCAAGGTGAAAGCAAAGCCTCTCTCCCCACAGCTCCCCATGGCTGGCAGAGGGGATACCATCACAGTCTGCAAGCGGCCAAGAGCAGTGGTAAGGGGAGGTGGCAGCTCCACACAACCACCCTGAGGTCAGGTCCCTCTTCTCAAGGGCCAGCAGGGCCAGGCTGAACTGTAGGCACCCATGCCTGCCCTGCCCTTAAGCCAGCCCAGCAGGGACTGGGGATGATGAGCAGGGCCTTGGGGATGATGCTGCAGGGACACTTCCCCAGCCCACAGAGGTGCTCACACCAGTTTCTCTCTCTGTCTCTCCAATGTGCACTCTGTGTCGTCTGGCAGCAGCTGATGTGAACAGCAGCAGCAGCCTCTCCAGACAGCCCAGGCTGGACCAGACTCGATGCCGTTCGTGGAGACAACGGCAAGCACAAGACTCAGGCAGCCAGACAGTAAAACCCATCAAGATCAACCGTGTGCCACTGCTGTATGCTGAGACCAGAAGCCCCAGCACTGCCAGTCAGGAGGTGTTGGGGCTCTCCCAGGCCACGGTGCTGGTCAACAGCAACAGCCTCCCCTGCCCTCAGCGGGGCTTGAAGCGAGGCTACCCAGATCAAGACGCAGAGCCAGAGATGTCTGACAGCCCACCAGCCAAACGCCCCAGAATGAGCAACGTGCCAGCCCAGGGCGCTGAGCCCAGCAGCTTCAGCAGCGCCAGACAGGCAGTGCCCAGGCTGTCCCAGGATATTCAGTCAGCCAGAAGACAAACAGCTCCATACATACCACCATGGCAACTCCCCAACTCCAAGCGCACCCAACCCGGCCCAATTCTTATGAGGCATGTCTGGAGGCAACAGCGGCGGGGAAAAAAGCCCTATAGCCGTCCTGACAACCAGAGAAGGACCAGATGTGCATCAGCCCCTCATGTTCATCCCCCTCACCCCTCTAAATAAAGTTTTCTGTTTGTTTGTACTGGGAGATCCAACACTCTTTTTCCCCCATCATCTTGTAGCCTCCTGCAGCTGATCTGCATACAGAGGCCCACTGCAGCACATGTGTGCCCTTAAGCACTCAGCCTGTCCTGTGAGGGCACGCAGTGTCAGATGAAGCATTGGCCAGGAGATGCCAGCCCTGCTATGCTCTCCTGTCCGCCAGGGACAATTTAGAAGGAAAAGAACTGTGCAAAAGGGGCGTGGAGATGACCTAGGAATGTCGCAAGCATTCCTGGCTCAGGCAACCTCAGTGGGAGGATACAGCTGTGCTTGCTACAGGTCCCCAGGAGGCAAAGTCCCAGATGCAGCAGGATTATTCTCCTCCCATCCCAGCCCAGGCACCGTTCAATCTGCCACTGCTGCCATTGGGGTTATGTATACCAGCCTGGAGAGTAACTGAGGTAGTGTAGCTGATGCTGGGAAGGCAAATCTAAACCCAGCCTCACCAGCAAAAATACATGGCACAGATGTCCTGAGGCCACCTCTTGGACTGAGGAGAATTTCTTTATTTTTGGAAGATTTTACACAAGTGCTAGCCTGGCTTGGAGAAGCAATGGCAGAGAGGTTTAGGGTGAGGTGCTGGCTTCTGTCATGGTGGCAGGCCTGACTCCTGTCTCACTGGGAACACTGGTTTACCAGACAGGTAGATTGAGATGTTTGTTATTTCATACCCAAACTACCATTTTCCCTTCTCTGGGGTGCATTTCCCTCAGGACGAGTCTCAACCACTGCACTTGCAGAACTGCCTTGGGTCCCCAAACAACCTTGAGAGCTTTTCCAGGGGCTGAATAAGTGTGATCACATACTGTGTTGCTAATGGAGGTGAGTACTGCTGCTTGCACTCAAAAAAAGGATTTTTTAAAAACCAGGTTTCAGCAACTGGTCACTGGTCAGCAGGAATGGGTTTCTTAGAAAATCAGGGTGTGCTCTATGCAGGTTCTCTCACAAATCCTGCAGGAGGAATTTTAAAGAAAAGGAATTTTTTTTCTTGTAAACAACCAAGTTTTGGTGTTTTGGGTTGACTCTGCGTGTCACTGCCATTGGGATAGAGTTTCACCTGAACGTGAGGAAGGACACCTTTACTGTGTGGGTGACTGGACACCAGCACAGGCTGCCCAGAAAGGCTGTGGAGTCTTTTTCCCTGGAGATGTTCAAAAGCCATCTGGTCACACTCCTCAGTAACATGGTCATGAGGATCGTGTTGGAGCAGGGAGGTTGGATGAGATGATCATAAAATCATACAATGGTTTGTGTTGGGAGGGACTTTAAAGGTCATTTAGGTACAGCTCCCTAGAATAAAAGTAGGGACATCTTCAACTACTCAGGTTGTTCCAAGCCCCATCCAACCTGGCCTTGAATATTCCCAGGGATGGGGTATCCACAGCTTCTCTGGGCAACCTGTGGCATGTTTTACCATCCTTGTTGTAAAAAAACTTCTTCCTTATTTGTAATACGAATCATCCCTCCTCCAGTTTAAAACCATCAACCCTTGTCTTATTGCAATAGGCACCACTAAAAATTTTGTCCTTCTGTCCCCTTGGGAATCTCCCTGGCACCTCCCAGGATCACGAGGCAATTAACTTAATTAAAATCAGAAATACAATGCATACAACAAGGGAAAAACCTCTGGGTTTTCAGTTCCTGCATGCCAGGTGATGCTGGCATCATGAGACTCTTAGCCATCAGTTCCCCTCAGTCACCTGTGCTAAAAGCAGGGGAAAAAATCTGTCTCTCCACACTGTCACCAGCAGCCAGCTGGCTCATCCTTGAAGAGCAGCAGGGCTGGGAGGTGAAGCTTGCTCTGGGGAGAATGGGGGACTTTCTCACTCACAGAGTAGTGTCCGTTTCCTGAAAAAAATAGCCAGCACCCTCCTGTTCTCTGCAAATGGGACACAAAATGTTTAAAAAGTATAAAAAAATTAACCAAGTTTTAGAGCAGATACAGGTCAGACTATGTGAGGCTGGAAAAGACTGCATGAGTGACAGTTTTCAGAGCAAAAATAGTAGAAAAGCCCTTCTTTCTACCATTAAAAGCTCAGGCTGTTGCCATCAGAAACTCAAGTCACAAGAAAAGTGCTTTAGCCACCAGCATGCAGCTGAGCTCCTATTTGATCCACCTCAGTGGAAAGGCATCATTTTGCTAGCAGAATTCCTCCTCAGAGTTACACACAACATATTTCTTTCCAACTGGAAGTGCTACTGGGTTTTGTCACCCAACATTTAATATTAAATTGTGGAAGTATTTTAAATGAAAAGGGAATGAAAACTCATGGTATTTAAAGAAAAGTGATTGGAAAACTCTAATGTTTGCTCCATTCTAGAAGGGAACCAATGTATCACAAGTCCTAAAAGACTCACTCACTCTCTCAAACAAATAAGGAATAAAGCCTAAGAGGAAAATGAGCAAATAGACTTGAATTTAATTTGGCATTAATAAAGCTTTACAAAGAATTAGGTTAAGCTTGCAAAACACCCTTAGATTGATTCAGAGACTAGTTTGGGTTTTCTTTCAAACTCCAGAGAGCTGGCAACAGATCTCTGTGCAGTGTCCACAGGCTGGTCCGGCAGCCAGGGCAGGGCAAGAGCCGACAGTTCACAGGAGGCAGCATCCAAAGGCACCATGGAGCTAAAGGTGTGGCATGGGATGCGTGGGGTGAAGGGAGCTCTGCTCCCACCTGCGCTACCTTGGGGGACTAACCATGATGAATAAACACCAACCTGAACTCAGAAGTGATACTGCATCCAACTCTGACGTCCCCAGCATAAGAACAACATGGACCTGCTGGAGTGAGTCCAAAGGAGGGTCACAGTGATAACCCAAGGGCTGGAGCACTTCTGCTCTGAAGACAGCCTGGGAGGGCTGGGGTTGTTCAGCCTGGACAAGAGAAGGCACCCGGCAAACCTTAGAGCCCTTCCCACTGCCTAAAGGCCACACATCTTCTCAAATTCCTCCATGACTGCTCACCCCATTCCTGAATTTTCCAAAGCCTCAGAGACTAGACATGACTGCTATCCTGCCAAAATCCTGCCACATTCCCATATCACTTTGCTCCTCATGCTCTCAAAGCTTTTTTTTTTTTTTTCTTGTCTTTTTTTTCCTTCAATACCATTTACCACACTGTTTTGGCCTTAGGAAGCCCTTCAATCAGAATAGAATTCACAGGTTTTGTGACTTTTAACCAAGGAAAAGTTTGGCCCTGGAATATTTGCACACAAAAGAACCTGTTCTACAGCATTACAGTTTAAGTGTTTCCTTATAACTCCCATTCACCATTCAAACCAAGATGCACAATCTTATTTCCTATCAAACAACTATCTGGAATCCAGTATTGTAACCATGAACACGTGGAAAAAGAAAAAGCCTAAACTCCAGTGCTATCCCAATTACTTGTGATTATTAATCACAGATCAGCTTTTGAGGTTCAAACTTGCTGAGATCTACAGACAAATTGTCTTGGTTTGAGACAGTTAAGAGGTGGGCACTCTGAAATAAGTAACCTCCTCCTTGATTCCAACCAATCCCTTTCCACCAATAAGGAACTAGATACAAGTAGATATAAGTGAAAAAAGTAAGTTTATTAACAAACAGAACACCAACAGGAAAGGGAAAAAAGGCAAATAACTCCTGGATACCAAACTGCTAAATCTCACATTACCATGGGAACCAAGAGAGAGCCAAAATGACAGAAATACCCATTCCCAGGGCTCTGCTCATTTCTCAGCCTGACAAAGTGGCACAGTCCTCCTATGCTTTCTGGCAACTGTCACATCAGATAGCTAAAAAACTCTACTTATAAGTTTAATTTAGTGGTACTTTTACTACCTTAAAACTGGCACAACCTTTTATTAACCTGGTGTGATGTTTACAAGACTGTTCTGCAGATTAGTTAACTGTGTGGAGGTACATTACAGCCATATTTCCCAAGTACATCTTATTTAAACCTTAGGTTATAATTTTAGCTTTATTATTAAGAGTTATTCCCTTTCAAAATAAAAACTATCAAAATTTGTATATCAATGTATATCACTTAAACCACATATTGAACTGAAAGACAAATGTAATGATAATGAGAAGCTCAGTCCCTCACACAACCAAACACAATCTACAGGATAACAAGAATTAGAAGCAATCCATTACACAGGAAAAGGAGATGTATTTTAAATGCAGACTGCCCTTGAGTTTCTGTATCTTTTAAGTAGTGTGAACAGGAAACTGTTGCCTTATCTGAACCACCTTGAGAGAATCAAAACAGTTTTCTAGTCTCCCGACCAAGCACTTTCAGTCGTTACACAAAAGCAGGACTCCTTACCCTAACAAGAGCGTGCAGGATTTGGGTCCTGAGAACACAGGCAGAATGCTCAGACCCACCCTGCTCAAGCCCTCAGCCTCTCAAGGATACAAAAGAGTTCCCTAACTATGAGCCAATGGACTTTTACAGCAGTTTCTTCTCCAGCTGCACTTCCACTTGTACATACCTAAGTAAACCATCAGGAACTAAATTTTGCTTCTACCAAATCCCCAAATTGGGCTGTAGTGTCAGATTGAGGATTTGACTAGGAACTGTACTTAGAGCCAAAAGAACTTTTCCAGCTGTAAGTTTTGTTGAAACTGGTACACTTCCATCAACATTTTAAGTTTTGACAAATTGGCAGTTTTGGATATTAAAGTGACTCTCTCAGAAAAATTCCCAATAAACACAAGCTCTAATCCTGAACAACACAGCCAAACTTTCCAAAAGACCATGAGGATTCTTCTGCTAATCAACTACTAATTGCCACTTAGGAACAATACATGCTTGAAATCAAGGACTTAATGAAAATATTGGAACAGAGTAGATGGTGCTGACGTTCCTCAAAATTATGAGATTTTGATGATGTTCTCAGCACAGGGGTAAGAAAGATGCATTAAATCACTAGAAACTACACAGAATCACAGAATATGTTGAGTTGGAAGGGACCCACGAGGATCATAGAGTCCAACTTCTGGCCTCACCATCCCCAAGAATCACACCATGGGCCCAAGAGCATTGTCCAAATGCTTCTTGAACTCTGTCAGGCTTGGTGCTGTAACCACTGGCCTGGGGAGCCTGTGCCAGTAGCCAGCCACTCTCTGGGTAAAGAGCCTTTTTCCAATATCCACCCTTAAACTCCCCTTACACAACCACAGGCATGGACATCTGAATATTTTGTTGACATGCTAATTCTGTGTCCGCAAAAATAAAAGTCACAAATGAATAATTAGTGCCTATTATTTTAAACTGTTTTCAGATATCTCAAGGAAGAGGAAATGGTAATGTGGCAAAGCTGCAGCCTAAACTAAGAAGTTTTCATGGCCTAGAGAAAGAGGGACGTATACTAGATAACAACTTGATTATCTGAAAGAGCTCATTAACTTTTTATTTTGTTAGTCATAAACTCCCTGATCTCTGCAACATTATAAGGGAAAGTATGTGAAATGTCTGTTCTGTACCAGATTCTTAAGACACCCCCAACTGGACTAGACTTTTGTGGGTACTCCACAGCTTGTATTAGTTGCCCTGTGAGGTGTAGACTCCCTGTTACGGGAAACCCCTGTTCACCGTTTTACCTACTGCATTTCCCAGGATCAAAACCTCATCTGTGCAGACCTCCAGAGTCCCTCCCCAGAACGTCATCAAGAGTGTGTTGCATTTTCCTCTGAAAAGCCTCAGGTGCCAAACACAACCTAAGGGCAGTTTGAGCAATCTGTCTCAGAGGGGATGTTGAATGTGTGCAAACATGGGCTCTGTTTTTGTAAGGGCACCAGCCAGATCCCTGCTGATGCACCAAGTGCAGGAAAGTATTTGGCACCAGCCCTTAGGCCCAGAATTTATCCCCTTGTAGGTAGTGGAAAAACGTTCCATTTTTACATGTTCAGTTATATTGAGCCTACACATAAACGAAGCATTCTGTCTGTCTTGTGCAGAGACAGTAACTCTGTCCATTTGGCAGGTGCCTTCAGGTATGGCAAGGCCCAGAGAACTGAACTTTTTCGAACTGTATTTTAGCCCCTCTTTAATCTGAGCATTATTTGCTGACAAGAAGCAATCTTGGGACAGGTTGGGTTCTCCGCATTCCAAAGGCAGGCCCTGATGCCCACTGAGCAGGTCTGGGATCATGACAGGATCCAGATGCACTTAGACTCCACTAGAAGTTTAGAAAGCCAAGGGGTCCTGTCAGAACCTTGTGACCTAGCAGAGAGGTCTCCCATACCTTTTGCCTGCCTGGTCTCCATGCAAATCATTCGAAATTGCTTCTAATCAAATTCTCCTCTGTATGTTTTATTTACGTACTAAGTAATAGTGGGGCCCTTACCAAACTCTGTTAGGTCTTTCTTTCAAAAATTCATATTCAAACCTGGTTTTATTAATACCTTTGATGGTGACTGTAAGTGGCCAACAGGCTCCCACAACGGAAACTGAAATGAAACAGGGAAAGGATTGGCAAATGCCTGAATTTTGTCTTGATATAGAAACAAAATAAAGTCACAGGAGCCAGGAAGCACAGTGAGTTCATTAATGTAAAAGATGAGTAGGAAAGAGTTTGTTCTAACTGACCTGGGAGGAATTCCCACCAGAAATGTGTAAAACTGGAGGATGCATAAAACAAAAAATTAAAAATTAAAAAAAAACAAACAAACAAACAAACAAAAAAAAAAAAAACCAACACAACAACTGGCAACAAAGACAGCAAAGAGCACCATGAGTGAAATAATGAAGCCCTCGAGGCAGAAAAAGAATAGAAAAGTAGGGCCTGAAAGCCTGAGCTTCCTACAAAAGAGAGAGGCAAGAGCACAGTTCAGTCAAAGCTAACAGGAAAGACTAAGAGTGCTCAAACAGGATGAAGAGCCAGGGAGGTTAAGGAAAGAAATGTGCCATGGCCAAACCTCAGTGCTCAATTCCAGCTTTAACACTCTCACTGGTATCTTTGGCAGCACTGTCAATTTTATTTTAGTCATGTTGCCAGGCCCCAACCTTCTGTACTCATCCAATACATTTTAGAAAAATGTTTCTACATATATTTGTATTTTATAACTTTAATCTAATTAGACTAAACATGTTTTATTTAACTTGTTTCCAGTAAAAAATGAAACATATATGTCTCAACACACTGTGCTTTTTCCTAAGTGTAGAGAATCTTCCAGCATTCAAACATCTCTACAATGAACTTTAACAAAAGATTAAAAGACTACTTTGTAAATGCTTGGAACAAATATAAGCAGAGGGGAGACAATTTCCTTTTTCTGTTAAACAATGCAGCAAAGCGTGCGACCTTCCAAATAATAAAACAAATGTTTATGGCCTCTCTTCTTCTTCCCATAACAATCTCAATGTTAAGTAAGAAAAACTTCAGCTTGTCACAGGCACATTTCTTTTCAGTATCTCATGCAGTACAGCCGGAAAAGCACAGAAGTACTGGCTTGACTGGGGCCTTCTGACAGAAAGGTTGAAACAGCTGTTGTATTGGATAACACAGAGAATCAAGATTTAAGGTATTTGGAAATATACTGTGAAGCAAATAACAAATTAGTAAAACAAAAATTTGACCTTGCTCAGCTCCCTCCAAGTCATGCTGGAATTTTCACTCTCACAGAATGACTTGCTTTAGCAGATGCAACCCCAAGAAGGTTTCCACTGTAAACTGGTTTAACAGAAGATGAAAAAAGATGTAATGCAAGCACATCCCATTTTTCAAACATCACCTATATTTACAGATCACAGAGTGGCCATCACAGGTTCTTAGCATCAGAATAGCAAAAAGCTTCTGATTTGAGAAGAAAAGCCTAAGACGTGCCGTTTTCTTCACCTACCCACCATAGAGGGAAGACAATCACATACAAAACCTAGCTTTTCCCCATCCCGACAACATAGTGACATAGGTCAGCTGTAGCATTCAAACTAAAACCAATTAATTATGATAAAATATGCAAGATTACAATAGAAAAACAAGCTAGAATTATGTCTCTCCAGTCATCAATCTTAACTCTTCCTAAAAATTGAGACACATTAGCAAGCAGATCATTACTTTGGCAAAAGTATTCTTAATTATCATCCCATGCTTACAAAGGATAACTGTGGACATGCCTGAGCTACAGGCAATTATTTAAGCATTCATCTGGTACTTTTCCCCCTTAAATAAAATTTCAGCCAATCAAGTTTTAAAAAATCAGTTGCCAAACCACCCCTTTTCTCACTGTAATCTCTGTGCAAGGCCTTATATCCATTTTCAAATGAAATTATTTGGTAGCACTTTGAGGAACATTACAGTGGTATTTTCCCCTCTTTTCAGCTAGTGTAGCTAGCAGCTTTATTAAGCAGTTTTTATTCTATAGATTTTTTTTTTTTAAAGTCAAAATACAAAACTGACATCAGGGAATGAAAATATAACGTGAATAAGGCTTGGTCTCTGATATAGTTCAGATCTAAAATCACTGTGCATATGTCATTTCAATGTAACTAGTATTCTTGAGGTTGGAAACAAGTTTCCCTAGGAATGGCCAATAGGAGAAGGGAAAAATGAATCTTAGCCAACAAAAAAAAAAAAGGTTTTCTGAAGAACTGTTAATAAGAAATCTGAAGAGAAGGGCATTTTTCTGCCCAACTGGGTAAATATGAAATATTTCCACCATTAATTTTTTTCATACAGTAAATCACTAAAACATAGACCAGTATCAAAAATATATTCTGGAAGCAACACATCTCCGGTCCAAACTTAGTTGGTAAAAATAACTCAGTGATTATTCCTTTTACAAATAGGGTTATGTCCTTGTCCAGAACACATTTTTAAATGCTCCAGAGCAAGGCAAACAGCCATACAAACAGATTGTTACATGACGTGCCAACTGAAACAAGCATGTAATAATGTTGTGAAATTACATTATCTGACACGTTTCAAAAGCTTATTCAGGTGCTTATTTAAGCCCATAAAACCTGTAGGGAAATACAGACAGGATGACATTTCAGTCAGCTTACCATAACATTTTTCTAGTGAAATTGCATAGCAACATATTAATGATGAAAAAAAGTGTCAGCAGTAAAAACAAATGCCAATAACCTACACTATTCTGTGAAGGGAAAAAAAAAAAATTTAAAAGAAGCTACCAGTAATGTACCATCAGCACGTTACAAAGACATGATAGCAGTTTAGAGCGTCAAATATATGCAGTGGAAATATCATAAAGCTTCTTAGCTGCACTATAAAATGAGAGAACAAGGCAGTTTATGCCACGTGCATTGTGAAATCTGCATCTCAGATCGTCCTGCCAATATGCACAATTTGGAGGAAACTATTGAATTTTTCATTATTCTATGAACAAGCAGACAAGGAAGATTGTTATCAATGTCAGAGCTTTTTTATCCACACAACTTAGTCTTCAATTCACACACTGAAATGAGACAGAGCATTCTGCCCAGTATTCTTCTGGTCTGAAAATCAAGCTAGAAAGTGACAATCAGTTGCTAAAAAAGGTCCTGCTTGTACCTAAAAAATTATTTCATTGGCAGAAATATATACAACAAAGTATCCCTTTCCCCATGACCCCATTCATCTGCAGGTCGATTCAGATCAGACTATACTTGGAAAGTGCTTAAGGTGAAATCCGACAAGTGATCAGGGAGAGAAGCCTGTAGGAGAATGCTACGTGAATTGAAACGAAGAAAACATGGTACAATTCTTAATATCACAAGTGAAACACAAAAGGCAATGCTATTCAAGATGTGTGAAGTGCCAAATCATGGACTTTTGGTCATCTGTTTTCCATAGCTTAGTAACAGTCATCCACGTATTCTTTTCACACCCAAAAAATGCCACTGAAGTTGCACCAAAAGGATTGTCAGATCAAGATCTAGATGCTAAATGATTCACATTTGGAAAAATGCAAGCAGAATAAGCACTTAACCATCTGAAATTTTATTCTTTTAAGCTCTCTCAAACACACAGTGGACTTTTCCAAATCTACTTCCCAAACCATTCTTTGCCCATTATACTATTTCCCAGGAGAAGCATCTGTTGCCTTGACTAAGAAAAAGAAACATGACTGCAAAGAAACCAGCCAGAGATGAAAGTTAACCATCTTTGATAGTTACATGTCTGGACACAAACAAATAGCAACACGATCTCATTGATGTAGTTGTTCTCTCCATGGTCTCTATAGTCACCTTTTATTAATTTTTAGATCTCACTTATATTATTTTTCAGTGGTGTCTGCTCCTTACACTGAGCACAAATGGATTAGCACCACTTAGGGCAAACTCACAGCAGTGCTGATATCTTAGGTTGCAAACTACCTAGCTCTGAAGGAAACTCTTTACCTGAAAAATTTAGCATATTTCTGAATTCATAATCATAATGTTTACCATCCCTTCAAGTGATACAACTGTACCAGTGAAAAACTTTTTCACATAATCTAATAAACCTCTGTTTGTTCTTAATCAAGGGTTTAAAATATTTTTCGTTTAGAACAAAAGAGGACTTTACAGGTTAACAACAAAGGAAACACAGCATGAACAGAAGACCATTCAGCAACAAACTAAAACAAGCTTAAAGGCCAAACAAGCCAATTTCAATCTTATCTGGATATAAACCTGTTCCCATGAAAGGCAGTGAGCAACAGACTTCAGATCAAGACAGTCTTCAGATCAAAACACCAGAGTCTGAGTCCCCAAATAACACAATTTTCTAGCCTTTGCCATGATACAGCAGAAGTGAGGAGAACCAAGGAAAGAGAATATCTGAAAAAAAGAACAACAGGGGAAAGAACAACTTCCTGCTTGAGAGGGATATAGAGAAGAATTTATTTTTGGATAACAGTGGTGACAATCAAACAGGTAATTGTGACAGTTATATTCTTAGGCAAAAACACAGATGCTTCATACAGATAGCAGGGCTAAGTCCCAAATATTCTGCCTCTAATGACCCAAAGGTCTTAACTACAATACACCTGAAATGATATGCAACCCCTAGAGAAAAAGTCACACCTCTTAATGGAAAAAAAATCTTCACTTTCTGCCAGCATTCATGACATCAGTGCTAAAGTGAAAAAGCACCAGCCTGTGCCACTTCTCCTTGGCTGCCACTTGTGTTCTCACACTCCCTCAGATAGAAGTGATGACATGAAGACTAAATCTGAGTTACGGGGCAATTCAGCAAGAATACCAGGTTCTTTGAAAACAACATGTTATGTGGCAAGCAGATCTGGATTTTCTTGAAGCCCCCATCTCAAGCTCACTAACTTTGGTTAATTTGGTTTAATTCCAATAAATGAAAATTCTGAAAAGGGAGAAATTTAGTAAAATCTCCAGAGATTTCTCATTTAATATTAGTTTTCTAAAGCAGATATTCAACATGCCTTCAAAAGTAAAACAGAGAATGTAAATGCTATATTAAAATCGTATTTTGTGAAAATATTTAATGCTCAATAGAGATCACTTACTCCCGTACCTTTATAAAGATATCAATAACGAATGAATGCCATGAATCTCAAAATATGCTCTGACTACTAATAAATCTCTGAATGGCCATGATCATTCCTTAGTCAAGGGAACTTTAGCAAACAGACTGTAGAACTCTATAAAAACTGAAATAAAAAATTAATTGTAAATTTAGGAAGATCTTTAGTTAAAGAAGAACAGATGTATAGCTAAATGGAATTACAGATCTAATACTGCCAGAAATTCTTTAACTGTCGTCTGCTTCTCAACCCACGTGAAAAATCATGTGTACAAGGGGAAAGAAATTTACAGATTTTATCAGAATTTTTTTTTCTCTTTACTTGGAAGGAAGGATGCAAGCCTGCATCTGTACTGTTGATTTACCTTACAGCAGTATCACGTTTTGCAAGTGAATCCCCTCTTCATTCACACTCACATCCATTGGTTCATTTCTCAGAGCACTTTAATGCAGATATGGCTGGACTCACCCATATCTGTCCAGAGCTAGAGAGGGTATGAAGCTTCCCAGCTTCTGATGGGAGATCCCACAAACAGCAAAAGAGTTGTCAGATCTGCTGTCAGTTTATCTGAGCTTTTAATGAAGGATGAGATGGAGTTAGCAAAGGAAAAGAGAGGAAAACAAAACAACCAACCAGAAAATGGCTGTACCAATTTAATTGAATGCATTATTAGATGTTTCAAACAAATGTACTACCTCTATCTCAGGAAAGTGTCCAGTTAGGACACAGGAAGCATAAGAGAAAGTTTGATTTCTATCCACTTATGTTTTCTCACAACTTCTTTGGGAAATGATTTAGCATAGTTTAGAGATTGACTAAATCCCCACTGGAGTAGTAAGTCTGTTTCAAGGTGCAAAGAACACTTCTTTCCAAGCAAAGTGAAAATAAAATATGTACATATGTATTTAACTTTCACGTACTTTGGCTGTCATGAGGCTTCATGACAGTTGCAGACCACATGAGCCATGTCAAGTCTTGGTCCTTTGCAGAACATATTGCACTGAAAGTGGAAACTTATTTTTTTTTCCTCCAATCATATAGTCAACATTTGTCTTCTTACAAATGTAAACTGTTTTTGTTTTAATTGCTAAATTCCACTTTCATAAGTTATTTCAGTATTTGAAAGTTCATGTGATAGCACCAAGGACTTTAGCTGGAATTTCCCAGAAGTGATTCAAACAAAATTTACCCTTAGGAAACCAAAGTGGGGGAAGAGTAATTAAATGTCAAGCACCAGAAATAAATATTTGCTGGAGACAAGGAAAAGCAATTCCATAGCAACAAAATTTATTACATAAAAAGTCAATGAAGGCTTCAGTGATACCTTGTTCAAAAAAAAAAAAAAAAGACATTCTCCTAACAAAAACACCAGATTAAGGAGAATTCTCTCAAAGTAATTCATTGCTCAAACTACAATGGGATTAAAATTTGATAAAAGTAACATGGAGATTTACATTCATGTTTGGACCCACACTGGTGAAACACAAAGCAGACAGCTAGTCAGATTCTTTTCTTCAGCAAAATCCCTTTTTTCAGCTCTACTCTTTCCCTAGAAGGATCCAATAATCACAGAATCATAGAACAGTTTGGGTTGGAAGGGATCTTCCAGATCATCTCATTCCAAGCCTCCTGCCATGGGCATGGACATCTTCTGCTAGAGCAGGTTGCTCAGAGCCCCATCCAACCTGGCCTCCAACACTTCCAGGAATGGGGCAGCCACAACTTCTCAGGGCAATCTGTTCTAGAGCCTCACCACCTTCACAGTAATGTCAAGATTACTGGATTGTAGCTAAAAGTTGGAAATACAAAATCATGGAAGTAAACCTCAAAGGTTTTCTAAGAGCACACCCCTAGTATTTTAATTACAAGAAAAAAATAAAAGGCAAAAACTGACATCTCCATTACCCTCTTAATCCCATAAATCTGTCAAAGTATCCAAGGAAAACATGCCCATGTGAAGCTTTAAGCAATGGTAAAACTCTTAGTAGAATTCCCATTAATTTCTAGAGCATATAAGCATCCCATTTATAAGCTCAATTTTCTCATTTAACAAATTAATTTCCCTTCTACAGATATCAAGACTATCTAAAATGAGCTTAGTTGAAGCATTCCAGTGGTAGACATATTAAAACCTTCAAAACTTCATCCAAAAGCCAACTGGCAGGAAAACTTTAAATGAAAACATTTACCTCACATCATAATCTGAAGTGCACTCTTTGAAGCATTATTTTTAGATCAAATCTATGGTAAAGTAGGACTTAAGGAGATTTGTTCATAGCATGCTAATGTATAACGTCCTAATCTTATTTATTCCAAAGCTTGTAACTTTCAGTAAAATTCCCATTTTTTCCCAGTAGTACTTTCTTTGGTTTTCTTCTGAAGATTCTTGCTGTTGCATATCTGTTTGCTATTACCTTTCAGACATGAACACATTTATCAGGATTTAAGGGCGATTCCCTCTCGAGCATTAAGGGCGATTCCCCACCTCCTTTTTCTTTTCCTGCCTCCACCTAAAATTTCAGGTTCAAGTTTCTTCTGCTTCACCCTCTTGCCATTGAGTGCACATTTACTGAGATTCAGATGCTTTAAAGACAACCAGATAATTTGTGCACTGGCAATAAAAACATATGAAAACAAGGCCAGGCTTCATGGCCTTTGAATTGGCTATTCTAAAAAAGCTAGTGTTTTTAACAACAGAATTTATCACTCCTGAAAGGAAACAAAACAAACAACCAAAAAAAAAAATCCAAAAACCTAGAAAAATATCACAGACCTTTAAATTCCAATGCTGCTATGTAGAGGAAAATTTCAGTGTTTTCTTATTATATTTCCAGTCATAGAAAACCTACATTTTAATTCCAAGCTAAGAACCCAAAACAAACTCAGACTGGCAACAAGCCTTTTCCTCCTAGCCAACAATATCTTAACCAAACTTTCCATTTCCTTTGTTTACAAAGTCCCTTCAAACTCCCATGGTACATTCAGCACAGATTCTGAGAGCACCATTCATCTAGGAAATTGCAGCTAAATGGGACAGAAAAATTCTATGTGCAACAGCACTGTCACTGCCTATAGGTCCCTATGCTTTCTTCTGCATCATTTGTACACAAGTGATAGAAGTGAGTTTTGAAGATCTCAGACCCACCCCACTTTGACCTTTTCTTTGCTGCTTATCTCTGCAAACACCTAAATTTTCTTCGCCTTGAGGCTTGCTAGAAAATAGTCTTTTAAAAAATGAAAAAAAAACCACATTGTGGAAAGTGCAAGAACAGTGAAAATGCCAAAAGACAACAAGAGTATTTTCAGAGAAGGTTCTGCAGTAAAGCCTCAAGTGCCAATAAATCTCAGTCCTTATCTGAAGGAGCTGCCTTGAAGGCACAAGTGGATAGTTGTCTCCTTGCCCATTCATTCCTTGTTATAGCTGCCAACTTTGCCTCTTTATACAAAGGACCACGATCCCAGTATTTGCTTTTTCTTTTTAAATTCAGCTATGCAGCTCAGCTATGCAAAGCAGCAGAAAAAGCCAATACACGTTCCAGATTAAGAATACAACACCAAAACTCAAATCCAAACCAGTTTATTTTTATAGAGTACAGGATAGGTATGGTGTGTGTTTGTTCTTTCCACTCCAAACAACACACACTGCAAGGTGTGTCTACTGGAGATCACTGCATGTTTTGGGGAGGTTCCTGCTGTCTCCCCAACTGCTACCAGGGAACACCATAACCACCACTAATAAAGTTGAGGACAAGTACAGAGGTAAATCATGTAGCCTGGATCTGATAGCACAGCTTTTACATAAATGTCAAATCTGCCTGTTTGTAACAGGCACAAGACATTTAAGTGAAATAAATGCCACAGAACGATTTGGCTTCTTGTGCACTGCAACAGACATGACAGATTTAAAGCACAAAACTTGCTGATTGGGAGACTTTTTTTAATTGCCAAAATGCTGCCATCTGTTCTTCTAGGGTTACTGAGAAATATGGGAAGGGTCGCTGCATCCAGTGTTTGAGAAATTGGTGGTAAATGACAGGTAACAGCTTTAAACTGACAGAAGGAGGGTTTAGATTAAGTATTAGGAAGAAATTCTTCAATATGAGGGTGATGAGACATGGCAACAGGTTGCTCAGAGAGGCTGTGGATGCCCCATCCCTGAAAGAGTTCAAGGCCAGATTAGACGGGGCCCTGAGCAACCTGACCTGTTGAGTGGCATCCCTGCCCGTAGCAGAGGGATTGGAACCAAAGATGTGTTGCAACCCAAACCATTCTAGGAACATTTTAATTGTGCATCTGAAGCATTCCCCACCTGCTCTGAGAAGGGCTTTTGTCCCCTGCTCTGTACGCCAGATCCATTCACGCCATGGATGACACTCTTTGTGAAACTTGGTCTCAAGTTTCTTCTCAGCACAAAGAAGCACCACTTCTCACACTGTTTACAGGGCTACCTGCAGGTTTAATACATGGTACAAAACATTTGGGCTTTGTTAGAAATTACTAGAAATTGAAAGCTGGAAGAAAAAAAAAATAAATGGCCCCACATCCTTGATGTGGTCACACAGTTAGAAGTCCTAAAAGCTTTAAGGAAAATCAAGGTCACAAGAGTGATCCTTTTAGGAGAGGTTAGCAGCAAATCCAGCCTATATTTAAAACACTCCAGACAGCCCTACCAAAGACAGAACTGAAGTTGATCAACTTCATGAGAAAGAGAAACAGGAAAAACTGTGGGTGTCCTGGGAGGCAATGCCTCCTCAAGCTCAGAAACACTTCTTTGACACAATTTGACCTGCTGTACCCTATTTTGGAGCCATGGCACAAGGTACAATAGAGCCCTCAGTGGGAGAAGGATAAATGTGGTTATAAAAATCAGACAGGAAGAGACCTAAGCAAGGAGAGAGTTGAATAAAACTGAATTCTTGCACTCTGAATAGCTGAGCCTGGTCGTTTTCAAGAATGAGATACTGAACTAGATGGAATTAACCTGTCATCACAGCAGTCCTAACTTTCTTATATTTCTAAAAAGAAAGATAGGCTGTATTTCTTTCTATAAATCCTAAATGCAATTCAAATGCTAGACTGTAGATAAGAGAATAAGTGTCAAAAAGTGAAGCTGTCTCCTAAACAAAAAGCTAAAAATTGAGGGAAATATCTTTGCCAAAATATAATAGCAACCTCTGAACTCTCTTTAATTCCATATCTGGCTTCTGTTTAATCAAAGCAATCTCTTCCCCCCATTAAAAGCCACTTTGGCTTAGATCTGTAGAAAACCCAAAGTGCAAGGTCAGAGCTGGAGCTGTTACTTGAAAGAAGTGCCATTTCACGAACATGGGGGCTATGCTGTCACCACTGCATGGCAGTCATCATATTAAATTTCATTAATCTGTGAGGCAATAAAACTCTGCATGCTGCCTTTTGCCCAGGGATTAAGAGTCCTCATGCCAAACCATGGAGCTTTTTCCAGCTTTCAAAAAGTAGTAACCCAGCAGCACAATTGTCTCTTGGCTATAAGCAACAAACTAAAAAGGGTAATGGCTTTAACTACAGCCTATTTGCAAAGTGTTTTTACAGGTATCAGTTAGTGGCACTTTAGAGTGAGATTAGCAAGTAATGCCTCACCAGAAGCAAAATGTAAGGTGTCATTTTACATGGGTGATACATGGGTAATACACCCCAAAACTTTACAGATTTGATTAGCACTGCTTGGTGTTCCTACAGTTTCAGGGCATCACACCTGAACTAAACAGTGAGACCTGGACTTTTCTAACTAGAACCTAGAAAAAAAAGAAAACACATTACTATAATATATAATTTTACCTTCAGAGAAATGCCAGATTTTTCTTCCTATTTTGTACTGGGTTTTCCTACTTTTGTTTAAGGTTAGGGTGAATTAACATTTCTGACTTTGGAGATGAAGAGAGTTCCCCACAGTTTTAAAGGATATAATTAAGAAATATCTTGGGATCTGCCCTGTGCAAGCAAGAAACTTCAATTTAGCTTCCCTAAAATTCAGATGTTTTAATGAAGCTCCCTGAAGCACTTGAAGTCTGGCCCTTCTCTGTATGGTGAAGGACCCATCATTTATACTTGAAAAAATTTTGCTCCTTACAGGTGCATTCACACAAGAACATCAAAACACAATTTTTTTAAGAAAACTCCACCAGTAGAACACTGAGCTGAGTTATACAGTGGATTAAGGCTACAATAATCTTTTGCCTCAACAGGATCAGTAACCAAAACTAAGTATTAAACACTGTGCATGAAAAATAAGTGTCCATTTCAGGAGTAATTTTTACAGCCTAAGGCAATATTTCAGCATAATTGTATTCTGCTATAGAATTTCTTTTTCTGTTTCAGCTTGGCTTTCCTTTGTTTCATTCACGCAGCAAAATTCCATGTGGATGTACTCTGCCCTTTCTTGAGGGAAGGAAATACATTTTTAATTAATTTAACAAATTAGTCACATTGCTGAGGCATAAATAACCTCTGTACTAGTACCAAGTTCAGTAGTCCTTTCATGGCAGCTGTTAACACCTCTTCTCACTGCCAGAAACTTCCGGATGGCAACTTGGAACAGAGTCTTTCCATTTCACAGCAAGATAAGCCATTCTAATTCTTTCTCTGTTGGAGTAAGACGGCAGTATTTTAGCACTTTAGTATTTAGAGGGAAAAAAAAGAAAAAATACAAAGATCAAAATTATGAAGTGAAAAACGCTTAGCTGGAAACCAATACATTCCTTTTCTAAAACCAAGGAAGAGAATTAAGTTGAATGAGATCCCACAGAGTAAAAGGAAACAGGCAAAACCATGGAAGAAAATCAGGGTGGAGAAGAAGCAAGAGTGTGAGTAAGCACCAGGAGCGGAGGGAATCAATAAAAAGGTTATGATCCAGGGGGAGAGATACAAATCTACACAAATCATACGCCATAATTCAACTCCAGCTCCAGATGGGCAGAAACGAAAGACAGGAAAATAAAGAGGAAAGAGGAGGGAGAGAGAGAGAAACAGAGAACCACAGAGATTATTTTACTTTAAATATCATATTGTTTATTAGAAAAACTCAGTCTGCAGTTAAAGAATTCTCAGCTGCAAACTTCATCTGCAACAGTTCAGCTTTGCCCTTGTGTATTTTAGCAATTTTAATTAAAATCTTACATATTTCTAAGTAATTTTGCTAATATGTTTCTGCTCCAATTTCAGGCAATGAAATAGTGTCTTACTCAGACCTCTAAAACAATCAGTAAGTTCCATAAAGTGTGTACTGTCAAAAAGGCCAAAGCCATAAAACCCATGATTTTCTTACACAATGTGAACAGAGCATTAGAAAATATCCTATAGGGAATAATCCTTTGCTGGCAAGGAGATAGACAGGAAGGCTTAACAAGACTTTCCTATCAATTTCTACGATGTTATCAGTTCAGTACTTGACCTTTTCAGTAGGGTAGTTTAAAGAAATTGCATTATTTTTAAAAATGCAAGGAGGTAAAAGCTGGGTGACCATTAGACCATCTGACTATATCCTTTGCTGCAGGACATAAAGTATCTCCTCCCATTCTGAAATTAAAATCAAAAATTATTCATGGACCTTCTAAATCTCCATGCTCAAGCACCACTCCCCTCCACAAAGAAGTAGGAAGAAACTGGGGCAAAATCACTGCCCCATCACAGTCAGCACTGCTGACCACATAGTGAACACCTGAACTGATTTGCTTCTGATGGAATCTTCTCAGGTGGAAACATTTCACTGTTGAGATCATGTTCACCTGTCCCCAGCACACAGCTAGAATAAATCAGTTGGAATGAAACACATCTCTCTTCACTGGGATCATACAAATGGAGCAAATAAGCAAAATTTGTCAAATTATCAACTTTGATAGTTCACCTAGAGCCATAACCACTCACTTCTCCATTCTGTTTGGAACTGTTTCCTTTCATTAAGATAAATTTTCCCAAACAGCCTCTATCATGGAATTATGTTGCCCTCACACTCAATGATTCAACTCCCCCACATCCTGAAAGGAAAACAGCTGTCTACACCCTAACTGCTTTCCTGATCCAGCAGAACTACTGTAGGCAACTCTGAAATTCTTCTTGTTGCTTTATTTGGAGACCCAAGGAAGATTATGGAGTAAAGCATCCTCAGCTCGAGCCTCCTGGGGCACAATATTGATTCCTTCTAACCACAGGGAGTTACAAAACATCTGACTTGTGCAGTTCTTGGTGGATGAGCTGCCTTGCCAAGTAAGCAAGAAGATTAAATTAAATAATAAAACTCAAAATATGAAATATCCTCCACTGTTCCAGAATCTTTTTCCTCACTGGCTGCAAGTGAAGGCAGAAAGATGATCCCACCACAGACTGTGCTCTGAGGGCTGGGTATGCAGCTGGCAGGTACTCAAGCCTATATTTAAAAACATGATGGGGATGAGGAACTGAGATGAGGGGAAAAGGGAGGGCTGCTGAGAAGAGTGGGCTATTTTAGGCTACAAAAAATGTTTGTAATCAAAAGGTTTTTTTTTCCTGGGGAAGTGGGAGGTAGGGGAAGAGAGAAGGAGGAAGTGAAAGGTTTTACTGTTCCTTCAAAGACATAAAAAAAAGAAAGACAAAAACCAACAACAACAAACACTTCCAAAATTAAAATATGTGAAATCTAAATACAATAACTCTTTAAAAAGAAATGAAGTGCTGATAGTTTCTCCCTCAGCAGTGCATGGAGAAGCTCTGTCACTGCAAAGATAAACACTAGGTGTACAGAAAGGAGTAAAATGGGTTTCCCCCTTGGAAACTGTATCTGCTCAATATGCATTTTAAGCACACCCACAACAGATTTACTGAATGGTCTGACAGGTAATTCATTAGACCAAAAACCATTCTACATAAAAGAGCACCACATCAGACTTCTAAGATCTGATAAATCGCTAGCAAATATGTTAATTTAAAAGGACTAGGCCAGCTGAAATTAAGGATGGTATTTCACTTTTCAATATCTTGCTAGGGTAGGAATATTTTCTTTTTAACCAAAGTTCACCATAGATACCTTCCTATTTATGTAATATAGCAAAAAATAGACTTTATTTCCTGACTAGCAGACCATACTGCTTTTATTAAAGATTATTCCTTTGACAATACTTTTTTTTCCCACTTGTTTAGCCTCTTTTTTGGAAAGTTACTTAAAGAACATAAAGACTGCTTAAGATACGGTTCAACAGATATCTCTCTCATAACAGTTACTGTATGGCCCCAAGAGACAGGTGAGGGGAATGGTAACATAGTATAAACTGTATGGCAAAATGAACAGCGTAATTAAAAAAGCCTTTACATTGTAAGGGAATCTTAAAATGGTTTCAAAAGCACTGGAAGGGTGCCAGAAAACCTTCTAGTGAATGAGGTTGTCTTTAATAAAAGTGGCCTAAAATTTGCTAAATTAGTCATAGGCCCATCCTGCTTCGTTAAAACCAAGTAAGAACTAAAAAGGGAAATAAATATTTAGGAGGAAATAATGAGAGTAGCTTTTAAGCATGAGAAATACACCACAGTTACCTAAGTGTCAGGCACTGGTGCATATACCAGTGACCTCTATTCCCAACTGGACTGTCTCTCTAACCCATTTGCTTCACTTGCCTTCCTTTGATTTCTCATCCATAAATAACATATTTTAATTATTTTACCTCTTCCACACAGTGTACTAGAAAATACTGGGAAGTATTAGAAAAATTAAAAGCATTATAAAAGCACCACCTACTATCTGAGAGCTACAGAGAGGCAAGAGACCCTTGCTATCATCAAGCCAAGAGTCAGAACAGTAATACCATTAAAAACAACATGCTGGCGTTTCAAGGAAAAGAATGATCAAGAACAGAGGAGGGAGACACTGCAAAAGATGGATTCTTAGTTTACAGAGACTCTGGGCATTGGCTTGCATTGTCATTAAAGCTAGAAGAATCAGAAGGTCTGCCAGAAACACAATGTAATACACAAAATATTTTAAAAAAGAAGCCTCCCTTCCCACAAAATGCTTTTTCCAAACCTCTTATTGTGCTCTTCTCACTTACTCCTTACAACTCTGTCCTGCTTGCTTATAAAAATACACTCTCACTGGTTTTCTTTTTACCTTTCTTCTCAATCCATCCATCATGATTCATTCTTGTCTATCTCTTGTAATACTATGTCCTGTATCAAGATTAAATCCAGACGAGAGTGCCTGACAAAACAGAAATTCATTCCTTCATGGATTGGACCCATCTGCCCAGAGATGTAATGGGATTGAAAGCAACAATCCTCTAATTTCCCTATTGTTCTAGAAAATACACTCCTTTCTTTCAAGAAGGCTTTTCTCATCTTCAAACTGGAGTTCAAAGAATAGGGATTTCACACTTCAACTTTATTCACCACAACCACATCATTTGAAGGGAAGATAATCTCAGAGACTGAGAGGGAGTTGCAGTTTACAGCAAGTGGGAGACCAGGTTCCAATTGCAGGACTGTAACACCACCACAATAGGGCTGTTGCTCCAGGGCCTCTGTCTTTCAGTGATCTGATGGCAGAGGTACCAGTACAATCACACACAGCATTGCGAAATTTTGCAAGATCATAGCCAGTCTTGGAGCTTTTGGGGTTTTTCTTACTGCTCCAAACTTCTGCTCATATTTCAGACAGTGACATTTCTCACTCATGCCAACAGAGAGAATGATTTTGAAATGTGGATTCCAGACAACAAAAAAAAAGTAAAGGAAATGAGTTTACTATCTTTAACACAGTGTTTTTCACAGTTTTAATGTATATTTAGATACATACACATGCACAAACTTGTGCTCAAACCAACACTCACACAGGCAAAGGAGACTTCCTTGTTTTCCCCAAGTACATCAGTATGAAAGAAGAGAACAGTCAAGAAACAGCATCATCTACTTTATCACTGCAGCCTCAGCCTAAAGTAATGAAGCAGAAGTGTTGGATACTCTCAGATTCCACACCCTTTTAGTAATTAGTAAGCAGAAAGATGCATTTTAGGAAAATGAAGGAAAAGCAAGATAGAAATCAATTCCATAACAATCAGCCAGTGCATCTGGTTGTTTCACCACCTCATCAAGGAAGAAGGGTTGTGGGTGTTTTATGTAAAAA
Organism: Climacteris rufus; assembly: GCA_013398175.1. Lineage (NCBI taxonomy): Eukaryota > Metazoa > Chordata > Aves > Passeriformes > Climacteridae > Climacteris > Climacteris rufus. The sequence goes on from VZRZ01001378.1 coordinate 508,098, forward strand.
AAATGAAAAAGCAGTAGGAAAATTCTGGGAAATTTGTCCCAGAAACACTCTAAACAATCATATTGGTTTGTTGTTTTTTTTTTTTACTAATGCCATAAGGAGAAAACAGCTGGCATTCATGGCTATATACTCAGATTTCCAACAGTAAATAGGCATTGCTAAATGAAAAGCATCTCTTGCACAACTTGACTGTTTAACACTTGCAAGGGGCATCCTTTGATTTTTTTCCACTAGTGCAAATAGTAGCAGCAGAAATAAAGTCAGTACTCCGGTCTACACTTACATAAAAGAGTTTTTCTCAAGGACATTTTAAATCTACTTAAAATATACAGCAGTTACTGTATACTGGTAATTAATGAAACAAAATTTGGTGTATTGCTAAATTTTAAACTTTGTCACCATCTAACTATATTATAATAATAGGATGCAATTGCCAGCAAAGTGTGCAATCTGACCAAAAGTGGAGTTCTTCAAAACGATTTCATTTCCTTGAGCTCATGGGCACCAGCATATTTCAGAATATAGCTCTTCTCACTCAGAAAAGATGAGTAATTTCACCTCCCAAGCAAACCAAGAGTGCTCACCAGGAGTCCCTTCAGCCTGAGCTTTAGAGCAAATCAATGCACTGACAGTACAGTAGAAAGAAACACATTCTGGGGCAAATGTGTACTCTCTTGTACAGAGAGAGGCACTAGATGTATCTACAGGGATGTCCTGTTGTTTTCCCACCAGCATATCTATGGTAGAAGTGAAGAAAGAGCTGTGATCTTCAAGGAGAATGCAATGAATATGACCAAGGGCCAGCCCTTCCAGCACTGACAGCTCCAGGGGCAAAATTAACCCAAAGGAGAAAAATCTGGAATTCATAAAAGACATTAGCTACCAAATATGTGACCACAGAAATTGCCAACACCAACTATGCGACCACAGAATCCAGGATATTTTAATCACAGCCTCTCCCAATTTAAAGCCAGAAGCACTAATGCAATATATCTAAAATAGTCCAATATATTACATGGCAGATCCCAGCAAGGAAAGGAGCACTTTGCTTGCCTCTCCCCACCTGGCAGCAGGAGGGCTGGGTAAGGTGCTGGCTGCCAGCACGTTCCTGGGGACCGGCAGCGTGGGCTGTCTCACTGGGGCTGAGCCCTGGCCAGCTGGCAGGGACTGCGGCCACCTTCTGCTTCCCTCTCTCTGCTGAACGCTTTCAGCTTTTTAGGAAATTATTCTAAAGTTCTTCCCTCTGCCCAGATTAGTCTTTGGCAGTCAGGAAAATAAATGGAGCAGAAGGAATACAGAAGGACTGCTTTTATGACATGGCATTTTTAGACATTTCTAGCAACAGATTGAGAAATCTGCTTTCACAGAACAAGCAAACATCAGAGGTCAGTATCTACTGCTTCCTAGAATATGGTTGAGGTAACGGGACCAGCATACTTCTTTTCAAATTCCACCAAGCAGCACATTTTGGTCACCCATCTCATGTGCCATGTTGTCAAACACACATGTATTTTTTAATAAAATCAAAAAGAACCACTTGTATGGCGCCAACCACCTTCAACATGGGACAACCATGCAAGAGTCCAGAGAAGACTGATCACCTCCTTCTCTGGCTTCCTGCCCTCAGCATGCACAAGGGGCCAGAGACAGGAGCACACAGCATGCCAACAGAAACATGGGAAATGCCAACATCAAGTGTCATGAGAGGATAAAAAAATGAGGAATAGGAAAGCCCTCTGGGGGTGGGCTGGTCTGGGCACAAAATTCAGCTGTGTCTGGCTTTCAAAGAGTACCTCCTAGAGTTGCTGATCCATGTTATTAATCAGGGAATAACCCAAGCCAAGGAATTGCCACCAAGCTGTCAGGACAGCCTCAGCACGTCTGTTCTCCCAAGGCCTTCATGCTACCAACACGGGCATAGCACTCCCAAGCTTTTTTCTGATCTCCAACATTAGCATGCATTACTTGAAACAAACAAAACACACAGTGAGTACTATCAGCATGGCCCAATTTGAATCCCAAGTTAAAATTAATTAATTCTGGAATATCAATTTTTATGTTTTAGTACAGACAAAAAAAGATTTATTTTTTTAGTAAAGCAAGTCTCCTTGCACAGCAGCTGCTGATAAATTATTCCAGCTGAGAAAGCCTAAAAGGTGAGGCAAGTTTTACTGATCACAGTTCAATACCTATGCATAATGCCAGCCTTGTCTTCACCACTTTGTGGCAGTTTAATTTTCTGAAAATATCTATCTGCCCATACACTTTAACTGCTCGTGTAAGAACATCTGCAAAAGTAACACTCACTGAATCCCAAAGCATTAGATGTTCTGCTATTTTCCAGCTATGCAGTGAATTAGTTGCTGTTATATTCCCGTCTTGGCGGGCAAAACAGATTTTTTTTAAGATGTGTTAGTTCAATTCAGTTATTATAAAATACCTGAAAAACACCATTAGGATGCTAACACATGAGAACCTCCCTTTACCGGCAGTTGCCATTAAAATGAATGAACAAGCAAATGGTTTTTAATGCAGTCCTGTTGAAAACTGAAAATATATAATCACTTTTCATGGTTTTTTTATTGTCTGCAAGGATGAAATGCATACTTATTCTTAAGCTCCATATCAGTAGTGATTGAATAGTTTATCTTCTTTTCTCTGCTCTTGTCAGTGGTCTCATCTGAAGGGAGCATCACAGGAGTCTGCCAAAAGGTGCCTGACAGTAGCATATACTGAAGCACTTGAAATCTGGGGGAGGTTTTGGTTCATTCAGGCACCTGACTATGAAATGGCAACACAGGGATGCGAGGGGAAATGCACTTCACACAAAAAAAGAAATAAATGAAAGGCAAAAAGACATAGATTTTTAAGAGTCCAGTAAGAAGACAAAAACACAGAAGTGTGTGCTGCCGATGTAAGCCTGCAGAGACAAGCACAGAAAAACTGATTCTGGTGTCAGACCAGGCATCACAACTGGGATCAAAACATTCTAGTGCACGTTATTAAATGACCCAGAGCTAAGCCTTGACAAGGCACATGGAACTTGCCAGGCAGAATTAGCTGGTTTTTGAAAGAGGGATGGTCCTCAGCCACTACAGACATCATTAAAACTCAAAAATTATCTACAGAAACAAAATCGGGTAAAAAGAGCTACACATTTTAAAGTCAGAATTACAAAAAAAAAAAAAATACACTATAGTCAGCATCATCAACTACAGAAGTGTTCAGGTTTTTGGGAAAAAATGCAATTATGAAGAGTTCTACCCCTTGGCTACAATGTGACTGAAGTGCAGCTTAACACACATGGAGTTTACAAGCATGCCAATACCCCTTATTCCAAAATATTCAGAGAAGAGAGTACCTCAGAGAAAGATTAATGAACTATCAGGTAGAAAACAATACAGCCCATTTTTCCTTTTTATATTGAAAATAAGCATAGAAGCTAACATGATAGTATACAAAAAATGCTCTTACCTCTCTAAGAATATTCACAATATGTAGATGAATGGGTTTAGACTCAGCAATCCCGTTAAGAAAGAGTATGTGTATCAGTCAAAAAAAAATTGAAAAGATCCGATGCGTAACTACTTCAAATATTGAAGGAGCATCTGCTGCACTGAATTTGCTCTTATCAACAAGAACTTACTGGAAAAGGACAGCAAAACAATTCAGGAAAAAGCTGGCTACTTTTGAAAGCACTGAGGGAATCCTTGAAATGAAAAATACAGCTCAGAAAACCTTCCCTGTTCATATCAGTCATCCCCATCTTAAGAAAAAGGCATATTATTCTGAGAACCCCATACTGAGCAGAGGTTTCAACAAAATGGGTGATATATCAGCAGCCCACTGTCACAGAAATACACGCATTTTGTTTCTAGAAAGATACAGCAGGGTCAAATAAAAATGCAAAGGGATTCACGATTTCTAATACAGAAGAGTCTCCAAGATAAGACACAAAATTATTTTACAAAATTAACGTATCTGTATCTATTGCAAAAATCAAAACTCATCACCAGTGTCCTTAGGAGAACCTCTTTCCCAGTGTGCCACATCTGCACAGCTTCCACATAGCTTCACCAGGAAATACAAGTTGCAAAGATAAATAATTGCTACACAGAAAACACACTTATAATTTGAGAGAAAATATTGCAAAGGTACAAGTAAAAGTTGTATCAACACTGAGTTCCTGCTTCTTCCAGCGTCACCTTCCCTCAAGCTCCCATACTAATTTCTTACCACTGCGACATAGTAGTAAGGAACCTTTATAGTACAAATAAGTTTGCCCAAAACTGAAAAAAACCTCCCATCACCACGATTACTCAAAAGTTAGTATTGAAAGTCAATGCAGCAAAGGGATACAGGCTGGTGATAGCAAACCTGAGACGATGAGCACACCTGCTCCAGACAGTCAAGGAAAAGACAGAGATGTTCCTTGAAGCAACAAACTGCATAGGGACCTCTTTTTTCTCCTAATCCAGACCCAGATCTAGCAAGACTATCAGATTTGCAGTTGGAGGAAAGGCTGGGTTCTGGTAGACTGCACTAGCACTAGTCACACAGTAGAATTTTCTACAATGCAAATAAAGGAATCGAAGTTTGTCTTTAAATTCTGCTGTCTGCTAAATGCTTGCAGCCAGAGCTGAGCATGCTTTCACTTACATACTACAAAAAAATATAGCTCAGCCATTATAATAGAGGATTTGGAGGAGGTGAAATTCTCTGCTACCTCTGAAACATAGCACTTGATCTAACTAACAAAGGTTAATAGAAGTGAAATGCTTTTTAAACATAAAAACTTTAGATTTATTGCCTTCATGCTACAGGCCAGCTAATTTTATCGTGTAGTCATGTAAGCATAAAATAACAGTTTGCAGTTGCACCTTCTCAGATGATGAGGCAAAGTGGCAAGGAACACTGGCAACTTTGGTGATAGCAGAGACTCTACCTAATTGGCATAGGATGAGCAAAGCCTCTATAATGGAGTCATCCAAACAAAAACGCTCACCATGAAAACAATATGACAACGTAATAGTCTTTCTTCTCACAGCATTCTTACAAAATAAAAAAATCCACCTTGATTACTGAATAATAATTGATCCCAGAATCCCATCAGATGAGAGTGCCAAAACTGCTTGAATTTTTCCTATCCAAAAATTATTTGCAGAACAAGCAGTGCTGAAGTCCAGTTGTACAGAATATTTCTTTTAAATAATACTGTATTGTTTAGTTCTTCCACTTTTGAAATAGCTGGCTGAAGTGATGGAAATCCCATCATGTTTATCTATTCCTGAATCCCTGTTACTAGTCCTTGCAAATGCACACCAGCATCATCTAAACACCTCAACACACTCTCAGTGTCCCAGGAAAACAACATGCATGCTACAGTCTACTGGGGAAAAAAAGATCAAAATATTATATTTCTTTATTTTCAGATATTCATTTTTAACAAAGACTCCTATAGAAAAGCCGGTTTTGAATGTCAATTAGGAAACAACAAAGTAACATTGCTGAGTTGACATTTGGTTTCTCCTTAGCTGGAGAAAGGAAAACATTCACCTGGGCAAAATCAAAAAATAAAGAGCATATGTGTTTTGGTATTTTTATGTTTGGAAGGGGAGTTCAAGGAGAAGGGGGCTTGGAAAGAGTACATCGAAAGAACAAAAGCAAGGAAGAGCAGTGGGTTTGGAATAGGAAAATTTCTCTTCTCTTAGATAAAAGAGACAACTCCCCATGACTGCATATTGCACATATTCTAAAAGTTTGTTTCTGCAAGGTGTTAAGTGTTCTGGCTTGATTCCAACAAAGCACTTAATCACGTACTTAACTTTAACTACATCCACAGTCCTGTAGGACACCAATTGAGCTGATTTTAAAAAGACTATTTGAAAATATTTGAAGTCACATACTTGTAAGTCCTGTTGGACTGGAGTGAATTGCAGCCCTTAAAGCCTCCTGTTCTTTGACAGGTAAAGGCGAAAGCTCTCAGTGCTAGAGCTGGGGAAAATTTAATTTGAAAATGGTCTGCTTTCAAAGCCAGGTTTCATGCAAGTTTTGTAGTTCTCATTAGGATCAAAATTTTTAAACATGTTCATCCTCCCTGTTCTGTTCCTAAGCATAACAGGAAGAAATAATAACTCCCACTCTCTCCTCCCTCTCTCCTCATTCCCTAATTCTCCATTTTATTTTTTTACTTTTTTTTAATTCTATAATTTTAGGTTTTATTCCTTAATTTTGAGAAATTACAAAGTATTTTTCCCAGAAGGAAAAAGAGAAAATGAGCAAGTCATTAAAATGTCTACACTTTTTATTTAAAGGTCTGAAGTGTAACCTGACTAAAAGAAATATTTTTGCTTTAGGTGTGAGCATGTGTAGGATTGTAATTTTTTGATTTTTTAATTAGAAAGTTTTAAAGTCTTTGTAATCAAAATTGGCACTAGTTTACAATAAAATAGCACTCTGAAAGACTAAATGTCCAGGATAAACATCAGTAGCACAAGAACTGCAAACCTAAGTGCAACAAGGGAGCCAAGTTTATCTGACGCTCAGCCCAGCAAATCCTGCTTCCCGCTAACCAGTGCCACTTTCTCCTACAACTGTGCTTTATACTGCTGCAAGACAGCTGGCATGGAAACTAATCCCTAAAAGTCAACATGCTGGCTTGCCAACTTTTGCTGCTACACGTAGATTAAGCAGGGGGACTGCATAGCTGTGATCCCCACCTCACTGTCAGTGCACACACACCACACCAGCCAAGGCTCCAGGGGCAACTGAGTCCTCAGAGTCTCCTAAATGTGCTCCCCATGCGAGAAAAAAGATCTACAGGTGAATTTTGAACTGTGTGTTATTAACAACAAAATTACAAAGAATGAGCAGAGCTGAAGATCAGTTGGAGCTCAATCATTTAAGGGATTTACCTAATAGGAAGTAAAACAGGAGACATAACACTTCTTTCACTCCATTCTATTTCTCAGTTTCCACTTCCAGATATATCTCCACTTCAGGAGATGTGTGCATGATTAATATAAGCTAAAATAATCTGAGCACAGTGTTTAATAGTGTAGCTCTCTGCATTGGGGATATTTTTATCTTCACCTCTTCCTGGCATAAGCAAACAAACGTTGTGTAAACTTCCCTGTAGAACCAGAAAAACTTATAGTTGCTTCTTTCTAAGCTATTTCTCTGAGCCACTTATTTCTAGAAGTGGAATTCTGTGTCACATGCAAAAAAAACAGGTTTCAAGGTCCCAGATAAAGCAAAAGCATTTTATGTTAGCTGCAAATATCTTCCAGCTGACACATTCTGTCAAGAAACATTTTGAGTAGACAGACTAAGCCATGTAACATTACAGAAAATGTTTGAGAATTTCAAATATTTAAATTAATTATATTTACTTTCTATTATTTTGAAACTTATTCTTAATTATAGCTGCATTGTTTCCTCCTATAGGTACCAAGTTTAAAGATGCAACCTCAAATTACTACGAACCTGGGCTTTATTCTTTTCCTTATCTTTCTAATATGTAAAATTATTACCTCTTCTTACTACCAAAAAAAATTAAAAATCCAACCATCTTAATGGCCAACAAAACCTTAATTGACACAAAACTTTCCAATTCCAGTTGTAAAAGTTAACACTTGTATCTCGTTTATGACTCTATAAATCTCAGCTATTTCATAGTACAACGGCTAAATATTAGTGCAAAGGCCTGGATCATCACACTGCTTTCTTTTTAACACCCATTTAGAAACATCATCCCTTCTCTCACTGCTTGGCTGTTAATTGATGATAAGAAATGCTAGAAAAGCAAGGTTAGGATACCTTCCGGAATATCGCTCTTTCTTCAGATTAGGTTACATCACTTACATGGTTAATCACTTCCAGGCTGGAAGAAAGAGTTTATGGCTTGCTCTCAAGCTATTAATATGCTATAGCCCTGCAACACTACTGCTCATTAGCTCACCAACACCAAAATCCTCAACCTGGGGGACGTTGTGAGCAGCAGATTGGGATGGTGGCAGGAACAAGCCCCCTGATTCCCCAGCCTGTGGCATGATCACAACGCAGCACTGCAGCCCCCGCTGCTCCCCACCGTGTTATGGGGCAGCCAGCAAACACACATTGTCAGGGCATAGGCCTGGCTCCTCCCTCACTGACACCTACTCTGGCCCCATTAAATTGTTAATGAACAATTTAATGGAGATGAACCCTGCAGAGGAATGCATTGGTGCAGGCAGAGGATTATTGAACCTGTGCACAGAGCAGCAAGCACTTTCTGCATAACACACTGGCTGTAGTCAAAGTTTTTAAGTCTAAATACACTGATACCAACCCACATATGAAAAAATGTTTAAATTAATGTATCCAGGAGCAAAACAGAAGCAATAACTGGACTTTCCCCTGTGCCTTCCTATCCTATTGAGGTTATAGACTTGTGCTGAACTATTCACTGCCTTCTCTCAAAGACTTCATATGTCTCCACAAGAAAAGTGAAGCTCATACCCCCTTCTCAAAGCTCCTGGCTTATCTTTCTTGAACAATCCAGTTATGACAACCCTACTGCTTCTATGACTCGTGTCTTGGTATTCATCACCAGACAGTTTTATCAGCTGGTTCATTGACTTAGTTAAGGGATCCCTGCTTATTTAAGATGCAAAAGCTGCTCCTCTACCACCAATTAAAATGGCTGCCAAGGCTATTTGTGATGCTATCAGTTCTTCATCAGAACCTACAAATCTCCCTCTTTAATTTCTTCCAGCTTTGATAATGGTGTGTTGAGCAGTCAGACCCTCAGCACCAAACACATACCCATTCACCCATGCATGCACAGGGAATTCAGGCACGGCACCCCCAAAAATCTCATTATCTGGGCTCAGGAGGCAAACGTCAGCTCCAAATCCCTGACAACAGGCTAATAAAACATGACCTATAGCTGCAGCGGTATTCTGAGAGCTCTTAAATCCACCGTCCTCCCCACAGCCTTCTGAGAAAAGCTAGTGCACAGGACAAATAAACATCAGCCAGCCCTGGAATCAGTGCTGGATGGATGGCTATTTTCTCTGTTGCTTGCAAAGCAGCAGGCATCTCCCTTTGTTGCCGATGCAGATTGTTTCCAATCTCTCAGCATGTCTTTTCTCAGCCACTTGCTCCTGAAACTTAAAAGGAAAACAGTGCACACTTAATTTGAAAAATGCTTTGCAGATTCCATAGCAGAAGGGGTTGAGTAAGTTGGAGGGGGTAAAAGAAACTGTTTCACAGTGTTATTGAGGCCATGTGTGACAGGCTAAACAAAACCTCCAGGCAATTCTGTCACAAGTTATTTTCACTTCTTACAATTTGCACAACCAAGTGGGTGGCCATATGTCTATCCCTTCTCCTTGTTTTTCAACAAATGAAATGAGGAGGATTTTAATTTTTTTAATAGTTTAGTTCATATAACAGTTCTGCCTTTATTGTTTTCAGATTGACTATGTGCAACTGAACAAGTTTCCTCGTTAAACACAAAAGCAGATGACGATCATGCTGATGAGGCTCCTTGCACTACTGGATTCCTTCTACACATCAGGCTATATTTATCTTTTATTCCTCTACGAAAAAGGTCATGTACTGTCTTATACACATCATGGAACCAGAGTGCAAATGCAGAGCCAAAACACTAGCTTTTGTCCAAGATATTCCAGGAAAAATAAACAATGTGACAAAAGTTTACAATAAAATAATAAGCCAGGCTCATTCCTCTTTCCTTTTCACACTCAAGCAAAGGTCAGGATTAAGATAAACATAAATAGGTTTTTTTCTCCCCGTACGTGATGCCTTGTAAAGGACAACGCTAGGGCTGTCTTCACAGTCTATATAGACTAAAGAGAAAGGTTACCCAACAAACATCTTGGGCTTGATGGCAGATGCATTGGTGGGACTGTACTCCAAACAGGAGATATGGGGAAAAGAGCCTCAAAGAAATCTAAGAGAGTTTCATGTCTCCACTCTGTCTCAGAGATCAATCTTAAAATTAGTTTTTCCTTCTGCCTGCTGATCAACACTACTTTTTTTCTCTTCTGAGCACACCAAAGATGAAGAATAATGGATTTAACTCAACAATCAAGCTCTCCCTGTGAAACAGGAGTTGACCTTCATGATATTATTTGATTGCTTTGCTCATCTTCTCTGATTTAAGCTACTCAGCATTTCTGAGTGAGCAGTGGACACCACCTTCTCCTCATTCCAAAGCAGCTAGCCTACATAGAAAAGCAGTTGTTTGGGAATAAAGCAATACATTCATGTCCATTTTTAATATCTGCTATAATGAATTTCCAACAATGGAAAGTGAAAAGACATTTCATTCAAACTTTTCAGCATATCTACAAGATATTAAACTGGAGTTCTGGTAAAGCAATCACTTATCCTATTCCACATTTAACTAAAAGCTAGTCAATCTGTACTCTGGGATAAGGATTGAAAATACCATTCTTCAGAAAGGGGTCAATTCATACAGCATAGTTCAGTCCCAGTATATTAGAAAGCTTTTGGATTTAGTGCTGCTCATGGGGAGACTGCCTTCTGGAAATTGATATTCCAGCATGGCAGTTTTCTTCATTGAAGAAACAATAAATATATATACATATGTTAGGGGACAAAGAAGGAAGTTGGACTATTTGTTTCTCTTCTTCTACCCTGGTTCTACATTTTCCATCCATTCTTGCAAATTCCAGCCTCTTCTCATGCTTCTTGGTCCCCATATCCTTTTTAATTCTTTGCCAAGGCAATGCCACTCTTATTTTCCCTACAGAATGTAACTCCCACTCCAAGCACCCATCCTACACAGGGCTCCTTTTTGTGTCCTAGTCTTGTTTCCTACCTTGACACAATGTCTTCAACTCCCTATACACCCTTCATTCGATCTTTATTTCCTAAACGCTAACCCATTCCATCCTCCATAACAAAATTTTCGAAGCCATTACAGCTCCTTCAGAGTTCCTAAAATACTGTGACCAGCCTCTCACAGTGATTTTTTCACCCCCCTGTGCAGACCTCGTCTCCCAACACCAGGATGGTTCCCACTGCCCCGGGTCTGTATTTAGCAAAGCCAACAGTACTTTTACCACTGCTTTCAACAAGACCCAAATTGAGTCTTTACATTTCACCATAACCAGATGATGTCTGCCTAGCATGAAAAGTAGTTGCTATCCAAGATTTGCATGTTCCAAGCAATTTCTTAGCATAATAAATTTTAAATCCATTGTTTTTAAGTGTTTGGAAATCATCTCCTAACATATATAGCAAGTTCACTACATTCATATTTTCATTGTCTGTGTAGAGCAAAGGAATTCCAAAAATAAAAGACTCTATTCTACAAGCCCATTTAAAGTTAATATCCAACAAATCACGGTCTGTCTATTTCACTGGTTCTTTATAATTGCTTACCAAAGAAAATAAGCACCAAGCTTTTTAAGAGAGAGACACTTTCTTACATAAGACAACTCAAATCTTGTTCCCTCCAAAGCACTCACACAGGCGAAAGTCACAAATCTCCTGAATCTTCCTTTCTTTAATAACCCCAGACCAATGGAGCATAAGAGAAAGAAACTATTTCTCAAGGCAGATGGATCACAGACAGGTAATATGACATTAAGACTTACACCTCGGAGGAAGTCAGCAAGCAGCAGATAATGATCTTAAGGATCTACGTAACACCATCACCTTCTCAAGAGAGGAATCCTTTAAGCAAGCACATTGCTCATCACTTCCATCCTGCTTTGATTTAATGAACCAACAATTTCTGGAAATGAGCAGCAAGAGGATCTAATTAGACTGTTACTGTCCTTTTACATTTTACTCAATCATTACATCAGAACAGGCTCTTTACTTGTGTTTCATGTTACTCCAGAGGACCTTGGCACAAAGCAAAATGAAGTCAAATGAGAAATAATTAGCATAAATTTATATACACCAACAAATCACGCTGTATTTCAACAACCATAAGAGTGATTTGGGACTTTCCTTCACTCTGAGCAGCTGCAAGTATAAAAAAAGCAATGATGCAACATTCATTAATAAAACTTTCTTAGAAACCTCTTCTTATGGACAGATTCAACATCTGCAAGAAATACCCAAAACCTATTTCTTGTGCTGCGCTTCCCTTTTTCCATTCACGTATACATACTGAAAATACGTTATTGAGTAGGTATGAACACATCATGCTTCCAAACTTTCTTCTAAGTAAAAGACATATCTATGTATGCTATAAACAGTCAAATAAAAGGTAGTAAAGTATGGCATAGATACCGCAGCAAAAGAAATTCATTACATCACATCTCTCCTCTGGAGAACTCGGCTTAAAAGTAACTTGGGAAACAGTAAATAATTGGTCAGGACTTTCACCAGGATGTGAAGGAATTTCTCATTGCCCCACTTACAGCACCTGAAACAAGAAATAGCAGTGGGTCCTCTTTAAGGACCCAACACCTTAAGCAGCATTCAACTTAGCACAGAAACTTAAACTGAGCCATTTGCAATGGGCAGCAATTCATCTGGCCAGTTCACACTTCAGATAACTATCTGCAAAATCCAGACCAACACAATAAGCCAAGGGGCAGTGAGATAGCCAAAAGCTCCTTAGCTAAAGAAAATTAGGAAAGAACACGATGTTCCTCAGCCTGGCTAACCTAGATAACATCTCCCAGACATTAGCATGAAATTAAACAGAGAGGCTGAATTACTTCCAGTGTACAGATATTGCCCTAGTGAAATGTGACAGGTGACCTACAACATAAAAAATGCACTTAACTGTAAAAACTAGAAAGTGAAGCTAAAAATGAGAAGAATAAAAGCTGTTCTTGGATATGTAGTAAAAGACACACTGACATAATAAATGGGAGGAGAACGAACACAAAAGCACCCAGTCATTCAAAAGCTGCACCATTAAGTTACAAAGAAATCAGCATTTTTTTAAAGAAAAAAAGAAACCCAGAAGATGAATGAGCTCAGTAACACTCAAAACAATATTATTTATTGGAAAAATCATTTGCTCAAGTGCCTGACACAAAAGGTTTGTGGTTTCTTCCATCATTCCTCCAAATACAGGGATTAGCGAGAACTTCTTTAAAAATTCCTTCCTTGCCCTATGGTGCTTCAGCTTCACCAGGGCTGCAGCTCACTGCTCACAGTCAGTACATGAATCTCTGTGGTGTTACCATCCACGCTGCGTGAGAGAAAAACCTGAGATGCTGAACAAAGAGAGGGGGCAGTTGGCTGTGAAGGATGTTCTCCACTCAGTGGCACAAATTCTGCTTTTGTTCAAACAGGAATTAAGAGGAAAATGGCAGAAATTAGCTTTAATGGCTGAGGAGGAGAAATGTTGGGCCGTGCACACATTCAATCCAAGCAACATCAACTATAGGTGTGGTTTAAATTCACGTTTACTCTTTATTAAAGCCATGCACTGTATTTATGGCTCTCCGTGAGTTCTGTATCCAAAAGGGACACATTAGATGATTAAAAATTAGTTGGATTTTTTTCCTGCTCCTGTAGCAATGCCAGTAGGAGAGGTAACAAAGCAGTTTCCTGGCCTTCAGACATTGCACATAAGTGAGATACATAGATACATACTCATGCAGTCAAACGGTAAGTATTTAATTCAGGGCCTAAGACATGAAGCTAGGCTGCTTTTAATAAATCATAGACAGGGATGAGCTCTTAACACTAGTATTCAACTCCTCCCTCTTTCTGCTGAGACAATCTGGACAACATGGATATCCTCTAATACTGATTCAGGACTCAGGTAGAACAGCCACGCCACGAAGCCACAGTACCAACTACCTTTCCTTTTCCCACCAGTTGGAATAAAAAGTAGTAAAACCTATCCTGAATACACATACAATAAAAGACATTAGAGTCCAAAATTAAAAATCTGTTGTAGAGTACCTCTCATTCTTTTGTTAAGACTTCATGCCAACAACAACAAGATCGTGTCAAGTCCACATCAAAAATTATGAAGACAGCATGAAACGGTTTGAAGATAAATTTGTCCTTAGAAACTTACAGTCATGAAAAAATTGAGTAGGGGGTGTGTCTATTTGGAAAAATCAATTCAGCAGAAATCGCTATGCTCCTACTATCTTAAATTTAATTCTTGTGCCTTGGTAAAACCTCCTGAGAAAATAAAAAACAAAAATAATACAGGAAAAACTAGTGTTGTATCCAGTCTACTTAGTCAGACCTGATGCAAATGTCTGATTTATTCTCTTGATTTATTGTCTTAAGGAGAATGGATTGACTATTCTTCCACTCAGAAATCTATGGCATTAATTCTGTTGAGTTGAATCAGGAAAGATTCAAGCACTCATGAGTTCCAACTCCATTTACTTTTTTTGCAGTGTTCTGTTTCAGGGACAAGTAATAGGAAATGTGACATGCAGACATAAAAGCTCCCTCACCTGTTTTTCATTTGGTACAAAACAGTGTGTTTCACCAAAAGAAAATTCTACTTCTACCTGTATGAATTTAACACACTTTCTTCACTGCACTGAAATCAAAGTCAGTGATTCTAATCACTGTTAAACGTGCTGGAATAGAGTTAGAAAGACTTGTGAAGTAATCACCTAAAATGTACAGTGATCTTCTCCACTTCCAATGCTAGAATCCCTTTGGAACAAGTCCTAAAGAAGCCCATATCCTGAGGTTTAAATAAGACGTTGTTCTGAATCACCTTTTAACTTGTATTAAAATAGTCTCTTAGGTTTTTGAGACACTCAAAAGACAGGAACTATACAATACATAAGAAAGACTTGGGTTTTGTTGTATAGAAATACAGAAGACAGACAATCCAGACAGAGGAACTGGAAGCTGATGCTAGTACTCAGATGCTTTAGAACCCAAACAGGAACTCCTACCTTTCTGTCTTAGCAGATGACTGTTTTCCTGACTGTGAGCAAAAGAAAACACCATCAGTGTCACAACCAGTGAAAATGAGTGCCTGTACACTGCAGCTTTGTCAAAGGTCCCCCTCGAGGCCAGAGACTATCCACATTACACCTGCACAAAAAGAGAAGCTTTGGCAATTCTTGCATGTCTGAGCTATAAAATCTTTTCCAGATCTAGGAAGATGTGATTTCTCTAGTACACACTCTGTGAGCAAAGTCCACACACACACACTTCCCACTCCATGGTTCTTAAGAAGATGGAAGAAGATGGAAGATAGAAGAAGAATGGAAGATGGAAGATGACAAAGAACAAGAAGATGGAAGATGACAAAGCCCATTTTATTGTTTATTAAATGAGAACTCTTTTTCTCTGTTGCCTCGTGTCAATACAAAGAAGATTTTTCCTCCTTCAATGAGCATTCAATATTCCATAACATTAAAATTTTAGGACAGATTGAGCTAGATTTGAAATAGATCTGAGAGTTTACCTCAATATATTTTGGGAGAAAAATATACTTTTCAGTGGTAAGCATTGCTATAGATGAAGCAGCAATTTACAAAAGGAACACTTAAAATACAGGATAAGCATCTATGTGCAAAACCACTTTGCCTCTTTCACCCTTTCTGAAAAGCAGCAGTGATCTACATGTGGAAAAAAAATTACTGTTTTTAAAGAGATGTGTTTGAAAGTATCCTGCACACATCTGTCAGTGACTGCAGAACTGATGCATAGAAAGTGTTCCTACAAGGATCTTTTGCAGAAGTAGCACTCTGGAGAACAGCTGGGGAAGACATATAGGGATGATATGAAAGTATATTTCATTTATTTTATTTTTTCCAGATGACCCAGTAGCAGAACCTCAGCATGTACCAGTCTGAGAATTTTGGAACAGTTTAGATGGTAACAGATCAGTGAATATTGCTGACAGTAAATGTTGATGGGGTGCACTGCCTTTGGTGCTATGTCTGAAAGAGGGAGGGCTTCACACTGTAATAAAAGAAGAATGGGAAACTTAAATAATCAAAGGTAGAGAAGAGGCTGACTTAGCTGTATGTTTTGTGGCAGCCCATTTCTGAACTGTTTGAACAGGCAGATCTAAGGCTATTTTACTGCCATTCTTGAAAGTTTATTATGCCATTCAAACAGTTGTTATCTCTTAGCATGACTCTATTAACCTCATTTTGATGACAATGAGTTTAATGTCATGGTTATGTCAATAAAACAGGCTTGGGAGTTCCTCTTGCTTTGCCATACAATTATCTTGGCTTGTTGTTGTGACTCCAAGCCTCAATATACACATTTCTCAATCCCAACCTGTGTCCACCTTATCCATATGGAACAATTTACTCATGGCAGAGTCAGGAGTGTCAATCCAACCTTACATAAATAAAAGCAAAAATAGGATTGTGTCAAAGATGACAGTAAATTCTTATGTTTAACAATAACTTGAGAAGTTAAATAAAAACATCAGATTAAAAAGTAGCCTCACTCATACTGTTGTGGACACAAACATATCTAGACAAATGGGGAAAACATCCACCTTTACTCCATCTAGATTAATCCCAGAATGCTTAGAAATAAAACGGTAAGCAGTATTCCAGTAGCTCAATAGCTGCTCTATTTGTGCTCCTCCTTCCAGAGAAGTCAAAATAATATCAATTTAAGAATAAACACTTTTGCAAAAAATTTTACCATGCCATTCCAGTTGGCAAGTTCCCAAAAAGATGATAAAGTACATGAATGAAAATTTAGCACTGCACTTTCAAACTTGAATGCTCAAGGGAAGACATATAATAAGATACCTAATAGTTATAGGTGTGAATACGTCTCTGCATTACTTAAACTGAAGAATTTTTGTCCCAATTTTTTACACTAAGATACTGAAAATTTTGTACAAATACTTGTGTCACTGACCACAAATATAAAAGGAATTCAGAAGTATAGTGGAGACAGAGCAAGGAGTATCTGGAGAAGCTCAGAACTTCCTGAGATCATTCATTCTCCTGGAATTACCCTAAAAGTCAATGACCTCCTGATAGTTTATTAATAAGGATTCCCACAAACAGACTCCCTGCATGTCAGCAGCCCATGGGTACAGATGGGTCCTGCAGAAAGAAAGACTGGAAAACCCATTCATTTCTTTCTCACCTGAACATATTTTCTTAGAAAGGTCAACAAAAAATAGACATTAAACATTACCTGAAAATAAAACTCCTGGAGACTGCATGCACCTCAACCATACAAAGAAAAAACATTGCTTTAAACTAGAGCCATAACAGCAAAAATACTTCTTTTGCTCTCACATCAGGTTTGCTTCAATTTGGTGCAGGTTTTGGCTCAATCAAATCAAAGATATGGACAAATATGTATTTAAGGCCCTAGCTCTTTTAATTCTTTACCTGCAGCTCTTCACTACCACCCTCAGCAGCCTCCTCCCTGGGACAAGAATGGACCATCTGAGCTCCACAAAAAAGTGAGACAGTTTAAACTGACAGGTGATTAAGCTGATAAATTACCACATTTTACTCTGCACTGAACAAGTGACGAATGTTTACACACACAATTCCAGCATCTCAAATGAGAAGACTGTAAGTCCCAGATGATGAGCAATAACAGCTGGATAGCATTTTAAAGTTAGATTACCCTCATTCCACATCTTCAGAGTATTCACAGAAAATTTACATTTGATAAACTAACTAAACATTAAACTTCAATATATGTTACCTCACTGGGTTTAGGATTTGGGGTGGGGTTTTTTTCCTTACATAATCTATATTAAGTATAATGGCTGAACGTGACAGTGATCTTGTCTTATGTGGAAGGAAGACCAATAAAAAGAGGGTTTGGAGGTTTTTTAAATATTTGAGGAGATTTTTTCACACAAGGATGGCCTCCTGAAAGGCTTTCTTTTATGGCACTTTCTAATATCTAAAACAAATTTTGAAATCCAGAAATAAAAAGACAAAAGTATTCATCCAAAACTTAATGACAAGTACCTTCTGCAGAAAGAGAAAACTAATTCTCTACAGAGAAATTACTCACTTCAAAGGCAAAAAATGATCCCAAATGTTTTGTGCAAGTAGGAGGAAAGGGGTTTTCAGGAGTCCCCTGCAGCACACCATGTAAAAATAATGGTGGGAGCCACTGCCTCTAAGACATCCCAAGAGCAGAAATCAATCATCTGCAAAGCACACGCTTAGATGTTCCCTGGGTTTATTACTCTGACTTTGGCTGGAAGGTTGATAAAGGCTCTGGAAACTGCAGACTCAAATCTATTTTTCATTAAATATTTTGGCAGCAGGACGGGTGCGTGCTTCACAATAAGCTAAGGGTGGGGGGAACAGAGTGCTGAAAAAGCTCCAGTCACAGCACAGGGTTCCAGCACATCTGCTGGAGCAGTAAGCGCCGCGATTTCGGAGAGGCTTGTGGTTAACCTCACGGCACGGAATGAATTATCCCCCAGCCCTGGCCCTCATTAAACCACCCATCCCCTGAAATGTGTGGACGAAGCTGACACGAGGCCAGCTACTCATCAGCAAGATGACGGTCCGTCCCCAAGACGCTCTCTTCTTGGCCAGAACAAAACAAAGCCCTTCATCCCGTATAACTTTGAGCTGTTTACATGGTGTGCTGCCCAGAGGTATGAACAACTATCGTGATTTAATTCAAACAGCCTGAATATACACATATTAATATTGGATGTCATGCAACATGCCTTGTAAGTGCGAACAGTTTTCAGACCCTCACAATTGCAACTATAAATCAGATACAAAGGCTAAAGATGTACTGTCTAAAATGTCCTAAACTTCAAAGGGTAAGGGCAGCTTACAATGAAATTTACTCAACTAAACAGCCTTAATATACCATCTGGGCACCTCCCAAGAAAGTTCTGCAAGAACGTCTTAGGACAGAAATGATTGGAAAGCTGAAATATTTAGATATAAAAGCTTTTATGCCTCCTCTATGATTTATTCCTCCTGTGAGGTTCACTCATGACATGAGTGATCATTAAGTCATTGCTACTATGTGACACTTTAAATGGTAGAAACACAGAGAGACAGAGAGAAATAAACACAATTGAAATTTTGTTACATTTAACAAATAAAAATGGTATGAGATGTTAGGCTACCATTTAAATTAAAGATTTCCCAGATAGGATTATTTTAAAGTGTTCATATTGTGGGGTCTGATGTGTTGGAGCACTGTGTTGTTCTTTGCAACAAGTATGAAAAGGAACTGGGCTGAGGTGCTATGAAACACTAAGTTCTGTGAGAAATCAGTCTGTAGGCAGCTAACCAGGCACCTCCAGTCAGACACTGGGCACTAGAATCACCACGTCTCCTTTCTCCAGAAAATATCACATCATTGTGTTGTCTCACAGGGAGAAGAGAACAGGAATAGAAACACCATGGTTTAACCATTTTCTGAAGTCACAGTGCTCTCTCTCTTCTCATACAGAATGATTGTATTATTGATTCTGAAAAAGCAGCACTGTGTTGCTGCTGATTTACGGAAAAGAATTACAATTGAATATTGGGGGAACCTTCTCTGAGGATCACAAAAACAATAGAAAATTGGTAATGGAGAAGAAATTCTAAAAGACAAAAGAGCAGAGATAAAATAATTATCTGTGGAAGAAGTTCAACAAGGATCAACAATTTCGACAAAGAGAGGAATATTTTGCACAACGCAAAAAGACATTTGGTCAATACCTTTGTACAAGAGGTTGCTTCACTCATATTGCTGGCAGGGGGGAACTGAACACATTTGCAGAACTTGAAGATTTATGGTGGGTACAATGAGGGGGTGAGATGGAAGACAAAAGGTTTAATTGTTTCAAAAAAATTATGTGCCTACTTCACATTTTTTTAACAGAGCAGTAGAAGCTTCAGTCATTTCAGAAGCCAACTACAAAGTATCCGAATTTTTGGCAAGACCAATAAGCCATTACTTGCTGAGTTTGGAGTGCTGGATAGTGGTGGGGTTTTTAAGCAACATTCACATTGTTTCCCTTTGTTCTTCCCCCAACCCTTAAACAAAACACCCCAAGGCCAGGAGAAAAGCCCTTCCATGTTGTATGCAGGGAACGTGTGGCACTAGAAGGAGCTACTACGAGCTGACAAAATTTAAATCTGAAATCAATTTATTAAAAAAAGAAGATTGCAAGCAACCTGAAAGTCCATATATGTAAAATTCAGGTGATTTATCATAAGGAGAAGATGCACTCCTAGACTTCTCATTTGAGCATTCCTCCAGCCTTCTTCCTTTATGCCTCCTTCCCTGGTTTTTACAAACATGAACTTAAATTACTGTAACATAACTAACGGGCTTGATTTGCTCACTTTGATAAACACAATGCATTACAGATGGGTTGAAAAGGTGTTTCAAAGGGACTAAATACCATTCTAAAACTGAGACCTGTTCATATTTTTTTAATTTTGAACAGGGAAAAAAAGTACAACATACATACATAGGTGTGTATATATATATACTACTGCTCACATTTAAAATATTGTCCTGCATCTGCTATATCACCTTTGCCTATTTGTCATGGCTTTAAATGCCCCTTGGTATCCCTCCTCCTCTCGGCCAATAAATGCAACCTGCTTCAGCCTCCACCAGTCCTGCATTGCCTCCCAGCTCTGTCTCTAATTTCAAGTTGCCAAAAATAAGCTGTTTCTTCCACCAGCTTCCCAGACACTAATCCTCAGTAATCACATCTCCTCTTCACTTGCTTCACTTTTATTATATAAGTCACTGGGGTAAAGAAGAGGCTGGTCAGCAAAAAATGGGGTGGTGTTATATTCAAATGGAACAGTGGTGAACTCAAGAAGTGCACGCCAATGAACCTGAACATCATTATTATTTTAACCCTGACCCTTTCTTTCCCTGCTTTTTCCTGCCCCCACACAGATGCACATATGCTTTTGCTCTCATTCATCGACTTCTGTCTGATATAAGATCTTTTACTCCTAAGGACTGGACCCTTTCTTTTACATAGTCTGTACAATCCTCAGTGCAAAAGCCATACAAGAATAAAAGTCTGACAATCAGACAGATGCTTGGATAAAATTAGTCTAATTCCCAGTAGGAAGGTGTGTTCCTTAACTAATACTTCAGTGGCCATGGACAAAAGGCTTTTCTTACTTGTTTTGATATGATCTTTCAAATAGAGACAGAGGTAGAGGAAACAGCCTGATAAAGTGTGAATAAAACTCTAATATTGCTTCTGCTCACTGCATATTCACTTTAAAATGTATATATAATATAAATTAAAATTCATAATCTACAGTTTGCTAAAGCTCTCAGCTTTCATAAGCATATATCACATGAAGAAAAACTCTTCCTTATTTGACTGCTCAAAGACATGTCAAAATCATCCACTCATTTTTAAGAAAATAACTACATGAATAAACAAATATGTTACTATTGGCAGTCATTTCACAAAAAATGTAAGAAAGTTGGTTCTTCCAATCCAACCGGTTCAAGATAGTTATAAACTCAGTGAATTAGCAAGTCCAATAAATAAAAAAAATTAAACCCAAAACCCACACATTAAAATTTGTTTTGTATGCTATGGAACACATCCTCCTTATGCTCACATTGTTACTCAGAACATAACACAGAACCATGCAAGGATGACTTTGCTACTGGTAAATAAGCTACTGAACTAAAACAGACACAAAGTCAAAGTCATAGTTCCCCTAGAAAAAAGGACATTTTAACACACAGTTTTTCTGCGGAGATTATTTAATTTGAGCAGAGATCTTTGCTGATGTACCTGGATCTGAAAACTAAATCAGCTTTCTCTAAAACCCCAATCTTGCACCCGGTAAACTCTACTGCTTTCCTTCCACTTCCTTTAATTTTTTTAGCTTTTTTACCTCTTTTTTCCCCCCCATAAGCTACATAAAAATGAGGACTTCAGCTTCACAGAATTTCTTTGATAAGACCTTCTCAAACGTTTTCAAAACTAAGATATTCTTACACATTTTGCTTTATAACAAGAATTACCTAAAAAGCTGAAGCTTTTGTGTTTGGGTGGTATCACTGAGTTTCCTTCAGTTGAGTGGGCTGAGAGGGCCAAAAAGTGAAACACAAAACAGTGGCCACAAATGGATGATCTGGAATTGTCATATTCGTATTTTTTCATTACATTCAGTAAATGTAAAAGAGACTCCGCTCACTAGAAATGGTACAAAGAGGGAAAGAGAGAGTAAGTGTAGAGAGGAATATATTACATAAAACTCTCCACTGCACACAGATGCTTTAGACACAAACGACAATACATCTCTCTGCTGGAGTGAGAGTTTCTTCAGAGACATCCCACACCCACCTCATCTCACCAAAGACTCAAACAACAATCTACTCTTATTGTGACCCTTAACAGGCATCCAGACAAATAATTGCATAATATTGCTTCAAAGAAGAAAATAAATATTTTACAAAAAGGATGGCAATACAAAGGATGACCCTTTGATAAGTTAATTTAAAAATCAAACAAGACATTACCTTCACCTTGAGTTCTCAATTCTGACTTTCAGATATACCTTTTACCATAAGAATCCATAAATTTTCCAAATAATGTGACAACATTTAAAACATCTAATAGTATTTTATAAGACCTCAAACTGAAATGGACTAAATTATGTCTGACCAATACACATATTGCCCATTTAATAAGAAAAATGTTTATCACTTACACATGCATTGAAATGTTCAAAAAGTGTGTCTCTTCAGGTGATAAATAGCGTATTTTCAGCACTGACAAGAAATGGTCTTGTTTGTGGAAGGCCAAGACATACATCCTGAGGAGAGTTGTACTGCAATAGCATAATGAATGTTAAGTACAAATACAGGTGGCCACAACGAATGTACATTCATGGCCTGTAGCTCACTCGTGTAGCAACACTGGTTTTTTGTACACCACAAAAGCTGGGTGGTGTCAACACTGATATCATCACATCAGAACAGAGAGTCAAAATATGGCTACTCTTCCAATACAAGATTTCAGGAATCCAGTGTCCTGGCACAGACTCTTAGAGTAGACAGAAGCTGGAGAGACTCCAGTCTGAGAGGAGCTATTTCAACTTCTTTTCTATTTAAAGCACAGTGTGCTAAGCAGCTTTGCTAAACCCTAGAAATGAATAGCATCCAAATATCCTGCATTTCCAATTACTTATATTCAGTCAGTCCAAACACATGCCACAGAGTTAAATTCCACCCAACGGTCTGGTTCATCATACTTCATTCCCTGGAATACCAGCTTTAGAAGAGGATAATTCTAGGTAAAATGGTAGAAGCCAAAGCCCTTAAAACGAACAACAAAAAAAGACCTAATAAAAAAAGTGAGGGGAGCAGCAACAGCAAATTTCTCAAGTAAACACCTTCAAATGTGTCTTTAATACTTAAATCTGGCAATGCATCCTTCCAACTGACAGCCTCTTCTGCTATGAAATAAAATACTGACAAGTAATAGATATATCAACAATAGATGTGAATTTGTTCACCAGGATGTAATGACCCTGGACAGGATTGCAAAAATCTTCTACAGATGTAGATTAAGTGCCTGAAGAAAAACAGAAAAATGCATGAAAACATTCCCTAAAAGCAGAATTTTCCAAACCTGGTGGAGGGTACCACAGATTACACCTTTTCTGCTGAAGTGACTCTTGGGTATTTTGTATTTAAAGGCGGCAAGACAAACCAAAGCAGTCTGCTGACACCTGATACAGGCCTTGAGCATCCTGCTAGAGCAATTCTGCTTTGCTATGCCCAAGGTAATAACTAATCAGTCCCAGAGCACAGCTGTATCTTCAGGTAAGATAGGACAATTATCACATTCAAGTATTCCCAGCCCAGACCCTTCTCTTTACAAAATCCTCTCTTCCTCCTCTTAAGCATTATCATTTTCTTTTTGCCCCTATAGTTGTAGTAATAGAACAGAGAGATTGCTGGAACTATATCAAAGTACAAAGAAAATAAAACAATTACAGGAATATTTTTACACAGGAGCAGTTTTCATCCAGATCACAAAACAGTTTTGCTTCCACAGGAGAGAAAACTAGGTGTTGCAAAGCAAAGGTGGAGTAAAAATGCACTTAGTCTTGTCACTGAATTTTGTACACAAATCCACAGCCAATTGCTAAGATGAGTGAAACAGTAACACCAAGAGTCAGCTAGTAAAATGCGGAATTTACCATGCAGGGTGGGGAGCAGACAGTGAGTTTGGGACTACAGTGTCTTCATAAGTTATTGTTTTTCTAATGATTTTTGACATCTCCCTGTTTAGTGCTACCAGACATTTCAACAACGAGTAAATAATTAAACTTTATCAGTCCAAACATATCCATGGGTGGGCTAATTTTCAACTGATAGCAATAAATAATTTTAATTGTACAGAGTCTTTGTGGGTTCCTTTTCACTGCTGGAGTAGTCATTTGACAAATTGGGAGGTGGAATTGCATACTGATAGGATTAAGTCTTGTGGCAGTAGCAAGGAGTTAGAAGAAATTCAGAAGATGGGTGTCAAAACAAATTACTTAAGCTCTTGCCTAGCTTGCCCACATGCATTTATATTACAGCTGTAGTCCAGGTAGGATTCATAAAACTGCCCCTAAAACGGGCTGGACAGGGACCCAGGGGACTTACAGGCTGTGTTTTTTGTGAGGACACAGCTGACTTCAGCTGCCTTTGGGTCTTCATTACTTTTCTGTCTTTGTTCTCCCACAGTTAATATTCTTCCCAAGAAAGGACAGGAACAAGCATTGATGCCTCATATAGTTAGTGCAACAAGTCAGATGCTACATTAAGAATCTGCTTGCAAGTTCCAGAATGTATTTTCACCAGATTTCAACTTTTAAAAAACTCATTTTACTGTGATTAGTTTCCACTCTATGTTACAACAGACTACAAGGAAACAACACCAGCCAAATGCTTTGTGTAGTAGAAGCCTCCTTCATAAAGAGAGAAGCTGAAATAAACACTCCATATCTTCCCAATACAGAGTTTTATCCTTCTCTAAGGTGCTAATTGCTCCACATTTAGAAAGAAAAAACAAACAAAACAAATGATCAAACAAACTTTTATCTTCAGCTCCCAGAAAGCACCAAAACATGAGAAATGCATTTTTATCCCATGCACTTGACATACTTGATCTATAAGAAAGATGAAGAGATAATTGCTTGTGGAAGTTACTGAAAGGAATCTATCTACATATTCAGTATCCAGAAATGTGGGCCAATCTCACATTCACTTTGAGGAGAACAAACTGGAGGGAGAGGCTTTTTGTAAAGCAAACTGGAGTTGAGTTCTTGGCTAGCTTGCAATTCACTGAAGCAGCTACATCTAGCTATTGGCAATGTATGTCAGGACAGTATCACTACTTGTAGCTAAAGATGACCAAAACATTAAATCAAAACCCACACTTCCCCTAGACATCATATCTATATTCCATCCACTTCATCCGTTTCAGCTCTGCAACAAAATATAACTAAAAATAGAAGACATCAGCCAATAAGAAAATATTTCAATATGGAAAAGACAAATACAGAAGAGTCATCCCTTTTGAAATAAAATATATTTCATGTTTACATTGATGTTTACATTGAATGTTTCTGCTCTTTACATGCTGTCAGGCACAGTAAAACTGAGCAGATGCTTATGCAAGAATATCAAGTAGTACTGCCTCAGGCCAGGCCAGCTTGAACTCTTCTGATTGTTTTTTCCTTTGTGTTTTAGTTTTAATACTATTTATGCACATTCTTAGGGTGGGGGAAGAGAAAGATAAAAGAGAAATATATGTCCCTTTGTCTGTCTGGAGAAGAAGATAGATTTTGGTTTTTGTTTACATCCAATTCCTCATGCACTATGAAGTCTTCCCTGTCTCACAAATACAGTTCCTGCCAAGCTACTAAACCAAGGAGCCTTGAAGATCACAATCTCCTTACCATGATTTCTTTCAGAATTAAGACATTTGTTGAAGGATACCACCAAGTTAATAGAAACAACACACCAGAAACCATAAGTTAGGATATTAAGTCAGGAAGAGGAAAATATTAATTAAACTTATTTTCATTAATTCAAATTCGATTTAATTCCAAATTCAATGTCCTCTTTGGCCCAAACTCAAACCAAACTTTTATCAAAATGCTTTAAAAAGAATCTGTAAGTATTTGACAACATACTCACCACTGTTCATAGCAGTCTACTCTGCTTATACCTATATGTATATCTACATATTAGATAAGACAGGAAAGCTCAGATTTAAAAAAGGCAGAAAAAAACCAAAACAGTGATAACCAGAGCTGACTTCAGATTTCAAAGTTTTTGTTTTCCTCTTTCTTAGCCATTGAGATTTCTTTCCAATGATGAGTGACTTGAATGACAATGCTTCACATTAGTTTTCTGTGCAAGCAGAATCCTTAGCAAACATAAAAGTACCCTGAAAAGAATTCATGGAAGGCCCAAGCCTGGCATAAAATCAAACTGCAATGTACCATCTGGTAAACAGTTTTTTATTTTCTTTAGTTCTGCTACAAAAATGAATGTGTAGGAATTTGCTGGGTTTTTTCCATCTTTCATTTGTGTTTTTTGTATTTGTTTTCTTGGGTTTTTTTTTACCCAAAATGTGTGTGATCAAAGAATCCCTTTAGTTATAGTAGAAGACTGTGTTGCTCCTTTAGCTTCTCCTGATTTCCCAACAGTTTCTCTCATTAATTCTGCGGTGTGGACAAGACAGCATTACATATTTGTCATGGAGGGTATCAGACCCAGCCCTGTAACTCTTCTCTGTCACTTGGGACCATTTGTTGTTCTCTACACCCCTCCATACTTTGGAAGTACAAGAGAGCCAGGGCAATGCAAGGCTTGCAAGGGTCATCATCAGCCACACATGTTATGAAAAGCCTTTGTTATGAAAAGACGGCAAAACCATGCTGGGTATGCATCAGCTTTAATTTCTATTCGTCATGATATTATACTGTAGAATAATTCATAATGGGCTATGAATTTGTGCTTTACTTCATAATTTTTGGGAAAACTTTCTTAGCTGTTATTTTTCCTCACCTATAACCAGTGAGGAGAAGCAAACTGGAGTTTCCCTCACTTACATTTAGTCCTAGTCATTCCTTGGGCAGATGTTTTACTTGCAGAAGACAGACTCAAATTTCCACATAATTTTTTGTGGACAAAATAAAAAGTTCCTAGGGAACAAGGACAAGTTTCTCCATAATGGGTTACTAGGGGTCAGCTATAAGTTTGCATTAATTTTCTCCAAATATTTCTGAAACACAATGTAAATAGTAAAGAGGCCTCCTTTTCTATATTATGACTTCTAGCATAAGCAATAGTATTTTACCTTAATGGACAAAAAATATAATTCATAGATATTAAAGTTCCAAAGAGACACTTTTGAAAAATAAAGATATTGACCTCTGTCATTCTGTTCTAATGTAGGTCACCATTCTAACTCCTACACCAATTTTAGTTCCACATGAAATGCACTCCCAGTCTAAAATTATTGCACATCCAGATACAGCAACCAATCTTCGGTCAACAAAAACCCATACGCAAAGCAATCCTTCTATTTCCCAAATGAAATTTACATAATGTTTTGCCAGAAAAACATGCACTTGTGTGGATACCTTTTTTTTCAATACATAATGAAAGGTGAACAAGAATATTTTTAGAAAGGCCACTGTGGTATCATGTACATACACTCCACTAAGTCTCTCTGTGCATTCTCAGTGCCTCACGCTGCACACGGTTTCCATTCTCTTCCCTTCAATACTCTTGGAAGCAACTGAAGTCAAAACATCCTGGAAGAAGAGTTCAGGTTTTGCACCCCTGGTTTCAATTATTTTTAAATCTGACACACAAACACAGCTTTTTAAGATATGTGAGCGGTGTGCCAAATAAGGATCTTTTGATTTTTTTGAAATACATGTGGTTGAAATCTGAGACCTGCCTGCTGCCAAGCCACAGTATTTGGAATCAAGTACTGGCACAAGAAAATAAGCCATTGTTCAGAGTATAATTTTAAGAGGAACTATCCTGCAAAAAAGAAAATGTAAATTCCCATAGTTTAGCTCATGGTTATAGGACAATCCCATAATTCTTTGTTAAACACTTGAAAGTTGAAATATAGGCCCTAGCAATATTTATCCAGGCTCTCAGAAGTAATCTTTTGATATAAACTACACTAGAGCCATTAAGTTTTTCTACATTATAAAAAGAATCAAAATTGTAGGATGGAACAGTCTCTCTCATCAATGACTTTTCTTGTGCCATACTAACGTTATCTGGTTTTATGTAAAGCCCCTTCCATAATTTTGACTGTAGCAGCAAAAATAGTAACAGGTTCCTACTGAGATAAAAGTACCTTGAGGGTAATGCTGTATCATTAGGTAAGGCTAAGCAATTTCACATCCCTGATTTCAGATGCCAAAAGAACATGTTTTTAAGATGTATAAACACTTAAGCGCTTATTTGCAGGCACTGTGAGGGAGCCAGACCTTCAGCCATTCTCAGCTTTGACCAAGTAAAAAAAAAAATTAAGAGAAAATACATTCCCTGTATTAACAAGGCCTCAGAAATGAATTTTAGTACAAGTAGCACTTCTTAGAATCCTGAATGAGGATGAGATGCATAGACAAATAAAGCATACAGGCAGAATCTGTCATTTACCTTTTGTGAGGGCTAAGGTTACATAGAAAGGACACAGGTACATAGCACGGATATTCACATATAAAATGAATGAAATTGAAAGACTAAACTAAGAAGAGAAGACGGACCTCCTGAAGATAAAACTGAATCATTGGTTCTAATCTCAGGTAGTGAAACAAAGGAAATATTTTTTTTCAATCTTTCAGTTCACTAAACAGAAAAACATACAATTGGAAATTTGCTGACAAATCATTTCTTCTAACAAAAGAACTAATACTGTAAATGTGAAAAAACATCAAACAGCTGATCTGATAACATCTCCACTACTCTATGATTTTAACAATGAATGTTCTCCTTCCAGTGCTGGATGCCAGAGTGGGACACCAAGTCATAATGCTTAAATTGGGCTTAGAGGGAAAAAAAATTTTTTAGTCAAACTCATACTTAATACTGAAATTTCAGTTTCGTGCTCCGTCCTTTGTGGACACACTTGCTAGTTCAAGTCTGTGCCATCATTTTGCCACCCAGGTTTCACTACAAAATCAGAGCCTAGTTAAACCCAGTTCTAGCTTTGACTAGAGGCATCATTTATAGGAATCCTTTCCATTTTATTTTTCTCAGAGAAGAGTAACAACATCACTGAATTTTAAGGTATGTACATTAAGAAAACATGTCTGCTCGAACCAAAGAAAAACTTTAAACTCACGTCCTGGAAGATGCTCACAGTTTGGGCACCTATTCTAGAAATTTAGGAAAATGGTCAGTGAATCATGGGAGACCTCACACTGGAATTAGGATGTACTATCTGAAGAGTCTGTCCATGGCACAGATTGATTTTACTTTGCTTCACAATCTGTCTTAAGACATTCACATAAATAGAAACTGTTCCCATATTTATGCTGTCTTTGAGAGTTTTTCCTCAGATTGCTTTGTTTCATAAATAATCAACTCTTCCTCTTTCTGCTCATCTTTTGTTTGGATTAGCACTCAGTATGCAATATATCATGTTCAGAGTGATGTAGTGCCAGTATGTACAGACACAGTGTGGACAAAGCCCACCCCAGATGATCATCAGCAAAGTGGAGGGGGTGTTATGTCCACGTGTGCATGTCTACATCTGCTTGCAGCAAAAATGAGTTAAATTTAGGGTGATGCCTGTCATCTGGCTTCTAGGCTTTTTTATGTCAATACTCTGAAATAAGCTCCACCAAAATATTTTCTTTTGATGCAACAGAAGCATTAAAGCATGACAGATATATGTGGAAGTTATTTATCACTTGTTAAACATTCTCAAACAGAAATTATGCAAAACAAACCACACGAACAGTCTACAAACTGACTTCCTCTGAGGTACTGAGAAATCTCACGACATCCTCAGAGCAAGCAACACTCAAGAAGCAGTCAATAGAAAGGTACAAAGATTATGCTGTGTTCAAGCAGAACCTTCAGACATGTATCTGTTCAGAATTATCTTCATCCAGGCACTCAGCTCATCTTCACTCATTGTCCCTTCTCTATCTTTTAACTAAAAGTCTTTCTTACATATAGCACATGAAGCAACCAAACAAAATACATCTGGGAAAGCCAACAGGGACACTAACAGGCAGCTGGGCCAAGAGAGTTTGGGAATTAGCAGAAAGGTACCGACACAAACAGCTGATGACTACTTCCACCATTCCTCAAGCACAATACTAAGAACTCCAATGCCAACCCTGCATCACCTGGAGGCTTTCAATTACCATCCTTTAATTAGCAACCTCATTGCATTTTCTTCAATGTGTAACACAACATTTCAGGGCAGTCAAAATGTGAAAGGTCTGAGGCAGCTAAGCAGGCATCTGATCCTGCTCACAATGAAAAGTGATCTCTTCAACAGGTGCACATTTTCTGTACATGTGGCTTTTGTTTATTGACTCCATTTTATTATTAGAAACACACAGACTTAGGTCAATTTGGGTTGTCTTCTTCAATTACAGAAAATGTCAATCATACTGCAAAAGAAGCAGGTGGATCTGTGCTTAATTCGCCCTCACAACGACCATCTTGACACAACACTTCTACTGCCTGGAAGCAAATATCCTACTTCTCAGTGTACTGTTAATGAAAAAGGTACAAATTTTATTTAAGAGTTCTAAGATAATTTAGTTCTCATAACAGTTGAGCTCCACTGTGTAAACAAGGAGAAAGGTTGTTCCTAGCAAGTTTCCCACTAAAAATCTGGAAATCTGTTTCCATTTCAGGTATAATCACAGTGGTGTTCACAAACTGGATTTCTGAAGTTTATAAGCATCAGTATGATCATACATGAAACTGAACAAGATTCAGGCTCTATGGCCACTGGCCAAATACAGTAATATTTTAACAACTTAATAATAGAAAATTAAATTTTTAAAAGTCAGCTGGCAAAAAATCCATTATTCAAGACATAGTAGGATGTGATTTTTAAAAAGGTATTCCTTATGGTACACTCCTCTTCACTGAAACTGCTGTACTTCTTTTTTAGCTACACTTAAACCATCACCAACAAACTCATGGGACACAGCACAATCAAACTGGGACCTGACATGCTCAATTGTTCTGGTCTGCACTGCTAATAAATGCATCTACAAAATAATGCTTTCCATCTCTTCACTGAAATGTTTTCCATGTGGTAAGAATGTTCAGGCCTGAGTCTGAACTCACTTGCCACAATACAAGGCAAATTTAAAATTAATAAGGCCGTTCTGTGGATTAAAAATTCAAGGATGACCTGTCAGTTCTGTTGACAATGGATTTGTGGTTTCCTACAGAAATACACATCCATTACTCCACTGATACGCAGCTAGATTCCAGTGATACATACCTCTCCCTGTACTTAACCTGTTCTTTTCCTTTACCAAAAGCCATGTATTCCAATACAGTTTTGTTAGATTTCATAATTTTTAATAGAATCAGATCAAATATAGGTCAACTCATTAAGGGCTGGCTATGTAACACCATTTGGTAACCCTACATACTTCTTGATAGAGAATAGGGAATGCTATCATTCCCACATTATGGACTGGGAAACAGGGACATGGGTCCTACGTGAGATATTCAACATCACAATGTGTCGGTGACAAAGTTGGAAAGAGAACTTGACTCTCAAACATTTAAGTGAGTGAACTAGGGAAATATCTTGCCAGCCTCCCACACACACACAAATGGAGGTTTACTGTTGATCTACTCAGTTATTTGGCACTGTAAATGCTTGCAAATTTACAGCTACAGCCATAACTTCATTAAGCAAAACATTTCACAAGTATGACAATTTCTTTATAAGGAAACCTACTCTCCCAGTAACCCGACCCGCTGTCCTAACACCAGTGATGTAATCCAGGGCAGGGGCTCCAAGTAGCATCTGGTAAAACGTGATGATTCAGTGGAATTTTGTAAAACAAGAGCTGGAAGGCCGAAATGTATCTTTGAAGGAATTCCACTGACTCTTGAAAAGGAGGGAAGACAGCACAATGGTGCCAACAAGATTACATTGGGGATTAATCTGGACTGAGATCAACTTCACCTGCACCTCTAACTACTCCACTTAAATCCATGAACTGGCTACAGAGCACCATTCCTCTCCAATTAGAGCAGGCTCCCTGACTTTAAGGTTTCACTCACCTCTGCTCCTGACAACTTCATCTCAATTCCCATGACTGTCTGGCTCGAGCATCGCATTGGCTCCCCTCCCCTTTGTTTCTATTTCCCTCCTGACTCGTACAGCCACAGTTCCACAGTTGCAGGCCAGAAGCCACCTGCACAAACCTGAAGAGACAGTTGATCTCTCTTGGTGCTCAGCCTTCTCTTCCCACGCACAGGCTGCATTAATGAGCTGTGTCAAGACATCACAGCACCTCAGTCCTCCCCAGGTAAGCCTCTACAAGAAACTTCACAAGAGCCTCCCAGTGATTTTCGCTCACATCTCTTCTGGACTTTACTGCAGGGAGAAACAGTGAAGTTATCTGAAGTTCTTTCCACTGAAGCTTCTCTAGGAAAAAAANTTTTTAAGAAAAAAAAAAAAAAAAAAAAAAAATGGAATTCACTGAGCATTTTCACAGTCTTTGTATTTCTTGACAAAAAAAAATGTTCAGTTTTGCAGTGGGCTTAATTGTTGGGGCACAGCTGGGGGCAGGTTGGTATTTTTTAGTTCCTAAAAAATCATGTTGATGCAACCATAATTTGGTTCCTTTGTGGTTTTGTTTGGGGGTGTTTTGTTTTTTGGTTTGGTTTTTTTGTGTTTTGTTTTTTTAAGGAAAAACACAGACTTTATAGGGATTAAGATTCCAACCTAGTTCTAATAAAAGGCACTGATTCCTTCTCTGTCCCCAGCCTGCAGCCCTCCCCTGCCAGCACTGGGCAGACTGCTTGCTTGGAAGCCAGAAAAGAATCTAAAAAACCATAAAGACAGCGAAAATTTTCCCAGTAAAATCTCCAGATAAGAGTGCAGAAGTCATTCAACGAAACTGTACAAGTCTAGAATAACTGGTAGCCCATATACTCGACAGAGCAGGAGACATGATGTATGGTTGTTCTTTGGGGTTAATATAATTTTTATTTCTTCACTGCGTGATCCGAAAGAGACTGAAAGGATATTTGGGAGGGTTAATGAGATCAAACAATCATGTTAAATTGATATTTTGAGCATTCAGTTCTAAAATATCCTGCACTTATGGTTTCAGAGAAAAGCCTCAGAATTCCTTCCGTTAAGTCTACAGACAGCCTGGAACTATTAATCAAAGAAGAGTTACCTTCCCTTTTCCCTACAGGACTTAAAACAATTAAATTAAAACAATTATCAGGCTTGGTAAAAAACTGTGCCAATGAAAATTCACAGAACTCTAGTGCTGCTGTAATGGAACCGAACTATTTCAAAACCTGGACTATCTCTTTATTCAAGCAACGGTCTTCTTGACCTGGCAGCCAGCAATATCCAGCCTCACTTCTATTTATCCAAGCATAAAGAGAAATGGAAAGGAAGACTCCTCCCATTCCTGGGCAGTGCTCCCTAAACTCTAAATTCAGCAGGAGATAAGGAAAGCAGGTCTTCTTCTGGAGACCCTGTTTCACCACAGTTCCCAGCCAGGCTCTTGCATCTGCACACACATATTTATATTGCCCATGACAAGTGGCAACTATAGCAATTCCTGGCTTGGAAACTAGATGGAGAAACATTCAGTCTATTTTTAGAAGTCTTTAAAGCAATTTAGCAGCTGCAAACAAACAGAGAGAGCCAGCAACTTACAAGCAGCCTTCTGGAGACCACAGTTGGGAACCCCTGCGCCACTTGAGCCTGTGCACACATCCCACAGCTGGGCTTCTATTCTCTCAGTGTGGGAGAAGGAAAGACAGCTGAATAAAAATAATACCAACACTACCAACACACTGGAAAGACAGTTGAATAAAAATAATACCAACACTACCAACACACACACAGATCTCCAATTGCTCAGAAAAATACCAAGAAGACTGAAGAAACTCCATGCAAAAAGCAGGCACGTAGATTGGTGTGCTCTGTGCCTACTTACTGCAGTAACGCCTCTTTCCCTCTTTCTCATCCCATTGTGGCCCCCTGGAATGCATCCAGCAAATTCCCCAAGCTCCATTTGGATGCTGGGCCAGGAGACAGCATGTGCCTGGCTGCTACCAAGGTGCATGAACAGCCTAGCAAGGATTTGTACCAAGGGACCAGGAAAAGTGCAGAGAGGAGAGATAATTACAAAGTTCCACAGTTAACTCTTGTGCCAGGACAAAAAGGTGGCTCCCAGATGAATTTTTTTCACCTTTGCCCAAGCACTGGCTTCTGCAACACCACTAAGATCTTTCCATCTTTGACTTCCATCCTTAATTTTATCAAGATATTAAAAAATTTATTGTCAGAAAATTACTACACAAGCAGACATAGCAAAGCCACATCAGCATCACTTCCTAGGAAACATGGCTAAGCCTAAGGAAAGTCTGGAGAAAAAGAGGGAAGAACAAAACATCAAAAGAGGTAGAATTGAAACACTATCAAGAAGGAGAGAGAATATTTTTCTGCAATCAGCAGTCTCCCAAGAGGCTGCCAAAGGAGGTGGCCTGTCCTGTACTCTATACTGTCTTTATAAGGACAGCAATTAATTAAAATGCTTTTACCCCAAGAAGTAAGTTCATGTTCAACTGAGCTCTGCAAGAAGATCAATCTTAAAATCAAGTATCTATTTGGAATACCACAGTTCACATAAATTTAAAGTACAAGAGCTACTGATCAATATTTATCCCTTGGAAGGAGGAAAATGTGCATGCATGTGGACAAAGAGCTGATACTGGCATTACTGCAGCTTTTCTCAAAGAGCCACTACAGAGAATAAGGGGGAAAAATATAAAAGCTCTTTGAGAAATGACCTCTGTGGTCAAGTAGAACTGAACTCTCTCCTGGTACAAACTAGGAAACTTCCAGTGAATGGAGCTGCTTTCTTTTATGCTGGCAGAAACCTGTGCCAGTCAAAGTGGAAGAAGCTGAAGCAGCCCATCACAGCAAGCAAAAAAAAGGGATACTACCGTTAGAGCAAAATAATTTTCTTTTAAAAATATTAAAAGAAGAAAATTCTGTTCTACTCTGGGATTATGCTTGTTTGATTTCAAAAAGAAATGTCAAAAATTGCAAGTTTTGCATTAAAAATACAATTTTTTTCCTTTGGTATTTGAGTGACAATGTGTTTCACTACTGCCAGACACATCAAATTACACTCACTCAGTGTCCTGCACTGAAAAGCTTAGATCCACTGGTGTTCATTTCCATAGCTCTACTACCATTTAGCAGGAGGGTCAGAAAGCCTTTTTGCAGTAAAGCACTGTGCTAATGATGTGGCCAAGCTTCAAACTCTCAACAAAATTGCAAATTTAGGAGTTATCAGTACAAACTCAAGTCCCTTTATTTACTGTCACAGCATCAAAGCATCATCTGTATGAAGCAGTTAATTAAGGGCAGACATCACACCTCCACCATGTTGCTATTTGTTGATTTTATTCCAGTGAAGACATGCTTCCTAAAATTGTAGAAGACCCTGAAAATACAGAAGTAACTCTTAGGGCACCACTCAATAGCACTTATCGGTGTTATACAATTTCCATTCTCTTTTGCTCATCAACTAAGGCCCAAGCTGTCTACCTAGAGGCAAGAAAATAGACATCTGTGCAATGGATTCAAGATTTCAGCTTCTTAGGTTAGAAACACCACAGCTGACACTGCAGGTACCACCAGTACCAGCAGGAAAGTCTCCTCAAGCACAATTTTCCTTGCAGAGCTCTTACAAGAGCATTACTTGTGTTTGAAAAACCCAGTGGTCTCCTATTCCTCCAAATTGCCTTATTCATTTCTAATTATTTTAAAGTACTTTGCACTTTCTTTAACATGACATTTTCTGAATTAAGAATATTTCAAAACAGATGCTTGGGTTAAGAACATCTGATATTAAAAACATAGCTATATTTTTTTCCTTCAGCACTAGACTTCTCTCTTATGGGAAGTGAGTTTATATGTATCATCTGGTTGCAGAATGTTGCTTCAGGGCTGGAGCACTGGAAGCATTTAACAATTTTTTTCTGGTCTTTACCAGAAAACCTCAAGAGAATTCCAGGACTTCGGAACTTGCTGGATGTCAGCAAGAGTTATCAGAACTATGTAAAACAAAAGTCTATTTTTTAAAAGTAGCAAAGATATTTGCTCTAATGAAAAAATATTCATAAAAATCTGTTCTGTAATATTCTGTACTGCCTATAAATGCTTCTGCTTTTAGGACAGACCCTGAGTGGACTATTTTATTGCCCTACAAAATTGCCTTTGCAGCATTACATGCAAAATGGTTTTCCCTCTATAACAGATTTCAATTATTGGCAGTTCCATTGTTTATTTTCTTCACAGAGTAAACAAAGCAGTTGAGACTCATGTTTGTAAATAGTTGCACATGTATTCTTAGAGGTCAGTTGAAAGTTCAGAATCATATCCCTCAAATTTCATAAGCAACGTAACAAAATTAATTCTGCTAATTAACCATGAAATGTATCTGTATGTTTGAAGAATAGGGAGATGGAGTAAAGAGACTTCTACACCCCAGAAAATGTAATGTAGCTTGAAATGTCAAGATTATTAGGGAACTAATGGAAGTACCAATAAAAACATTCATAGGTCCCAGTACCATTATGCTAAACTTTAAAATCCAATGTCAAAAGGTCAATAATTCATATCTTTTTTCCAGTATTATTGCCTTTAACTTAAACCACATTTTCTCACCCGATTGGAAGTAGGGCCAGAGTCCATTCCTATGAGCTGATCACTACAAATCCAGTTTGGAACTCATGCAGAGCACCTAGGTCTGCTGTTTGCAAAACGTGTCAGATCACTCCATAAAAAGAAACAGACTGAAGAGTTCTGGTAACTGCCTGACGCATTAATTTATAAGATTTATGACTTTTATATAAAGGTAGGATTAGCACAATGTATAAAAATTCCAACTGCTGACAGAACTGTTACAAAAGAAAAAAAAACCCTAATGTTTTCAATAAATTGGAAAAAAACCCTGTAACATTTCCCTCACCCTATGGTGGGTTTTGCCTCCCCTTGAAATGCTCCATATCTTTCATCACAGCACCTTTACAAGCAAAGGCTGCTCTCTGGTCTATTACATACCTTCACTCTCCTGGGGAAAACTGTTCCAGAGCTAGGACTTGTAACTAATGTGGTGCAAGTTCAAGTGAGAAGCTGAAAATCATGTTCTGACTTCCCAGACTTCCATTTACCTGCTTGTCCTTAGTTAGTTCCCTGCTCTCAGCTGTTTGTGCCGAGTACAAAACACTTTTTAAAGAACAGCTCAGTAAGAATTCAACCTGGTCTAGTCAAATGTGTCCTTGTCTGTGGAAGGGGGTTAGATCTAGATGATCTTTAAGGTCCCTTCCAACCCAAACCATTCTATGATTCCATTAATTTGGTCTGATATACATGAACACATTCCAGAATTAAGCACAAGCAATCAGATTCCAAATATAATCTGCCCTGTTCTTCTTACTACTTTTCCTATTTTAGCAGAACTAGGTACACATTCTTAGACTCAGACCAAGCAAAGCCTCAAGGCAGTCACATGCTTAAAGACATGAACGTAGTTGCAGGCTTACAGTGAATGCAGATTTCACAGTTCTATGTTTCTCATTGATAAGACATCTCCCAAAGCTTGTACCTTCTCTCCAACATGAGCCCTAACAGAGATCCACAGCAGCTTCTGGTGGCCATCCTAAGGTCATTTAAATGGCTTTACAATGGGCCTGTTACTCCCATGATGAAATTTATACTATAAAAGAATCAAATAGGTAATGTGAGTGAACACTGGGCAAAGCATACATTGAGAATAGTTGAGTGTGAAACAGACTTTCATTAGAATGGCCCCTTTTTCATATTTATTCTCCACAAAGACAGAGACTTATGACCTTGCTGCTATTGTAAACTCACTAAAATAAAATTAAATTACACATAGCATCGAATTGAGTATGTAATTGAAGTGACACTACTCCAGTTTGCGTTGCAGCTTATCCAGTCAAGAAACAAAAACAGTCCTGTGACTGCAGTGAACAAAAAGCCGTTTTCCAGTGCTCCCTCCTACTGCTGTAGCTCAAATCCAGGGCTACTACAGCGCTGGCAGTCTTCACATAGAAAAACTGTTGCCATTTTAAACACTTTCTTAGTCAGATCTTCCCTGAACAGTCAGCTGATATGGTGGCAGAGTAGTGGCCCTTAATAGTCTGTCAATGTCATGGCATGGTATATTGCAAAAAAAAAAAAAAA